>VZRL01001470.1:50823-317014 GCA_013397895.1 Origma solitaria
GGGGTCACGGCGGCGCTTCCGAGCGGGGCGGGGCCGGCAGGGGCCGCGCCCTCACGGGGCCCAGCGCCGCAACGCGGCCCGAGGGTAAAAATAGCGTGCGGCCAACAGCGGCGCTCGCTCCCACTGCGCCGGGCGCTCGGCACGGCGGAGCTGCCACCGGCTCTGCGCCACGATACCCCACCGTCTGCTGGTTTGGAGCGTGCACACAGGGACTTGTGAAATTCCCGGGTTTCGTGCTTCCGCTAGTTCTGCTCAATAACACGAGTTTGAATTTGTTTCCTGCTTGAGTGTTTTGAAGCACTTGTGAACAGTTGTGAAATTGCCAGTTTCCGTGCTTCCCGGGTGGCAAAAGGAGCGGCCCCAGGGGTGCAGCTCCCCAGCGGATCGAAGGCACTGCGCCTGCTGTTCATTGCAGCTCCATTTCTCCCCGGATAACCAATTGCCACTGACTCCGTGACACCGAAAATGAGCTTGTTTTCCTGACAGCTTTAAAGGATTAATGCAGGCTTAAGCTTTATTCCATGACATGCATTCTGTATTTATGATCTGTAAATGGATACTGAACACAGTGTGGCTCGGAGGTGTTACATTTTTCAATAAAAATACTGAAAGTTCTTAAAGCGCTTGTTATCTCCTGAGTGTTGCTGTACTGCCTGTACTTACAGCCCAGCATTTTCCTTGAAGTCTACAATTATTTAGCGTCGGTTTTGGTTTTGATGTTGTTTTTCGGTTTCTGTTGGTTTTTTGTTAGTTTTTTTTTTCTTTTCATTTTTAATAGTATACTACAATCAAATTAATTTACGAGCAAACTACTTCAAATAATATTTTAAGTAGTATCAGTTCTGTCATTCAGTTATTCTATAGTGAAACAATGGTGTCAATAAAAATAGAGCAGTCAAGATTACTATGATTCTCTTGCACTGAAGACAAAAATCTACTTATCTCTGAGCCATCTGCTCTTTTAGAATGTTTTCTGTGCATACCCAACTTTTATTTCTGTTGAGTCATAGTTAACCTGTACATAAACTGTAAAAATAAGATTCTCGATTTGGTACGTTTCTCTGCTATGATTTTGATGGAAAGTTCTAGAGCAAGGCACTTTAAGTTTTAAGATCAGCCTTGCATTTCACTCTAATCCGAATAGCAAGCACATAAAAACATCATTAGTGGGTAATTGCCTTCTTCGGTCTTACTGTTTCCATAGCAAATACCCTCATTTGGAAGGTAAAAAACTAAGTGCCTCATCAGTTTTCATGAGCGAAATACATGAGGAAAATGCAGCCTTGATAAGAACAATTTTGCCAGCAAGCATAACCAAGCTAAGAAAGTGTTCCCTGGAACAGGCCTAAGACTTGCATAGTTCCTTCTGTGTTGTTGGGGGGCTTGGGGAAGGTTTGGGTTTTTCCCCTAGATAACTATCTGATTTTTAATTTAGTTGTTGCTGACATTATTTAGTCTGTGTTGAGTACAATGTGGTTTCTTGGCAGTCTACAAAGCATCTACAGCTAATTGCCAAACTCTAAAAGTTCAGCAGGCATTTTGACTTAGCACAAGCCTAGGTAACACTTTTTCTTCTCTGGATATTTTATGATACATTAAGGATTTAGTTCAAAGAAAAATCATACAGTGCTAAGTGATCCATTACCATTCCTGGCATTGCTGCAATAATTATGCTCTGGAAACAAAATGTCCTTGAAATCTCAGGTCATTATGGGTCTTTCAGCATTGAGTCTTCTGCAGCTGGTACAAAGTACAAAATTTAACAGACAAAATTTAACTATATTAATCCCTTTTGTTCCAATGATTATTCATACTACATTTTCTTGCCAGTTAATAGAGTATCCCACATAGATTGAAAAGCTGACCTTTAGTTAAAGACAGCATCAATCAAAGAATAAGCACTTGCTTACCTATGTTGAGACTGTACAGAACTGGCAAATGCAGCTGCTTAGATTTGTCCAGAAAAACAGTATACTTATCAAATAAATAGCTTTGAATTGTTGTAAATTAGGAAGTAGGTTTGTGCAAGAAGTTTGGGTATTGGAGGAGGTGGTTTCATCTTGAAATACTTGTTCTCCAGCTCAAAATCTTCACTTCGGAGCAATAGTGAAACTAGAAATGACAGACACTTGAACCAAATACTATTTAAACAATAAGCAGATAGGGAATCAACTCTTAAGTATTTAGCTGCCAGCTAAACAGAAATAAAATTACTTTAAAATAGCATGCAAGTTTTAATGCCTGGCTGAGTTATTTCAGTTTATTCCCAATATATTCTTTAAGAGCTGATCACTGTAAGTACCCAGTTATAAATCTAGTAGCACATACGTTCACATCCTCTTCCAAACAGCTGCCTTTACTTTGGCCATGACATTTTTGCTAAGGTAAATGTGTCTCTCTCTAGGAATTTTATAGCTAATTTGCCATGGGTTCATGGTGCATGACACTGCTGAAACATGACCCTTGCTGTCATTCTTCCTTTTTGTATCCCAGATGTGTCAGTGATGGGTGGGACCTAGGGAAGAACCCACAAAGCCTATACTTCCTCTAGTCTGAGATTTTTCTGTATTTTATTGCCAATCACCACACACACGCAAATGTTTTAAATTAGGCTGTGAAATGAAAGGCTTATAAGATTGCCTAGAGACTCCAACAAGTTTTCTAGCCAACAGTGCTGAATAAAGTCCATTGCTGGAACCATTGCCAAGAAATTCTTTCACATAGGCTATGAAAAGACCACCCCAGTCTCTCAATTCAGGACTCTGGGGCACTAATCAGCTGGAGGCTGGTTGTACTATTATGGATGTTTGACATGTGAATCGTGTTGGTCAGGCTTCCCCCCTTCTCTTCTCTCTGAAGTGCAGCAAGTGAAACACGGAGAGAGGGAGGTCAGATCCACTGTGTATCAGCCTGCCTCATTCCTTCTGGGAAGTTTAGTGCAGGGAAGGGTGGACACTGCCTCTGCTCGGGTTTTGTTCTCTGGAGTGTTCTCTAAGCAGACATGGGATGAATAACAATGATCTTGGCCACTGCCATTTTTTTCCAGATTCATACAGCGTGGAAGTTACAGAGAACTGTATGGCTACAGACCCCACAGAACAGATTTCCTCATGGAGTGCTAATCCAGTACAGCTCTGAGGTGAAATCAGCAGGGCCCAGGAACAAGACACTCCCTGCAGTCACAATAAAGCAGAAATACTAAATCTGGCAATTCTGAACTCAGTACTAGACCAGCTCTGCAGGTAGACTCGTAAGTGCACCACATTGCCTTCATACTTTGAAAAATGCAACAACTGAAGAAATGCTTGGGCAGAGAGAAATTGCCTATGTGCTTTCCTGCCATCTGTGCCTGCTCCACCTGATCCACTAGTGCCTGGAAGCTCAGGAGAAAGGAGGGACGGTGAGAGGAAAGCTGAACCAGAGAGAAAAACACTGGATGAAGTATCTGTCTGCCACCTACTGATATAAGTCTTAAGCAGTGCTGCACAACTACTGAAAATTAAAGCTGTACCCCCTGCCTGAAGCTGTGTAAAGAAGAAACAAGGCCTTAACATATTTATTTTCTGTCGTTTTGGGTGATGTTTTGAAGTGAGCACATTAAGCCTTTTGCAATAACACATCACTAGCACCAAAGAGGTATTTTCCTTTAAATAAGGCAAGAATTGGGGAGAAATGAAATCACTTTTATTAGTTCAGGTCGTGTATGTTACCACTGGAACTAAAAACAGTACCTCAGCTTTGGGAATGTGACCTTGAGAAGGCATCATGTGCTCAAAATAATCTTTATTTTTCCATCCATATCAGCTGGTTTGTAAAAGGTATTGCCTCTCCCAATAAATCTTGCCTCATTTATTACCTTAGACCATCGTAACTGCAACAATACTATCAAATTATGAAGTAAAAAAAGGATAACCAGACTTTTCTGTACAGAAACAATCTCGGTTCTCAAAAATCTATTATAAAAATGTATAGAGTAAACAGTTTGGAAAGGTTTCCCTGTGTCTTACATTGCTGCATTTCCATTGCCCTGCCTGGTGAGAGACCCATAATGCTGCCAGAGCACCCTGAGTGCTGAGGCCCTGGTACGAGACAGGAATTTCAGTCATGGAGGGTAGCAGGGAGCTGATGTCACTGTCACTTTTTTCAGTCAACCAGAAACCAATTATCCCTGGCTGACAGGCCGAATTAAATCACAGGGTAGAAGGAGATGCCAGCTATCCTCCCCTAGATTAGGTAATTGGGGCTTTATTACAGTCAGACCTAGTACTGTTTGTTGGGCCACAGAGGACACCTAAGAGCCATTCCGGTCGGTCTGTCTGTCTGCTTCTCTCTCTCTCCATCCTTTCCGTACCTATTAATGTATTTTTAATCCCTAAGAAAACTAGTAATATATATAATATTAATAAATCCTTCTATCTATCCAAGTTTACAGAGAACGTGAAGTTAGGAGTTCTGCTGTGGAAGGCCTCAGGTGACAGCTTTGTACTGATTCATACTTAAGATCCCAGGGTTTTTATCTAGTACTCTTGCAATGATATAGAAAGTTTTCAGCTTGCACTTCTTTGGAACTGAAGAGCATATTTGGCACAGTATGAGGCTGATGTACTGAGGGGATGTCTAGTTCACTTTATGGGTTGTTTGGAGCTGAAGAAATGAGGCACTAAGGCGTCAAAGTCAATTCTTGCTCAGGTTAGCAGTTAGTTGTTACCCTCCAAGGTCTTAAAAATGCATTGCTTGCAATGACACAAGGAAGAGATGCTGAATTAAGTATTCATTTAAATTACCAAGTTTAAAAGCTTCTTGCATTGCCCAGTAGAAAGCAGAATTTGGTTCACAGGTTAAGATACAACTATATGTGCATGTAGACACCTGTGTGTACAGTGTGCTCAGTAATTTTTATTTAAGAGAAAAAAAAATTGTTATTGAAGACTTGTCAGAAATACAGTGTAATACATGGAAGTTTCTGAATGGGGGTGAAAAAATTGCAAAGCTGATGATGATAATTCGTCAGAAGGTTAGCACATGAAGCTGACAAATTACCAGCAGCTGTTAAGCCTTTGTGCCTTCAGATAATATCTGCTGTGTAATTATAAGGACAGCTAGAAGCACTCAGATAGGTCTATCAGCTCAGTGTTTATCAAGGCTTCCCAGAGCTCTTCTCCTTCCCTTTGTGATGGACCTTGACATGGTTACAGTTGTCAGGGAATCAAACTCCATCTCTCTGCTAGAGAGGCAGGGTACTTCAAGGTGTAGGAGGAGATGAAAATGCTATTCTGCACCCTCCTGAATCACTGTCCATGTAGTTTGTGGATGCTATTTGTTTTGAATTATAAACTCAAAAGTATGTGTAATCTACAATACGTTTTCCCCCAAAGACACATAACTGCAGAAACTGAAGGATGCTCTAGCATTAGATGAGCATTTTAATTGTCATTGTTTATTTGTCTGAATTTACATATTGTATGATGCAT
The DNA here is from genome assembly GCA_013397895.1 of Origma solitaria. Taxonomy (NCBI): domain Eukaryota; kingdom Metazoa; phylum Chordata; class Aves; order Passeriformes; family Acanthizidae; genus Origma; species Origma solitaria. The sequence goes on from VZRL01001470.1 coordinate 56,295, forward strand.
TGCCCATTTACTCACCGTCAGGATAAAAGGCTGCAGTTATGAAGCTTACAAGTCTTGTATAACTCTACTCACTGTTAGAAACAAACATTACATAATGAAAGCATTACATCTGTTTCTGGAGCTATGCTATAGTGTAAGTGAGAATTGCAGGGCCCTATTTTATTTTAGCTGACATTCATTATCTGTTTTCTTAATTACATTTGAATAGTAATTGCAATTTTCCCAAGAAAATATAATTAGATTCTGATATCAAGAGGCAGACTACAAGTAAATTAATTAGGCTTTGAGGCCACTATTAAAAACCCTGACCAAGATAAACTTGCTTGCAGTAAAAAAGCAGTTTAGAACATGCACTGTGCAAGCACATAACACAGAGAAAAATGTTTCACTAAAAAAAAAAGGAAATGCAGAATTAATTCTGCTTTGTTAGCAATTCAATACACATAAACAGCCAACTTGTACAAGAAGCTTGTAGAAGAAATTGCTACAGGAAAGTTATTTTTAAAGAATGATACTAACCAAATAAAAAACCTAACAACAATTAAATGGCAACTGAGTTAGTAAAATGTTTGTATAAATGCAGTAGCAGGAGAAGAACTTCTTGCAGTCATTCCAAAGTAAGCATAACACTATGAAATAATCCTAAAACAATCACTTTGTAACAATGACCTTCCCAAATGAGAAAATGAACCAAACCAACTTGCTGCCTGGGGTGTCACTGGAGCTAAACCCATTTCAGTGAATTTCAGTACATTATGATTGGTTGTACATGTCTCTTTTGATATAGTTTGTTGCTGTCCCAAGATTAATGTTGTTTAATTTTGGAAAGAAGTATAAATTTCTAATAAAAACAGCTGAGGGGGTGAACCCGTTCACAAATTAGACACAGAGAAATAAAGTGCAAAACCTCACTCCCTTCTGAAAGGCTTCAAAAATTTCTGGCCTGCTCCACTTCAAGATCAGGTGGTTAAGAGAGATCACCATCTAACTTTGAATTTCTGCTCAGTGTTTGGAAAAGAGCTCTCACACTTAAGGGGCATACAGTACAAAACAACTGTACTTACTTTTGCTCATGATAAATATGAGTGGATAAATTCACCTCTTATTATTGCTAGAGAACATGTCAAATTTGCATCAATTTGGCCAGATACAAAATTTTTCCTTCCTGTCTTGAATTGCACCTATTTTCAGAGTCACTGTGCCTTCTGACATGTAGAAGAATATGGTCCTAAAGAAATGCCAAACTGTTAGAGAGTCACACTGAGTGAGCACAAATCATACAGTCTACTAGACACATTATTTCCATCTCTTCTAATGGAGGGAAGGGCAAATACAGCACACCCTGCATGCCCGGCCTTCAGAAAGTTAATTCCACTCCCTGAACAGTTAGCCAGTTGTGATTGCCAGGTCATAATGGAATTTGGTATAATTCTTGTGGGTTATTGGTTTCCCATCTTATTTGCAGACAGTTACAAGGACATGTTATATTAATCTACTTCATCAAATTAATACTGAAGTCTGACTTTGCTGCTGCAGGAGTAGAGGGGGTCAAGGTTAACATGGCTCATGTTTATCCATTCTTCAGTAGTCAGATGCTGCCAGAGACTGTTTCATTCACTCCAATTCATCTTATTTTAAAAGAGTGAGCTGTATGAGCTGTGTCTTTAGACTGCAGTTCATTCAGCAACTTGCAGGGCTACATTTCTGAAAGAGCTCAGCATTTGCTGTTCTTCAGGCATGCGAGTTGTCCTCGTAGGTTCAGCTGGGGACTAAAAGTCTTCCAAAAGTGCTGTGTGGATGAAGAGCTCAGTCTGTCACAGCAGTGGGTAACATCCTCAATTCTCTGTGCAGTTGAAAGCTAAGAGGAAATCTTACCCTGCCAGCATGAGGAGCTCCTTCAGCACATTGAAAGATCTCAGCTTGCCTACACATAGAAATTAAGATGCAGTTCAGCAACAAACCACCTGGTGATTTGAGGAGCTTTCTGCATACTTTAAGAATGTAAGTCAGTAATGTCTGCTCCTTCCCTCTTTCACATCCAACATGATGCTCAGAGGTCAAACTGTGCCACCTCCATCCAGGGGGTGCTTTCCTTTCGCTGGCATGGGAACATGGTGACATCACAAACATTATCATCGCTGAGATCAGTATCACCACCAGTGGTTGAAATAGGTGTGAGATAGTCTAAATCAGCACAAGTTTGGAGGCCACAATATTTCATTTTACCTTGTGAACAACGTAATTCAAACTGACAAACTTTCAGGATTTAGTTCGGTACAAAACTGCAGCCTTTGAGAAAGGCATTGGCATTAAGATGAATGCTGTCTTACCCAATCTTAGCAGAAACTTGAAATCCCTTTGGGGCACCTACCGCTGCTTATTGTTCCCATAATATTATCTAATACTTTAACACAGAGGCCAAGGTTTCCAAGAGGAATTTATCGCTTGCCAGGATCCACACTGAGACACTTCAGAGATGCCTACAGGGATATTTTGCTTTGCGCTTTCTGGAAGTCACATCCTTCAACTGAAAACCTGCAAATCCAGGAGATTCAAATCGTCAGATGCTTTTCAAGACCTTATCACACTCAGTTTACAATGACTGAACACAGAAAAGGGAAAAAAAATTTAAGGGATATTAGAGATCATGAAAAATTAAGTAACTTCTGTGTTTGCCTCTAACAAATGTTACTTTTTGAATATTATGATGTTTTGTATTGCATATTTCACTACCTCAAAATGATTTATCACTGTAAGAACAGTGAAGCAAAAACAGGGAAAGAAATAGTTTCCTGCCCCTCAGCCCAGTGCTTGGCCTGTGAAACCAACTGTGTTGTCACCTGTCTCTATTTGCAAAGACCAAAATTCAAGTTACAGTTTTAGAAGTATCTCCTCCTTCCCTTCTTCTCCATATGACTTTTAATTATCATCCTGCTCTGTCCCTAGGACAATTACAGGATTTACCAGAAGTAAAATGTTTACATACAAAGTGTGCATTAAAATCAAGCACATTTGGTCACTAATCCTGCCTTCCCAATTCTTGCTCTTTCTCCTCCTCTACACTCTAACCTGCTGGAATTATTGGGTCTGAATTCCTTCTAAAACCACTTTGTATTGATCAAATGAAATCATGCTGCGAACCTATGTAAATCTTTCCCAAATACCTTTGAAAACATGGCTTACCTATACAACTGTGTCCTCTGTAAGAGATAGGATTTTCAATTTAATTCCAGTCTTTCTGGTTTGTCGTATGAGTTATCTTGCTCTGAAGGAAATGAAAAAGGAGACTTAGAAGAGGATTTGTTAGACTGTTAACATGTCTAGTCTGCTGAAGTGAAAAGCAAAGAGGGAAAAATAAATGTACAACCCATTTAGATCTTGATGTATCAGTGCTTTTGTGAAAACACTATTTGCCTCATTTTCTCAAGCACTCCTGTAACCTTGACACTCACAGGAAGCTTATTGGTACAGACAGAAACTTCTTGATTAGATGGTTCATTAGGAGCAAGCTACAGAATACTAATTGCCAATTTTCATCTGCATTGACAAGGCCTGACCTAGCGTTCATCTGATTGAAATTGCTTCCCTGGTGACGCCTCTTGCTTTCCTGCTTCCTGATCCCTGCTCCCCAGCCAGACACAATGCAATAAAACCATGTTATTTCACAAAAATTCATCCAAGATAAGAATAAGTGAATCACACACATTATTGACTTCTGCAGGTCCCAGGGGAATCCTGTCGTACCTTACACAGACACTTTGTTTTGCCTACCTAAATGTAAAATACTCAGGAGAGACTTCACATGAAAGCCAAACCAGCTTAAACTCCTTGCAGGGATTTGAGCAGCCTGCATCTTAACTAGATCCTGACCATGAGCAAGTATGAAGTGCTAGCAAACACTGCTTGAAGTGTGTCTAGTTGAAAATATACTTGGGAGTGAAGGCTGGGTTATTGCTCCCACCATTTCTATCACATCCAAAGTTAGATATATCTGAGCACATCAGCTTGACACTCCTGTAATCTTTGGTTAAATTTATATTTTAGGTTGGCAGGTAGAAATCCCTCGTTACTTAGTAGGAAAGTGGCTACCATGAGAATCTAAAAGGTCGTCAAAATTTTTTAAAATGTATTACATTTAAGGAAGCAGTATGCTTGGCTTACAATTTTTTTTTTTACTTTTACAAATAAAGCCCTTCAGTTTCATAAAATCAATCTGTAAATAGGCAGAATTGGAAGCTCATGCTCTGCTGCTTTACTCCAGCAGAGAAAGAAATAAAAAGAGCAGAGAGAGTTCAAACCCCCAAATATTTGTACACCCTAATAAAAAGGAAAAGAAAGCTCGAAAGGAGTAAATTTATAGACTAAGGAGTTAAATATAGTCATAAATTATTTGTCTGTGGAAAAGTATTGGCCAAAGGAGATTCCAGTTCTCTCTTGCCCAGGTCTGCTGTGGGTGGTTAACTTTGCAAGAGTTGCAGGATATCAAAGCATGGAGTTGTTCTTTTTGCAAGCAGCCTAATTAAAATGCAAATAGCTCTATAGTGGTTTTGTTAACGAGGTACACAGCTTCCTCTTACAATACAACTCTCTATCTACAAGACCTTTTAGCTATCCCTTATTCATGTTGATTTATCCCATGCCTTGGTTTGCCCATTCATAATTACCCAAAGTGCAACAAGCTGAAGAAAAAAAATTATCTATGAGTTGTTTAATGAAGAGGTGCATAAAGTACCATAAACAGGAAGATGATCTGGATTATTTGGTCGGGTCCATTGTTCTAGGAAACTCTATCATCCTGAGTTTTCAATAAATACTTCAGAATGTATTTTAATGCCCAGACTGTGATGTCAGACCACAGTGACTTCAAGCTCCAATGCTCCATAGTTTTTCATAAATGAAGCTCTCCCATTGGTGAATTGGGAACACCAGTGAAATTTGGAATACCAATTTCTTCTCTGATGAAATTCAACAAGAATTTAAGAGAAGATGTACACAGGAAGCACCATCAAATACTAGTAAGAAAATCAAAGACTAGGGAAAAACAGGGACTATTTTATAAATAGAGGCTTTCTGCATTAGGTATGCAAAACTAGGGACTAAGCTAATATAGGCTGGAGCTTGTGCAGGAAATCTAAAGCGATATTCAGAGAATCACAGAAATATGTGGTGGGAAGGGCCCACCTGCTCAAAGTACATCTAGTTTACACAGGTCACAACGGGCCGCTGTCCAGCTGAGTTCTGCTTATCCAAAACCTTGCTAGGGCAAATGTTATCTTTAGCTCAGTGTCTCTTCCACTCTTCCATGAAATCACCCACCTGTTCCTGGCTATTACTGGTGCCTCACTGGCCAGTGAACAAAGGGATTGAATAAAAGCTCCAGGTTAGTCAGCATCAGGCATTTTGCAAACTCACATCTTCCAATTTCAAGATAATTTTACACTTTACATGCTACTTAACTGTTCTAATTTCTCTTCATTTTGTAGTTGACATTAAAACTACCAAAACATTTTCCAGACTGGAAAAGAATTATCAATTACTTAGGAAAATCACCTGTAAATATATTTGACCTAGAAGGCACAGGATGGCGTCAATAAAAATTGCACTTCAAATTGAAGCAACATTGAACAATCAGAAATCACGCCTAGCAGTGAGAGGCAGAAGATGCACAATTAATTAGTACTGCTGTCATCTGAAAATTGAAAACACTGCTTATATCAGGAAGCAAAAGATGTTAGATAATGAAATTTGTTGGACAGAGTTGCAATAAAATGTTTTAGAAGAGATGACACTGACTTGTGTAGCCTTATACCTCACCACTCTGTCATTATTGCACGGGAGCAATCAGAACAGAAAAGGCAGCACTTAAGTGAAAGCAAATATCAACACAAGCCTATTTTCCCTGAGAAAATGGCATAGACTCTGACTTTTGTGACTGCAGAATCTCATCAAAGCTAAGCTGCACTGAGAAAGCATGGAAATTACATTTAGATGTTATTATGTTTCACTGAGTACAAATTATATCCATGCAGAAACTCGAACCTCCGCCTGTAGGCAACTTCAAGGAATTAGGGCATGATAAGTTAATGTAGGTTATTCCCCATTAAATTCTGGTATATGAATAGCTCATTAAGAAGGGGAAACATATGAAAAAAGGCATTGGGAAATGCAGAGCTAAGTTTCAAACAGGTTGAGAAAAGCAGCTCTTTTGGCTCTTCTGAAAGTAATTTCATTATAATAACTTTCCAAAGACCTAAGATGTATTTATATATTTGCTGTATGTTTGGTAATTATCACAGAGTTATATGGCAGAGTATTTAATTCCAATGTCAACATCTGTGTTGACGCAATACATTTAAGTTCTCAGATTGGTGGCATATCCTCATGTCTGAGAACTGCTAAGTTTGCTTACAGATTTTACATGTACTTGTGCATTTTTTCAGAAAAATACCCAGATTTAATAGATGTGACTGTTTTCTTGCAGTACTTACATCCTCAGGATTAAAAACTTTGTATTTGCATAAATTTAGGTTCTATCTTTCTGAATATGTACAGGATTTCTTTTTCAAATTGACTGATATATGAATCCAGAAAATGTTGTTGTTCGAAGGAAGCTATATAGTGACAAATTTAAATAATAACACATTTAAAGCAGGCAATCAACACTGAGCTAAACTGCATAATTTATCCCAATAAAAGAATTCCCAGATGACAGAGTGGTATTTTCATGCTCACGTTGTAATGATTATATATCTTACTAGATAATTTCAAACAGAAACAAAGTAGACAGATGGCAAGGAGAGGAAAACATCCAAACAACTATAAATGTAAATATAAAAGAAAGGGGATTGCAGAAAGTGAAAGACCTGAAAACTACAATTAGCCATTTCATTATATTTAAATTGATAGTTATCTAAGTACTTTCCCCTAGGAGCCCTGTTCATCATCATGTTCACAGCCCATGAGATTTGGCCAGGAAATCCAGGCCGGGTTGCCAACAGAGAGACCAGAGCCGGTGAATGGAGTAGGGAGCCACAGGGGAGTGGGACGGTGGAGGCTTCCTGGGAAGCAGATGATAGAACTGCTTGAACTGCTGGTGCCAGGAGATGGGAAAGAGGGTCTGGAAAGATGTGCCACAAGGTCAGCCGTTGGTCAGTGCAGCTGCACATGAATGAAATGGGAAAGAAGGATGAGCTTTGCAGCAGGAGAAATTTTAAATTTGTCAGTTCACTGAGCTTAATGAGTGCATGTGAGTACCTAGCTATTATAAACAGCTTCAGTGAATTCATGTTGGCAGCAACAGTTTGCTCCCTACTCACATAAGGCCTTCAGCATATGCTTGACTTTCAGCTTGTACTTCATTCAGTTAAGTGTACGTGTAAAGTTAAACTCATTATTAAAGGTTTCCTGAACCAGGGATTAAGATTCTGTTGAAGTAGGAAGGACAAACACAATACCAAGTGTATTGAGTGTTACGTGTTTGACAGTAGCAAAGCATAAGCAATGACCAAGCAGATTTTTCAGGCTGTTCCTGGGCTTGGGAATGCCTGGTTTCTCACTGGGACAAGGAGGACAAGTGCCAAGAGCCAAGGGCTGGGAATATTGGTAGAGGTGAAGGTGGTGGAAAGAGGAGATTCACTGCCAACAAGCAGCTCATCTCTGTCTCGGCCTTGGAGCCAGAATGGTGCCATGGTGATGGCACAGCTCCTCCACAGTGGACAAACCAGACTGGGTGTGTGAGGTGCCAGAGGGCCAGAGTTTGTGTGGATCATTGGTATGAATACAGCTCCTGGCGCTGCTGCTGGCTGCCCTCGCTTTCCCTTCTTCTAGAGCAGGATGAGGGTTTTAATATCTGTGAAGAAAGTTGTGATTTGTGGATGAGGCACTGCCCACTGAGAGAGCTCTGGGCACACACAGGACCCTGCCTTGTGGGGTGCAGCGGTGAGGAGCTGCCATGGCAGCTGGGGAAGGCTCCCTGAGTACAGGCAGAAATTGCTCTTGCACCAGCCAGGGTTGTTTAATACCAGCCCTGGCTACGAATAAATGGAGTCTGTCCCCTGCCCCCGTCCCCTTCTCTACCGATCCTGCTGTGACACCTCCTGGTTCTCTAAGTGCCTGGCTCCTCCATGAGCAGTTCAAAATTAAAACGCAGCCTGATGAAGCTCGGAGGTCCTGTGCCAGCTGCCAGGAGGGTGCTTTTTAGTGAATCCGGGGTAAACAATAACAAAAAACAGAAAAATAATACAGAGGAAGAGAAACGGCTAATATCTAACTACCAAAAGGGCTGAGAATGGGGATGTTTCACCTTTTCACTTCATGTGCTAATGGTGTAAGACACAGAAAGCACTCAGCACCAGTGTTTGTGAGCTGACGGTGCAAGGAAGCGTTTGCAGTGTGAATTAGGAGTGCGGTGCAGCAGGCTTTGGCGGAGGCTAATGAGCGCCCAGCTCCGATCGCTCCGAGCGCGCAGTGCCGCGGCTGCGGTGCGGGGGCAGCGGGGCTGAGCGCATCCCAGCGCACCGCCGGGGAAAGACTCCCGTCCAGACAGATCTGCACCGGGTTTGAAAAATCGCTCGGACCTGCCGAAGTGAAACCTTAACAAGCACAAGTGCCTTTGGAATCGAAGTGTGCAGGTTAGCGGCGGGCGGGCAAAAATGGCTCGTAGGGAGCTGGGTGCCCTGGGTGTGCCCTCGGCTTCAGACATGAGGAGAAAGCAGTGAGGATCAGCACCAGCCCTTTGGACAACAGGCAACTCACCGGAGGATGTCCTATCAAGATGAATATGGCTCATTCAAGAATTAACTCTCTACTCATCTTCTACCTCGGTTTTTTGCTGCTCATCCATTTAAAAAGTAAGATTTGCACTTTTTCTTATTGTTCTGACATGTCCTCTGGGGAGATGGTTAGACATGCACTTCCAGCAGAAAGCTTGTGTTGTCAGAAGGCTTTAAAAATTTGATGGAGATGCCAGAAAGATTTAGTCCATGAAACTAAGTTGTACGAACTCGTTGCTTGATAGCTTTCCTGATCGCCATGCTTTAACTTTTTTTTTTTTTTTTTTAAAATAAGGAATGAAAGCATTTTGTTGCTTTGCATATTCATTGTATAGCAATAAATTATTCTGCTAAAACTGGACCTATACTTTAAAGTCTGCTTTTTGATACCCCTCATTCAGTAAATCTAAACCTTTCTGGTTGAAATCTAGACTAATTTATCCTCTGCTAAAACTGTTCATGTTACGTTTTTTACTAGTATTGCTTTATTATCTATACTTTTTAAAATACAGCCTCCAGAAAAAGCAGTTATTAAACAACTGTGATGTACTTCGTGTTGTAAATATGTCCATTATGAGGGAGCATGAAAGTCCAGCTACTTTTATAGAGAAAAAATGTTCTCGGCAAACTTCCACATAAACAGAAGTGTGCAAAATAGTGGAAGTCACAATGGGTTTCCTTGATAATTGTGTCAGATGGCAGAGAGTAAATACAAGCCAAGGAGGCTAAATGGCCTCAGCTGTGTGTGTAGGAAAAGCAGCAGCCCTTGAACATGTTTAAAATGAAGATCTGCTGGTTGTGTGCCTGAGGAGGCTGTTTGATTTGTGTCTGTTGCATGTGAATAGCAATAACACAAAGCTTTGAGCAGCTGCCATTAAACAAGAAGACTTGGCATTAGCGCACAGTGTTGTGTAATCTGGGTCACCTTCTGTTGCTGCATCACTCAAATTGTTACTTGGACAGTTTACAGCCCAACATAAATTAAAGACTAAAAAGCAAACAGATGCAGTTGGATCAATCAGCACTGAAAAAAAAAATATCCCACACTTGAAGATATGAGAAAAATACAGAATGTCATAGAAATATTATTTTGTTCTAGTAATTTTCTTTTTGGGGATGTACTGATGTGAATCAGGGAAGCTGAAGCAGTCTTTATGAATTAATTCACAACAGGACATATTCTAAAAATGAAAAAAAAAGGAGAGGAAAAAAAAGGAGAGACTGGATCTTTCATAAAGCAATTTTTAAAGTCTACATACTGTAGGATGAACAACCAGAAAGTCTCTAAGACAGAGTCAGCTACCTAAGTAAAAGAAAGTAATAGGAGTGGTGTTAGTTAAGAAAATTTCATTTATACATGAGACAGGCAAATCATACCAAAATATAAAAGCTTTGGGAAAGGGAATTAAAAGTTAAGTTCTTATAAATTATGAAGGTCACATTAAAAACATCATACACAAAGAAAACACTGCTAGAAAATAAACAAGAAAAAAGGCCCCAAGATTCAGTTCAAAGAAAGAAGATAAATACAAGTTTTGGCTTTCACCTCGGGTGAGCCCTGCTCAAAGCAGGATGCCAAAGGAGAGAAAAGTAATTGTATGTCATTTTCTGCCTTTTCCTTAGCTCAGTTAGCTGGCATGACATCTCAGATGTGGCGTGGGTTTTTTCTGGGTTATGGCCATATGGCCAGTCTCAAGCAAGGGGCTTTTCAGGCTTGGAGGACTCTTTCAGGTAGAACTGTGGCTGTTGCAAAATGATGTGATACAAATTGATATACCAGGACGGAGCAGCTGCATGGAGAGCCAGAATCAGGCTTGGGACCAGATCTCTATCTATCAGTGCTGTGCATTTAATGATCATGACAGGTATTTTCTCTTTAGAAAGTTTGTACAGTGTTTGAAACTGCTAACAGTTTCTGTTAATGAAAACAGAACTGTGAACAGATAAGACAGGAATAGAAGCAGAATTGACTGCAATTACTTCCCTACTTAAAAATTAAAGCTGAGAAAGACCAAGACAGAAAAGCTGAGGATAAAATGGAACAAAGGTGATTGATTATATTTATAAAAGTTATATCAGCCATTATGTTATTAAAATCAATTTACTGGACTTGTCTTCCCCCAAAGGATTCTAACCTTAGGTCCAGCTTAAAGGCAGGATGTTCCTTATAACTATTTATTCTAAACCATTTGGAAAATAAATAGTATTTAGAAGCCATGAACACTGTATGTAAACATTCAATACAAGTTGGGTTTATATGGCATTTTGTGAACATAATTTGTTTCAGCAAATCATACCAAATGAGCTACTTACAGAAAATTAATCAGGGGGCATCCAGAGATGGTCAGCTCTGCATGAGGAGGGACCATGAATCATTATGTGCAATAGCTGACTGGAAGCCTGTCCCAAATCCAGAACACTGGTAACTCATTGCTGCCATGCTATTGTCTGACAGGAATTACAAGCATGAAACTGGGCACAGAGAGTTGCTTCTGAAATAGAGGAAGAGAAATTCTGATAAATGCAGGTATATTTACACATCAGTTTTGGAAGTGATTCTCTCTGAAATCAAGTTCAGAATCTTTTAATTCAATATCCAAGTACTGATATTTTCTTTTTAATTAAATATTCAAGTGCTGATATTTTCCTTTTTTTGTTTTTTAACAAGTTTTACAATGGATTATCTATCACTACTGCAAAATTGTCTTCCTTTTGGCAAAAAATCAGAAAAATAATATTTTAAGGTAAAAAATACTGCCCATATAGGTTGTGCATGCCCCATCTTTGAAAGTGTTCAAGGCCTGGCCTAGTGGAAGGTGTCCGTGCCCACAGAAAGGAGGTTCAAACAGATGATCACATTCTTTGATTCTATTTTTCTCCATTTTAGTGACCTTTCAGCAGAGCCCAAAAAAATTTATTATTTACTTCAAAATAAATGCTTCATAAATTGTTCAAATGCTCATAAATTAAGAATGGAAATTCATTTGGGATTGCTGTTACTATGAGCAAAATATCTGAGCTTTACTTGCAGACTTTTTCCACCCCTCTGAGATGCTGGCAATATGCAATTTTTCCCTGTGGACAAGAACTCTTAATTTCCCACAACTATTCCCATTACTCATGAAACGTCCAATTACTGCTTAATTACTGTGTTAGGAATAAAGCTCTGCTTATAAAGAGATTTGTGGTTTTGCTCACACTGCTCATCCCTCCTGCGCCCTTGGATGATGTAAGGAGCTTTCCAGCAAAGTCTTGTTAGTGTGGTTTGATGAGTTCACAGCCCGTGATGAGTTCAGTGCTTCGGCAGCTCCTCATTAGCCCTCTGAGGAGCAGAGCCTGTCAGAGCTGCACTCAGCAACCTCTGAGTGCAGGCACCAGCAGCCCTGCAGCTCTGCCTCCCTCCTGGCTGTCACACATTGCATCTGGAGCACAGCAAAGATGGAATATCCTTCAGATGTCTGCCGTCATCTTCAGGAAGCTAAAAGCAACAGCTTCTATGCCCAGTTGTAACAGTGCTAGGTTGGGTTTTTTCCTTTTCATTTACACATTATATTATGGATAACATTTCCATCTCTGGAATGAAAAGAAATCTTAAGAATGAAAACTAGTAGCCCTGCAACTTTTAAAAAAGGCAGTCACTTCTGCAAGATAAATGTGTAAAAGTGACATTAAGAACATCCCAACTGCACCTGTTTGAGCCTCTGAATTCAAATCCTTACAAGGCATCCTTAGGGTACTACACCTACCATTCCACGAGCAGAGTAAGGATATCAGTTACCCCCTGGCTGCTGGAACTGTCCCCACTGAGGACCTTGGGAGGTTAAACATCTCCCCACATCCCGTTCAGTCATTCAGAAATTACAGTGCAAGAAATCAGCATCTTCAAAAATTTAGCCCTCCAATGACAGTGATTTGGCAATACAGGATAATGGGTAATGGCAATACAGGATACAGAATAATACTGAATGATGTATTCACAATCACGGGGCAAAATGGGAATTCTGTAGCAAGGACACTGATCAATCTCTGCAGGCAGGTGTTTTCTGTGACTAATGACCTATTAGGAAAGAGTCTGATGGGAAAGAAAGGAGGTTATGCAAAAGGCTGTTTTATCATTCATGCTTCACCAGCAGCACAGACCTCACAGGGGTGTTGAAACACTGATATATGTTATCCTGTATCCATGATAATGCACTGGAGAGAGTGATGCTGGAATGTTAAAGCCTTTCATACAAGCAGAGGATATAAACCTAATTTTTAATATATACATAAACCTTTCAAAGATGTCCCCACACAAAGTTTACATATCTATCTATCTATCTATCTATCTATCTATCTATAGTTTTTTGTTCTCCCTGTGTTACTTTTGATAAACCTAAAGCACCTAGGGAGTCTTCCTTGTGCAAATCTCTACACATTTTCCTCTCTGCAAGAGGAAGCTCAGGGAAAAAACAACCTAGTTCTGTTTAGAGAATGCTCAAATTTTGATGGCTAAATTGGGTACTTCCCCACTGAAAAGTTACCGGGAAAGGCAAATATTTTGCTGTTATGTGTTGACAGTAAAATGACATGTAAGACACAGGAGAGTAATCAAACCACTGTTCAGCACTGGCTGTATCCAGTTTTGAGTGCTGCTGTGAGCAAGAGAGAGGCAATTAGGAAAATGCTGGAAAGGGACAGCAAAAATAGAAAGACATTTAGAAAGATGTGCCCTCTGAGAAAGGGTCACAGGAAGAGAAGCCTGAGGGAAGACATGATTACAGTCTCACCTCCAGAAAGGAGAATGGCAATCAAGGATGGCGATGAGATCAGTGGCTCCCTGTGACCTCTAGAAGGGCAGGCTCTGTAAAATAATAGATCCCACATACATCAGGGAAGATTTGTGTGAGCTTTCCCAACTGAAGGACAATTAAGACTGTATATCAGAACTTTGTAATGAATGGCTTAGATGAGTATCTGGCAGAGATTGTCTAGACTGCTGTCTCACAGCTGGTGTCACACAGACAGTCAGCACCACCTCGGGGGTGACCTGTGAGGGCACAGAGCCCCAGAAAGGCACAGGTGGGGACTGCCCCAAGGGCTGTGGTGGCACTGAGGCTCCAGGGCAGCTCAGGCACAGCTCTTGGCAGGGTGAGCAGATGGCTCCCTTCCCTTCTGCACAGCTGGGGATTACCTGCTGTGCAAAACAAAGGCAGCCCTGAACCCAGCCCTCTGTGGTGCAGGAACAACAGAATTGTTGCCTAAATTTCAGTGAGAAAATAGTTTACTCTCACTCTTTGAGACATCAAGTACCTGCTCTTATTTTTTGGTAGCCTAGACTTAAAATAAGCACTTTGGCTATTGAGGTCACTCATTACAATGGGGATAGATAGTACCCCATGCTTGAGATCATGTATTTTGATTTCTGACTTTTGGAGTAAAATCGCTTGTATTTTTACTTGCATTTTGAGCATACTTGATGTGTTGGCAGTATGATGCAAGAAAATACAATTAATGAATGGATTATCAGTATCAACATTTTCATGGTCATGGTCATTTTTCATGAAAAGCAATGTTAAAAATGGGTTGCCTGATGAACCTAAATTTTACTGCCAGCTTCTCACTCCATATAAAAAGGCAATGCAAGACTGGAATTTGCTGCACAAAAACAAATAGCAGTAGATTCTTAGGAAACTGTTCTAACTGGCCATTCTGGATACAGTGCAACAAATTAACATTGGAGTAGGAGACTTCACTCTGCTTCATCTAAGAGAAGTTTAACATTTTGTTTTGATGCTGGCAAAAATCACTTACTTATAAAATACCAATGTTTAAAAATATATGTATATATCCCCAGCCAGCTACAAAGCAATAAATAAATATGTCTTAGTCCATGTTACTTAACTCTCTCTAATAAATAAGTTAGAGAAATAACAACCCAAGTGCCTTTGATCCTGCCTACAAGGGTTTGCAGCCAAAGACCTCCCAGGGATATTTCTGCTTTTGGGTTTGTTTTTATAATTCATATCCCAGCATTGAGAAAATCTTTTAGACAATGCCTCAATCTCTAGGCAACCTTGAGTATTCCCTTTGCTCTTTGTGGTGGCCCAAAAAAGGAAAAAAAGGTGCTGATAGTTACATTTTCTAAGGGAAGCCTTTAAACCTAATTGACTCATCTAGAGTCACAGACAGCAGGCAGCAAGGAGATGAGTGATACCTATTATTTTCTAGATTGATATTACAGGTTAATTTCTTGGTTTTAGGGACTGACATGTTTTATCAGTTCTCCCTGCACTTCTCTATTTCCTCAGCCATTCCCAGTGCCCTCTCACACCAGCAAACAGCAAAAAAACCCAGAAGCCCAGATAAACCCTTTCCCAATGAGATTCTTATGTTTACTTTATATTGATTATGTCTTACTCACCCATAAAATGGGTCAACAGGAAGCTGCTTCCATCTTTTGACAAAGACTGCAGCTGACAGGGCCTCTCGGCAGGCACCACGCAGCTGCCACTGCAGCTCTGCACAGCTCCTCCAGGCCCAGCAAAACAGCCCTCTCCAGGCATCAACAAAGCAAGGCTGCTGCAAATTTAGGGCTAGGGCAGCTTCTGCCTGCCTGCAATCTTATCAGCGGGGACAGAAAGCAGAATATTTCAAGGGCTAAATATTTCTGTGGGTAGAAAAGGGGCATGGGCTGCTAACCCGTTACAGTGTCCCCTCTCCGGCAGCTAAGGATCAGGGCACTTGCCTGGTGCATTCTTCTGTGCTGGGAAATGCTGTGCCTCAATAATTGTGGCCTGGGTGGGTGCTGGGGGGCAAGGGGAGAAACTCCTTGCTTTTTTTTACTGCTCTTGCTTGCCTCCCCAAGGCTGAGCATGCTGGCAGCCTAGTCCCTGAAAGCTTTCCTTGAATAATGAGACAGACAAAGCATCTTTAACTGCATTAGTCAGGGGCTATGCAGACAGGACACATTCCGTCAAAGTGCCCTCCATCACAGTGATTGAGATCAAGGCTGTGGGTAAACAAACTAAACTCTGTACCCTTGCCTTAGTGCTCATCCGCGGACACCATGGCCTGACAGTGCCTTTCCTGAGGTTTCTGAGGTACAACAGTGTTCCTGTACTGTGGCACTACCAAAGCCTGACTGTCCTCTGAAACAAAGGCCAGAGATGCTCTAATCCACATTCAGAATGCCAGGGAGACTATAGGCAGCACAAGAGGCAGAGTCCACTGGCCATACTCTTCCCCTGACAGTTCCTGTTCTCCCTTGTTGGGGTTTCCAACAGGGATGATACAGAACACTTCATTAGCTGTTTCTTCCACGAGGAGGGCCCTAGCTCTGAATTTGACTGTGACACATTTCTTTCTTTCTTTGAATGTGAGCTGGAGGGCTTTGAAAACAACATAATTTGACAGGAAGCCAAAGCAAGGACTCAGAAAGATAGTCAGTCATCAGTCTGCAAGGATCCAAGCAACTGCAATTTCAGTAACCTGCACTGACAGATTACTCACAGCAGGGAACCCAAAACTCTCACTGTAATAATGCAGCCTTGAAAAGACATCTGTATACAGCAGGAGCTTCAGAGGTGTTTAGCTCAGCTTTGTGGCAATTTGTAGGTACTTCAAAAGCAGCTGTGATAGCGCTCGCGGTATGGCAAACCCGCCATGAGCCCGAACACAGTGAGCGTCCACACGGCTGAAAGAAGAGATCAGGCTCTGTCATCTGCACTGAAGAGCCTGAAGGGTAACTCACCACCCTCCCAACAGCTGGAAAGAGTGCCCCTGAGAGTGTGTCTGGACTAACACACATCACCTTGCTGCTCCTTGGGCAGCAGCCACCTCTGCTGCAGGAAGGGCGCAGCTGTGCTGGCTGAAAGAAGGGCAAAAACACTACTGAGGTCTGACATGGTGTAAAGAAATCCTAACTGTGCCCTGCTCACCTCCAACAGCCCCTTACCTTTCTTTGACAGCCTCATAAATAAGATACACAGGGAGAAGGCACCAATCTTCTAAAATAAGCGAACAGAGGCTGCATAACAAAAGAAATGTGCAGTATCAGTGAGAAGAAGTCAGAGAACGACACTGATGTATCAGAGATTGCATCAGAGCTATTAAATGGGATGGAAATATGCAACGCCCTTGTAGGCTTTTTTCCCCTGCTCAATCTTAAAAGAATTCTGAAAGCCAGCCTCCACTGATTCCTACCATAAAGTGTAGGAAAATCTGAAAAATATGTTTGTAGGAATGATAATCCAAGCCTTTTTGATGCCTGTCTGTGTATGTATTTGGAGCAGAATGCAAATAGGTGCCTTTGCAATGCAACTGCAAAAAGCAAATATCTGGCCATCATTTGGTAGGACTCAACAATCCAGACTTTCTAGCTAAACCCATCCCTTCTCTCCCATTAAATACAGCTGACATTTGTAATTCAATTTGTAATACTAATGGTACCGAACATTTTGCAAGCCTCAGTCCATGTAAAAATGCCCTCTGTTTGATACAACAAGAACTATCTCTCCTATTTTCTCTTGAGCATGTCTTAAATGTCTGATTCAATTTAGCCTAACATCTTCCCATTTTGGAGCTCGTGGAAAAGTGCAAGAAGAATAAAGTTGCTAAAATCAATTGCTATTTTTACATTCAAAATGGTGTTTCCAAAGAACATTGTGTTTCCCAAAAAAAAACCAAGTAGGCATCTTGGAACTTCCACCATTTCCCACAGTAGTGAAGGGACAAGACCAAGAGGTGTTGGGAGCAAAACTTTAAAGGAATTAAACAGCAGAAGGAAGGACTGGTGCTGAACACTTTTGAAGGATATGGATATAAAGATCTTTTCAGCAAACAGACTGACCTAATGATCTGACAAGTGACAGAAAGGAGTGTAAAAGGGAGAAAATGCAGTTCTCTGCACACAGATCAAAATCAGATCTCCTTCTACATCACTTCTATTACAGCCTTAAAGCCATAAACACTCCTTTGTACTTCATTTTGTTTGGGGAATTGCCCATCAACTTCATAGAGTCATGTGGGCACTTTGTGTTCCCAGAGATCTCTGTAAGTGTTCTCACTGTCCAGGGACCAAGGAAAATATCCAACAGTGGCCCTCCTGTATCCCCAGCCAACACCTCTGAGCTGGCAATGATTTTGCTGCAGGAACACAGGCCTATGTTGTACATGATTCTGCTGTTCCACAAGGAACCTTGAGCAGAGTTGCTTTCAGTTTTATTTATTCGGGTTTATCTTCCTAAGTCCATGTAGTGAAGATGTGTAGTGAGGGCCTGTGTGGCTTTGTTTATGAAACCAGGAAATCAGGGGCTGTAATCAAGAGTGGCTTCTTTTCAAGGAGATGGAGAATGATGTCTTTTGACATATTTGAGATTTTGAGATTGAGACTTTGATTGGCTGGAAACAATGACTCTGCGTGTAATATTCCAGCTCTTAGCTAGACTTTGAGGGAACTGCATTTTTCATTACTACTAGGAGCAAATAGAGACTGTTATTACGCTTTACAGAGATTTTTGTGCAACAGATAAGCAGCAGCAGAAATGTGTTTTCATCCTGACTGCCTAATTTCTTCTTTGGGCTAACAAAGAAGCATGTGCTAGAAGAACTCACACAGCAACTTGCCAACGCTATTTAATTGTGCTTCAGTTTCAGACATATTGTGTCAGCATTTCTACAGACAAGGGAACCCTTTCCTTACTTTTGTTAGCATAACTGCAAACACCCAGAGAGCTGAGAGATGGATTTTCCCGTCTTTTAGACCTGCTTGTCTTGTATGCCAGGGCTCTGAATCAGCCTGAAGAATTCTGGGCCTTCATGGGTGACTGATTCTTTTCTGCAATCCCTGATGAGCACCAGCACTTCCATTAACCACAGGCATGTGCTTACACATGCTTACAGTAAACCTGGCTTTCCAAAAGTAAGAAATTTGTACTAAATAATTGCAGAAAATTCCGAGAAGTAGTCACATCATAGGCAATGGGTGCTGAGCTTTCTGCTCTAGTCGAAGCAGTGGCTTGGGCTAAATCATCACCAATAGTCCCTTCCAACCCTTTCTGTTCCATGTGAACCACTTGCATTCTAGCTGAGCCCATTACTACAATGTTGGTAAAGCAGTCACTTCAGGGAGTGTATCAGAAGTGCTGTGCCACCAATTCTGGAATATTTATTATCATTCAGTAGAGAGACTGATATTTATTATCAGTCATTAGAGTTTGTTGGAAGCTGGTTAGTGACAGGAAAAATTGTGAAGTGGAAAGCAGGAGGAAAGAGACGGCAATGTATATTTCAGACTCCTTTTGAGAAAGCAAAACAAACCAAAAAACAGTTACTTGATTCATTGAAAACAAAAACAAAGAAGAAGTCTCCACTCTGTTACCACTGTAGTTCAGACTCCATCACTATCTCTTCAGGACCCCCTCCAAAACAGCAGAAATGTGAACATGTCCCTGAATAAGACCCCAAGCTCAGAAACGTATCCGGACATCAAGGATGGAAATAGTCTTAACACAGAGGAAACTCCTATGTGCAGAACAGAGCTTGAATTCTATAATGAATGTTCAGCCACTGCAGGGACAGCTGTAAAACTTGTCACTTGCCTTTAAAAAAGGTCTAGTGTTTTTAAGATCTTGACCTCGAGGAGAGGTCCAGTGATTCAGCCTTTCAAACTGCAGTCATGCCCTATTCCAGCTATTACATGCCTCATTTCTGTTAATCTTCTCTAATTAGTTCTGCTTCTCAAGTGAAGTCTTGGAATCTAACACTTTTCTGTGCTAATACCAAGGGCTCTGCTTTCATGTTCAAGGTCAGTCCAGCATTTCACCTTGTAAAACTCATTTGTCCTCCTAGCACTTACACTTGTACATCGAGTTTGAGTTTAGACATCAGTTTAGACTCTCTCAAAGACATTTGCTGACTTTAAAGTTACCCTTAAAGGTGTGGTTGTGCCCAAAGCCAGCAGAGTCATGCAAGTGTGGAGGAACAGACTTCTTTTAAATTCTTTCTCTTCCTTGCAAATGTGCAGAGAAAATTTCTCCCATGAAAATAATGGCAGCTTTTGCCTTGGGAGGTATTTTGCATGTTTTACAACACATAAGCAGATTGGGCCTCAGAGCCCACAAGGAGGCACATGACAGTTTTATAGGTGAGAATATTGAGCTGAGAAGGGCAAGGTGAATACCTTGCTTGCAGTGAGAGAGCTGTGAACACAATCCGAGTGATCTCCATGTTCAAATCACTAAATTTAGATCTTGTGTTTCTCACTTCATATGTTACACATGCACACTAATATAGATATGTATTAGGGGGAGGACACACATACAGCCTTCCATATTTTTGTTGTGCCTGAGAGATCTGTAATACGGTAAGCATTTATTTTTTTTAAACTGGTATTATTGTTTATTCACTCTCATAACAAATGGGAGCAGTTTCTTTATGTGCAATTTCCCTTGCTATCTGTAAGAATTTCCATATCACTTCTTTCATTTGATGACTCCTAGCTGCCCCTTTTGAAGCGATCAGGTCACTCACAGCCCTTCCTCTGTGAGGACTGGAGAGATCCAGCAGTTACTGGAGGCACATGATGGCTGAGGTGTGAACACTAATGGGACGAGGCACCTGAGCCCCAGGCAAGAAACACACTCTTCTCCAGCTGATGCTCAATCCAAAATGGCAGACTATTTTCAGGTTAAAAAACCTTAACTGGGCAAGGGGGAAAAGTCAACCTTCGGTGATATATAACCTAGACTACAATCGGTTTAAACAGCTTCCTTTGAGCATTGCTGCTGCAGCTGGGGATAAAATTTGCAGTTCATCTAAAGGGGTCACCCAGGCTTGATGTTTTTATATTTAATGCTGTCATGAATTGCAAATAAGCATAGCACAGCAATAGGATAATGGTAGAAAAGCAAGCATTTTTATGGGGCAGTTATTTAATATGCAACAAGTAAGAAAATCTGTTAAATATTCAATCTGGTTCCTTAAAATAAATTATAATAAATATGTAAATGCAATATATGGAATATACTTGGCCTTTTCAATATTGAATAGTTAACATTTAATTCTTGCACCTGAAAATACTACCCCTGAAATATTTTGTGGAGTTTATGGAACTATTTACAAGTTCTTTTTTCTTAAACCTCTCCAGTGGGATTTATACTCATTTCTAAATCATCCACAACAGGATATTTTTTTCCAAAACTGCAATTATATTGACCAATATCCATCTAAGCCCTCTTGTATCTGATTACCCTGATGTCCAGAAAGAGAACAGAAATAGTAGAAAACCCTTTCATTCTCCTTGCCTCTAAGGCTGAGGAGGAAAGAACAGCACATGCACAAAGACCAAATTCACAGACTTGCTGCAAGACCAGTGCCTAATTTTAAAACCTGAAAACCATTCGAAAGGTTAGCACCCCACTCTGCACAAGCCTTCAGTAGAGATGTACTGCAATACAGGACTTTGGTCCTGAATTTAGTCCCAGACGAGCTGCAGGTCTGTACTTTATTCATTCTTGTGACAATGTGACATTTCAGGAAAAAAAATACACTGTGGAGATAAATTTTGCCTTAACTCCTCAGTAAGGAAAGATATTGCGTTGCCCACGTAGGGGAAGGTGCAGGGTTCTCCCACTCGATGTCATTGCGAGATACTCACTGATTTGGGAGCAGAACACTCAGCACCTTTCAGTGCTGACCATCACTGTATCTCAGAGGTCTTGTCCCACGACACCTAATAAAGTATCTCGCAATGACATCGAGTGGGAGAACCCTGCACCTTCCCCTACGTGGGCAACGCAATATCTTTCCTTACTGAGGTATACTGCTTAGAAAGAGAAAAAAAGTATTAGGGAGCATCATCTAGGAGATAATAGGGACAAGAGTTATGGACAAAAGACATCCTCACAAACTGCTTTTCTAAGTTCTTCTTTAACTCTGAGTTGTCATCCAGACATGTTCGTAGTACAGTAACTTAATTACCTCCACTTTATTCTCTCTCGCTCAGCGCATGGTGACAATGGTTTTATCATGGAAATATTTTCTCTACAGAGCACTCTGAGTACTGACAGCTCTTTTCTCTTCCCCTCCTTCACACTGTCACCCTTCTATATTTGCCTTGACACTGTCTTCACATTGTCTTGACATTGTTCTGACAGTTAAGAAAACTCAATCACTGCAGCAAACAGCCATGACAATGTGGAGAAGAAAAAGGAAGAGTGTTATGAAAATTGTTGAGGAACTCTGAAGATTTACAGGCTAGTGAAAACAAGATCTTGCTTTTTCCAAACCATATTCCTAGTGAGTTTTTAATAAAAAACTGCTTTGTGAAAGTCTTCAGCCAAGGCTGGCAAAAGTCATCTCAAAGAAGTCAGGTGGCAGTTAAGGATTCTGTGCCTGAAATTCACATGTTCCTAAATAACAATCCCTCTCAATTCCATGAGTTCAGGTACCTTATGAGAGCTACTTCAGCCCATCTCCTGGGGACAGGGCATGCTGAATTACAAGGAGATGCTGACTTTTGGAACCCTCCAGCTTCACTTTCTCCCACGTACGCCATTCAAACTGGGATCCCTTTTGGGGGCAACCAGAAAAGAGAGGTGGCCACAGAAAGAAGAAATCAGGCTACCTGAGCTTTAGTTCCCTTTGCTAATAATGAAATAGAATTTTGTTTCATTGGCTCATAAATTGGAAGAGAGGAGCCTAGAAAGAAAGCATTGCTCCCTAGCAATCAGCCTGACAAATGCCAAGTGTTGTGGTAACAAGTAATGCATGGACATATGCAAATTGATGCTCTCCTGGTTAATTTTATGGCTAATTTCATATGTTTAATCATGATGACCAAAGCACAGGTAAGAAAAACAGAACAGAGGTGGAATTAGCCTGAAGAGTCAAGGCAGAAACAATATGCTTCCATTTATCCAGAGAGAAAATAAAGCTTTAAATGCTCTACCTGAATTCACTTGATGGAGCATGGGCTTGATACAATTAACAAAAATGGCACAAAGGAAAGGTCTCCACATAAGTGCAAACACTTTTGAACCACAGACTATAGCATTTATTCAAAATGCTGTACTGGATGGTGATACTCCAACTGCCCTGGCAGGCTGAATGACAAACATTTGCTTCCTTCCTACACTTTTACATCTACAAGCTCCCTTTATTATTAATGGAATAATATTTGCTACAGTCGGCTGCCGTGGTCAAATCAATACCAAAGTGCCTTGAAAAGACACCACAGCTGAACCTCTAATTAAATACAATATTTTGTTCCTTTTAAATGAGACAGTGTTTGAGGAATACAGTAACAGTGCCTTGTTCTGTTCAAGGTATCTATAATTAATAACCCCAATGATCAAAGGAAATGTGATCCTAAGAGGAAATGGCTTTTGAGGATCCCTAGGTATTAAGTACTGAGAACTGCTTCTCAATCTGTTCTGCAGTCTCTCAGCACACTGTGTTGTGTGGTGCCCTTTGGGACCATAAAACAAGCCCCATCATAGATCTCTCTGCAAAAAAATGCTCCCAGCAAGATAGTCACTAGATATTTATCACTTACTCATTATTGCCATAAAATCTTTCTTAATTCTTTTTTCCTGGCCAGATCCTTACTGTCACACAGATCTCCTTTATTTATTTAGCATAATTTAATACAAAGCAGGGCAGGATGCTGCCCTATAATGTACCCTGTACTGGCAAGCCTGGACTGGTGTTGTGAGGAAGGCGCCTTCCCCCAAAATAGGGTATTCTTTTTGTTTTTTCATCATTGTGTGGCACCAAAGTTTCCTGAGATAGACTAAGCACCTGGATGCCAAGCTGTGGAGCTTTTAGTTCCCTCCTCCTCCTTGCTGATCTCATCTCCCACTCCACAGCCACCACCCCACCAACACCCAGAGCTCTCCCTGCATCTTTAGGGCAGATTTTTGTGACACAAAACTCCTCTGTCACAGCAACAGGGTGGCTAAATCTTATATCCAGGGGAAGAGCAGGCCAGAGCATCGTTATTGTCCTCTGGATCATCCCATGGAGTGTGAGCCCTTCAGCACAGCTCTGGAGGCATCTGTGTCACCCTGTGGAGCTGGTGCCATTGTGTCCTGGGGCTGCAATTACTGCGGGATCACTTACCAGCCACGCAAAGCTGCTGCGGCTTCCCATCCCTGCCCTGGAAATCCAAGTCTGCTTTGGATCAGGCCTCAGAGGAAGACAAGGAGAATGAATGGAACAAAAAATCTAAGGCAGGGAAGTGAGAACTAGGAAAGGAAGGAGAGATGAGGAGTCAGATCTACCTCTTACATACATTAAATAAACAGAGGAAATAAAGGAGACTATTAATGGGGAAATAGAAATTAAAAAAGCCTTCAAGAAATTACTCTACTATACTGATTGCTACTGGTGAATATTTATTTATTCATCGTATTAAATTTTTTATCATTTTACTGGCAAAAATCATACTGATCTAATTTTGATAAAGGCTTGCTGGATACCTCTTCACTTACAGCAGGTATTTAATGCCCTAGTGGCAGGTGTTTTTATTCTAAAACATGCCATCACATTAAGCTTTAACAATTTGACTTCTAGTGATATTCTTCTAATATGGAAGGCTTATTTCTTAGCATATTCCCCCAGGAAGGCTTGTGGGCATACCCTGATGCTGGTGAATATTCTGGTTTTGTTTTACTTCTACAATGAAGCATCTTTTAAAAGGTTTAAGACAAAGGCATCCCTAATTATAGAGTGGATTTTCAATACCTACTTTTACTCTTCCTTTGGGTCAGTCACTCCTCCTCAGCGCTTCTGAGCTTGCTCTGCAAATAAAAAGTGGTAAAACCATGAAAAAAATCATTCTTGCTCTGTTACAAGAGTTTTTAGGATGCTGCAGCACAGTCTGCAGGTCAGGAAAGCCACCAGAGATTTTTTTGTCAGAGCCATGAGTGTGTTCACTTTCACGGGCCACTGAAAGCAGTGCTCCAAAGGCCAGCCCTCTGCAGAAGTTCGCATGATAATGTCCTTCTGCTGGGCCTAGGACTGATTTTTGTGTGTGTGAAATCGGTGAGGGCAGCTCGTGCAGCTCAGGATCCCATCACTGCTCTTCCCCAATCTCCGTGTTGTGCCCTTGGCCCCGGGGGCAGCTGCCCTCGGCACAGGGGCTCAGCAGGACAGCCGAGGAAACTCGGGCAGTGCCCGTGCCCCGTGGGACTCCAGCCTGCCCCAAAACATGGAGCTGCCACTTTCTCCAAGCAGTCTTGAAATCCCCGTTGGTAATTAGTTCATGCAGAGCTAATTGTAGGTGATTTCTATTGAAAGTGATTTAGTACATAACAGAAGGGGCTGGAATGTGAACTCTGCCACAAAGTTCATGCTGGAAAAGCATGGCCTTGCTTTCTCTGT
Source organism: Origma solitaria (assembly GCA_013397895.1). NCBI lineage: Eukaryota > Metazoa > Chordata > Aves > Passeriformes > Acanthizidae > Origma > Origma solitaria. The sequence goes on from VZRL01001470.1 coordinate 81,431, forward strand.
ACTTACTGCACACTGTAGCCACACTGAAGCTTTCTTCTGAGTCCAGGGGCATTTAAATCACAGTGCCCTGCATTTCCAGCCCCATAATGCTGATCAGTCACAGGACGGATTAGTTTTTTTTTTATGTCTGGGGAGACAGGAGAAGCATCATCATGACTTTGATATGAGAGTACTGTTACAAAGCATGAAATTGTGTGAGAAAAGGACTATGCATTCAGCAAGCCTGGAGGGACGGTATGCACTGGCTTTGGACAGCAGCGTGCTGCTGGTCTAGAGCTGGAGCTGACCTTGCTGCTCTGCTGCATTTCGGTGTCATCACCAACACCTAGTCCTCGGTGTTACTGAGAACCTGCTGAAGGCAATCTCAGCATCTGCCCCCATCAGAACATGGCTTTGCACCCAGAGAGTTTCGAACAGCTGCCCCATGTTAGAGGCTGCTGTGGTGCATTTCTAACAATCCGAGCTTTAAGCTTATCCAGTTATGACTCACAGGAAGAAATCACACCTGGGTCAGCATTACAGACATTCGAGGTTACATTTTAAAATCACAGCACCTTTATGTGCCAGTGTACTATCAGAATCACTGCTTCACGCTCTTTTCATAACAAAAAAAGGAAAGAAGTAATGAAGGGCAGAACCACAAATAAAAGAGACATAAGAGGATACCTTATTATGGCTTTCAAAGGCAAACAACATGGACCCAGGATTTGGACTTGAAGCCAATTTTGTACACAGTTTTTAGCCCCTCTACTGGAGGGATTCTTAGAAGCATTTGGCAGCATTTCTGAGTGCCTTTTCTCCCCTGTGTCAGTGGTTGAGACAATGGTAGGTCGGCTGCTTGCATGTTCTGACCTAAGTCAAACCTCAGCACTGCAAGTCAGCAGGAGCTGGTCTACATCGTGGCAGATCCCCCAGCTCAGCCAAGCCCTCTGCCCCTTCCTGAGGCTGAATTCAGGAGCAGCCAGGGGCTCCGTGGGAGCTGGAAGCCTCTGTCTTACACAAAGTGCATTAAATGCTTTCCAGACTCCAGAGAAGGTGTGACACCTTGTGTCTCTCAAGGTGAGATTTGGCCTCTTCAAGAGACAAACTGCTCCTTTGCTCCCTATTTTCCACTGTTTGGGATTCACACAGAAGTGGGAGCAACTGGATTTCACCCAAGCTCACAAACTGACAGTTTTATGCTGTTACCCTCTTTGTGTTCCTGAAAATCCCCCCACTGATGTGGAGATGGAGACCATGCTTTGATCTTTCTGCAACCCTTTCACAAAAGTACCACAAGTCCACCCATCCAAACAAGTCCATCCAGGCATGCTGAGAAACCTCACTAAGGGCAACCCAGGATAACATTTTAAAGTGTAAGACATAATTCACACCCTTAACTAAACCACTGAGGTTTTCTCTCTTTGTTTTTGCAAAACCTTTCATCTCACAGGGGAGATCTTTGCACAAGTGGTTTTGTATCCCAAGTCACCTGCTGAGGATGTCCCCAGCTTTAATGAAGCCTAAAGAGCAGTTCAGGCAAGAAAGGTATTGATTAAATCCTCGGGACAGACATTTAACCCACAAAACCACCACGTCTTTGCTATAAGCGATCAAGCTTATTACCTAAATAAGATTGCTTCAGATTTTGAGCACAATAAATTTTCTATGTTCTTTGCCTCTGAAGAGCTGGTAGAAAGACAAGTTTGAAGCTGGCCCACAGGTTCCCACTACCAGGTATTGCAGTTGTTGCTCACCTGTCTGTTTATCTCCTATGTCACTGTGTGGAGGAGCCCTGTTCTGTACTATGAAGAATAAATTCTACTGTGTGAGCTCAACTGAAAAAAAATGTCAGCACTTCTAGAAGGAGAAGGAATACCTCGTTACACTCCTGTTCTTACTCTTCTGCAGGCTTAGAAGATAAGAATGAGGACAAATATAATGAAATTCTTAAAGGGGAGAACTATATTCAGACAGTATGTATAGTAGCAGGGATTGCACAGCAGAAATCAGTTCGGTTTTCACATCAGTGTCCACGTCATTTCCTGTCATGGACACCAGCTGCCTCCTGGCCTGATCAGCCACTGCTCTGCATTGCAGACAAACAAAAATGTCTGTGCACAGTAAAAGCAGGATGATCACTATGCACTGCCACCTTAAACTGCAGTGCTGTAATACCAAGCATAAACGTAAAGAAGCAGAGCATAAAACCTTTCATTCCCATTAGAAACCAGTTCATTTGCATTGCATCTAGAACTGTGCCTTGCTGTCCAGTTGAACGAAAAATCCTCCCAGTTCAGTAGGAGCCCTGTTGAGTTCCTGGGCCTGATTTTCCTCCTGTTTCCAGCACAAACACTAGGGTATGACGCAAAATAAAGTGAGAGACAAAAATTATTCGCTTTTAGAAGTAAAGAAAGCCTTTGCCTCCTTTTTGTTTGTTTATTTGGGACAGCTGGTCCCACTGCTGTGGTGCTCATGGCAGTCAGTGGGTGCAGCTGTAAGGGCGTCTGGGGTGGCACAAATGCTAAAAGACAGTGAAGGACAATGACAGCCATTAGTAACTGCCTTCATTCTCAGGGACCAGCAGCAAATCAGTATGAACAGAAAAGTTTGGGGAAGAGTGAAATTGAGCCATTCGTTTAATAACTGGTTCTGTAATTTCAATCACAAATACCTTAAATCTTAAAGTGTTTCCTAAGCAACATTTAAAAATTTTACTGCTATTCAGTTGTTACTCTTGCACTAATATACCACAATTATTCTTCAGAAAATAAGTTAAGTTACTTTCCTCGATTTTGCTGGTACAAATATACTTAAAACCAAATCTAGCTTTTTTGATGGAAATGGAGTATTTGTGTAACCACCCTTTTTCTTTCCTGCCTGTGTGTGGTGCTGGTTACTATGGTAATAAACTTGACTCAAGATTTAAAACATGAAAGTGGTTTCTATAACAACATGCTAGGATGTTTTGGACACACAATTGAAGTTAAAGATCCAAGTTTAACTCTTTACGACCACAGCATCTGTAGACATAACAAGTGCTTGCTTGTTTGGCAAAAGTTTGTTCATCCCTTCCCAAAGCAGCTTTTCCATTGAGCGGACTGAGGAATAATTCCAGCTGTGGATGGAACCGGTGGGGTGTGGGGGCTGGTGAGTTCCTCACAGGTGAAGCTTGCAAAGGACAAATGGCACCACAGTAACTACAAGCTGCTCATTGCAGTGAATAATTAAGATGGTAATACAACTGTGTTGGGAGATGGGAAGGGGTAAAATGGTTTTAGTCCAATACTTAGGAAGTTTGAGACTGTGGAAAAACTGAAATTATTTATTTACAAATAATCTCCATGGAAAAGCTATTTTGAGGGCTAAGATAGCCCCTTACCTGGCTCTGTTTTATCCAGAACATGGTTTCCTGTCCTTTCCTTCCCCATCTGCCAAATGCTGATCCAGAAGCAGAATCTCTGCCTTTCAGTCCATGGTAAAGGCATCTGATCCCAATCTCTGCTGCTGTCAGTTATGCAGTTGTGGTTATCTCTTCCCTAGTTCTTCAAGATATATGAAGATTGAACATCTATCTGCACACCCACGACTTTCTAAGGCTGTCTTTTCAGGGAAGTTATTGTCATAGTGATGAACTGTATTTTTTGTGTCACGGTGCACTGCAGATAAATGGAGAGAGGATTAGTTACACCAAAGCCACGCGCTCCTCAATGCAGCACCAAATGCCTTGGGCAGTATTTTAATATTTCCAGTTAAATGATAATTATTTCAAGATCTCAGTATAGTAACAGAGCTTGATATTTCAGTGACACAGATTCACACACTTGTTTTAAAATCCCAAGGGCAGGTTTCAAACAAGTAATGAGCACAAGCACTGAAGGTTCATGTTTCTGACTCCAGACACTGGGCTATCTAAACCCTTGCTCCCATCGTGTTATGCTGTGACTGTTTTAGTGAGCTTATTTGATCACAATGTAAGCCTTCAGCTGTGAGCAAATGCTGTATGCTGGTTTGGATTCAGCAGAAGCCAGACTGAAGTAACGGCACTAAGAGAAGAAGTGCTTGCTTCATTTGTTGCGATCAAATTTTCTTTCTAGTGACTGGCCCCAACCAAGATGTCAATTATATAAGCCATTCTAGCAACTGGAAAAAAAACCAAACCAAAAACAAAGCAAACACACAAAACCCCCCAAACATTAAAAAAAAAAACAACCCCACAGGTAACACATTTTCTGGTATTGGAGTTTGGGTTTTTTTATAGCACATCTTGCTGTTGCAATTCAATCCTTCTTTCCCTAAGAGTATTTTTAAAATTTGATTTCTCAACTCATAAACAGGGAGGTTTTTTGCTATCCATTTTTCCCAAAAGATATGTTGTAGTAAAAAGCCAGGTTTTGTTGTGAACTGCTTTATCTGCACTGGCTGGTGTAGCTTCCTAGTTTTAATTCAAATGTGTAAAGTAATAACTCTTTGTTAAAAAAAAAGGTGTTCAAAGCACAGTGAAATCATCGACGAGGATGACTATATGCATATCAAGAAGTTCTCTATCTTATCACAGATTTTTCTCCCCTAGAAAATAGACTGGCTCTGTTAAGAAGGTCAGAAAATCTTGCAGCATATGTAAAAGACTCTGAAGCTGTTAGCGCTGAGAGCTTTTGTGAAGCTCCGAGTCCTCCTTCAGGGGCAGAAGGCACATTTGAAGAGCAGCACTGCAAATTACAAGCAGCCTCCGGGCACAATGAGATGATTAGCAAAGTGCAGGCATGGCCACAGCCAAGTGAACTCTGGCTCATAACGGTGTGATTAGCAGTGATTGAAATTTAATTTTAAATGCTGCCGCTGATTATGGTATTGCACCAACTCGTAGGAAGAGTCGTGTCCTGAAAGAACAAGTCTTTGCTGAAAGACATTTCTGACACAAAGAACCCAAAACAGTTTGCTAAGGATTTATCTGGGGGCTCTGAGTGGCTGAGATTGCTAATCAAACTCTCAGAATTGGGGATCATCAACCCACTTTACTTTTGATCTTACCAACCTAATTTAGAAGAATATTCAGAAAAGGGGGCATGAACTCAGTAAATCTCTGATTCAAACAGGATCTAGAAAAAAACCCCTCAAAATTGTCAGGAAAGATGCAGATGAGCTCTTCAACATTACCTGCTTTACTGAGGAGCATTAGTTGAACAGATTATCTGTGTCAAAATGCTTTGGCCATTTCAAAATCCCTGTCCTGTTTATGATAACTTTTCCACTAATTTTATTTTGACCTTCTATCCTCATAGCCATGCATTTCTAACATCATAAAAATTGTTTTGTATCACTACAGTGGTTTCTGATCATTCAGAAGCCTTTACCACACCCAAAATCATGAATTTTTAGTGCTGATTACCTGTATAAGCTCAGTTATTCATACACTAACAAGATGACTTCAATGAATTTAAATAATCTTACCCAAGAGCAAAAAAACAAAGCTAAAACTGTCTTTTCCTTGGCATTTCTTATATGAAGTAGTTTGTGCCAGTTCCTGTAAAAGCTGCAGGTATTGCCATGTTTCTGGCAGTATGGATGGTGTGCCAGTAGATGGCAAGCTTTACTGCAAAGAATTTCACTGCCAACCATCTCATCTGCATCTCAAGGATTTAACCATGGGGCAAAACGCTTGGCACTGAATCCTCTCGTAATTAGATTAATGTACCACTGTTTATAAAGAGACTGATAATTACCTCAAGTGTCAGTCAGTGTAAATCCAAAGTGATCAGCATTTTGTTTCCATTTTTCCCAACGTTACGTACAAGTTTTAAGATTCTGTCAGAACAAGTCACTGCTGAAGTGACCTTAATTGCTTAAGAATGAAAAATGACTCCTCTGTACATCTGAGGTAGAGCATGAGACTTTTCCTGGTTATCCTTCCCCAGCCTGGCCAAAACCCAAGCTCCACTGAGACATTTCTGTCCCTTTGCAGCTCTTTTTGTGAATGCAGAAGAGACTATTCCTTAGGCATCTGCTCAAACTGAGACAGATTTTGCATCCTCACATTTCATCGCAGGGCATGCAGGAGCTTCCACCTGCTGTGCTCTGCATCCTGTTTCCAGGCAGCTCTCAGTAGCTCAGGAGGCTCCCAAATCCATCCTTCCACATCACTCCAGAGCAGCAGGGAAACTCAGTTTCCACAGGGCAGCAAGGCAGGCAGTGTAAATGACTCTTCTGAAAGAGGTGGAAAATGGTGTTTGACCTAGCAGTCCAGAATCTGAGGATTATGTGAAGCACTCATAGTTTAGGAACATAATTTAAAAAAAAAAAAAAAAACGACACGGAAATGTCCTGGTGAGCTGCCCACTATTTGATAACCATGGTATGATAACTGCATACCTTTTGTCTACCACCTTCCTGAGAAGCAGTTTTACTGCTGAGACAAACTGCTGTGGAGCAACCCTAACAAAAACTCCTGGTCCCAGCCTTTAAACCACAAGTAAGCTAAAACTCAGTACGGTTATATCTCTGCTAAGACCTTCAGAATTCCTGTGTTCCTCACAAACTCTACAAATTGTAAAAACCATGGCACAGAGCATTAGAATGAAGATAGAACTCCAGAAATGCTACTTTTTCATACAAATCAGACAAAGCTTGTCATGCAAATCAGACAAAGGCATCCTCTAGGGAGTATTGGATTTATTGAATTGTCTGTTGGCAATTTCTGCATAGGAAATTTGTTTTATAAAAGCTACAAAAGTTGAAATTAAGACACTGGTTGAAAAAAAAAAATCCAGGAAAGGTTTTCTGTTTCATGTTTTTCCCATAGTGGTGTCACCTTGGAGACAAATTGGTTGCCTTCCCTACATCCAGACTGTGCTTTTAGGTCTGTCTTTCCCCTTCCCTCACTTTCCATCCGCTTTTAGTGCCTTGGAGAGCTGTGAAGCTTTTTAACCAGTGCTCACAACTCCTATCAAAACTGCAGACTGGAAAATGCTTCATGTCCTCTCACACAGTCATTATAACAAACTGAGCTGTTGCATGCAAATTATGTCTGGAAAAGCAATAATAATTAACTAAATTGCTTCTCATGTCACAGTGGTCCTACATAAGAAAGCACTGGAATGATTGACCTCACCTCTCATAGCTTACACAGTACAACAGTTAGACAACGTTATAACTTGATCATAATTAATTCCTTCCAATTTGCAATGTCTCCTCAAACATGCACTTTAATGAATTTTAAGTAAGTACACAGACTGAAAGGAAGGCTCTCCAAAGTTGTGCAATCCCAAGGAAAATGCAGGATTCAGAAGTTCCTAAGGAACACAGTTTTACTTATTTTAACTGTAATTAATGGATTGCAGTAAGATCTGTATTATCCAGGCTAAAGAAAAAACCTTAATGCATGGGTAATATACAAAACCATGTAAAGCAGGACACCAGAAGATACATGAGGGTGTGCTGAGGAGGAGAAGAGTCCAAATTGCTGCTGACAGTGGTGCAGGTCAGTACATCATGACCAATGCCTTGAAATTTCACATTCAATGAGAGCTCTGAGCTGGAGCAAGTCTAACCAACACCACATTAGGATGAAATGCCTGCTCCCAAAACTGATTATTAACAGGTTTGGGGATGGTGATTTTAAAGGCTGGCTAACTTAGAAGTACTATTTTTGTCCTGTTTTCCTTCAAATAAGATGAGGTAACACTCCAGCTCTCCTCCTGCTAATCCTTAAGACCACTGTTGGTTTTAAATCATGGTGTCACTGTTGCTATTAATGTTACTACACAAATCTCTATTCCCTTTGTTCAAACAAGTATTAAGTAGTTATTTGGCTCTGTAAATGTATCTGTCCATGAACATCAAATTCATTCAGGTTGGTGCTCTTAATTCTCAGAGGCACTGCTGCCCTGTGCACACCACAAGTCAGAAAGGACAACAGTCATGCATGGATAATTTTTCAATCTTTGCATTTATTATCTTAGTTTCAAATCTACGCAAGCAGACTTTCCTAAGCTAGTTAAGCCTTCTGATACTTCCTCCACTTCCTCTTCCTAGGAAAAAACCAGATTACATTGTATTATGTATTAAAATGCACACTATGGGAACACACCATCAGTGTTTACAGCAGCAAAGCAACTCCAAGTGGCCTATAATTACTGACAGGAGCTCAGTTCCCAGAGGGCAAGGAAGTAAGAAACATCTTTACACCATGTTCACCATGTCCTTCCAACCTCAGATGCTGGAAGGACTATTTTGCATCTCAGGTGTTTGTGAGATTTTTTTGTGGTGGAAATTCTGTACAGCTGTCAAATCACTATTTATAATCAGCAAATCAAAATCAAGGTGCATGATGGTTCGAACTGTTCATTAAGCTATAACTGCATCTGAATAATTTAGCTTTGTGAAATCTAATACCAAAGTCCACCACAAAAGAATGGTACCACCACAAAAGTGGATTGAACTGATAAAGTGGTTCAACTCCTTTCTGTAGTAATAAAGAAGAAACAAAAATCTTAAATATACCTAAAAGCATTCCATATTGTTGGATACCAGCTGACAAACACCAACACTGTCTCAACTATACTTTTAATATAGAGTTAAGCAATTCTGACAGTCCAGACCGTGGCTATTGGAAGAGGCGAGAACAGGACATTATAACCTATTCAACTTTTCATAATTGTTTTAGTTTTTCATTTATTAGTCCACTAATGCATCAGTACCCAGTTACCAGTCCCGTTTTCTTCTCAACAGCCAGCAATTGGAGCTGTTGGTTTTGAAGCACAGTGTGGTTAAGAACTACACTTCTTTCACTGTTAGTTACTCGCAGTGCGGTGAAGTCCTCAGGACTTTCTGTGTTTCTTTCCTAGAATCACTTTGCATGAGGAACGATTCCAGGTGCCTGTCAAACTCTTGCCAAAAGAACTCTACATGTGCCGCTGGTCACGAAGATGACCCTTGCCTTTGTGCGGACGCATCAGTGGACAGTGTGGAGGAGCTCTGCAATATCACCTCCAACCCCTGCTCCCCAAACCCTTGTCTCCAGAACGCCACCTGCCTAGGCTCCGCTGGAAACCTCAGCTTTAGCTGTGAGTGCCCCGCTGGCTTCACTGGGCCCACGTGTGAGAGAGCCGACAGGGACTGTGCCACCAACCCCTGCGAGCACGGGGGCACCTGCCAAAGCAGCCTGGCCGGCCCCACGTGCCTGTGCAGCGCCGGCTACACCGGGACCCTCTGCGAGATGGACCTGGACGAGTGCGTCTCCGAGCCGTGCCACAACGGAGCGCTGTGCCGGGATGGCGTGGATCAGTACTCCTGCTACTGCGTGCCAGGCTTCCAGGGCAAGCACTGCGACCTGGAGGTCAACGAGTGTGCCTCGGACCCGTGCCTCAACGGGGCCACGTGCCTCAACCAGATCGGGCACTACGACTGCGTCTGTCCCCTCGGCTACACAGGTAAGCGCGACTGAAACAACTCTTCCCTTGCGTCGTGTAGGATCATCGTAACTTCAAGTTCAGAGTTCAACTCCCTCACCCACACATTTATTTAGCCATGTCTTAGTTACCACCTTGCCTTCAGCTTCGGCACCAGCGTCTGTAGGTACATTATGGATGACCACTGTGAACTACGGATGACCCCATCACTAAGGATTAAAGAAATCTCACATTTACCAAAATCTGCACAGCAGTTTTGTGAACAGCAAGCTGTCACAGGGCTAGGAGGACCTGCCTTTCAAAAGAAACATTCTCAAAATGCTCTCTTCAGAGTGCTGTATGCAATGTTTTTCTGAGGATCAAAACCTATGTTTGACAGTGTAAAAAATTAGATCTAGGTAGAAAAATTCTACTCTTAAATCTAGACATCTCGCATTAAATTTCTCTCCTCTGCCCTCTCCAGAAACAAAGGACTTATTTGCAACTAGAACATTATGTAAGTTACATAGAAAGAAAAGTGTTATGCTCCCAAACTGCCCATTTTTTGATAATCCCATTTTATGTGGCTCCATTTTTAAGGTACAGGTGTGATTTTTCTTCCCTACTTCCTCTACTGGAAGGCATATAATTCTTGTTGGAAGACAGCTCCCTTCAAATTTCAAAGCTGTATTCAGGGGTAGGAGTGTGAGAAGTAGCACACTGAATCATTAAAAGGAGAAAAGGGGAGGCATTTTAGTGATAGATTGCCAGTCAGGTAAGCAAAGGCAAAGAAATAGCCATACAGCAAAAAGGGGAGAAAAAACAGCTATTGCTTCAAGTGATTCAAATGAATAAGAAATAAGAGATGTGGTTTACAGCTCCATCCCCAAATCCCCATGCAGGAGGGGAAGTCAGAGGTAAAAAGCAGCTTTCCTGTGTCTAACACAGCACTCATTGGAAGGCAGCCCTCGGTTAATATCCCTTATGAGCACGGAGAATGTTATTTGAAGGAAGCTCGTTACCTTCCTGCCACCCCGCTGCTGCCAGCGGGTGTCGGAGCCCAGGCCAGCTGAGGAGAAAACTACCCAACTGGGGGAAAGCCGAAGAGCAGAAGGAAGGAAAAACCTATTAACAACCAGCATGGTTACTCTGCAATGATCAGACTCAGCCCAGACCTCCTGTTGTATTCAGGAAACTGTATTTGTTTAACTGGCGCTGTTAGTGGAGTCCAGGCCTGCATCCACAGCCCAGGAACTTGGTTTGAGAGAGGCAGAATATACACCTTAGAGACAGACAGAGAGAAAGCATAATGAAATAGAAAAGCCCAAACAAAAAGAAATGAAAATTTAGGTCAATACAATCTGCTGATGGAAACTCACTCTGCTGGAACCGCTCCATTTTCACCATGAAATTCTGCTGTTTCCCAAGATGATGCTCTCTTCTCTGACCAAAAAAAGTCACCAAAGCTTCACGCTTTGCATACGCAGAGTTAAGAAAAGAGGAGAGGACCAAGAAAGGAGAAGAGGTCTAAAAACCACAGCAGAAGAGGTTGTAGTGTTTTGACACACAGCTCCAACACTGCTTCCAGCAGCAAAGAGAACAATCATAGACAGGAATTCTGTAGAGAAGCAGCAGACCATTCATCCAGCAGTAAAACATCAGGTCTAAAAGGCTACTTAACAAAATGATTTATCAGAAGCATTCTGTTTTGTTGTGTTTTTGCACCTTGCTGTGAGCTGTGCTAAATACACAAGCCAGAGGGATCACTGGATGAAAGCCTCGAGGTGTCCCCAGTGGTAATAAAAACCCCTCATTTACCCCGTCAGGGGATCTTGCCAACCATTATAATCCTGGCCTGACACCATGAATTTACTGTGGGAAGTCATCCAACCTCATCTCACTTCCCTAAGATATAAAAATGGGTTATGTCTCTTGATATGCAGGTAAAGAAGGTATAGTAAATCTACAGCTGCAATGTTAACCAAAAGCATGAGTTACTGGCTGCAGTTGCTACTTGTTTCATAGACTGTGACTGCTATTTTGTATGATTGGTATGCTGCAGCACTTCTTAAAATAGCTGAGAAATGTCACACATAATTCTTACACAAATGGAAGAGGTTAGAACGCGCCAAGAGCCAAAGACTGGAAAATTTAGCATGAAATCTGCAGTTTCTATGATAATGTTCTGCATCTGGGAAATTATTTAGAAGACATGTGTCAGGCAGCTGTTAAATAATGAAGTTCAATTGGTTTGTTGAAGTTTTGCTGGCTACCTTAATCAATTGCATTTTTTCCTTCATTGGACTAATTGCACTTGCTTTTAATTCACCCCAACAGGGTACGGTGTAAGAGCCTGTTATTACCCACAGCTATGGGCATTAACTACCTTGCTGAAGCCAGTCCTCCACTGCCAGTGAACATTCCAGTGTGAACTCTCAGGAGTGCATGGCAGTTCCAAAACCCAGTCTCAGTCTAAGACAGCAGCAAGAGAAAGTGTTTCAGTGGCAGAAAAAATAGGTGCAATGAACTGGATTTGCTCTTTGTACAATACTTTTTACTGTGAGGTAACCATCACTGGGATAGTATCTGTAGAATATGAGGAAATTACTCCTGATAGAACTCCAAGTTTTCGTTCAGTATTCTCATCAATAATGAACATGCCATGCAAATATTAAGAGTAGATGCATCTTAAATAAGTCTTAGGCACTTCAAGGCAAGCAGAGGCACAGCAGCTCTACCATGGGATGAAATACCTCAGGTAGAGACCTCACTTCCCAACAAGCTTGTGCCCATAACATTTTGGATATCGATAGAAATCAAAATGGTCTATCCAACAGCAATTGCCAGTAGTGCAAAGCCTATTCCCTTCCTCAGCTTTCCAGTTTCAAACCAGCACTTGTGTCCTAGCCAGCCCAGGTATTCAGCTCTGCTGAGATTCCTAAGCTCAAATGGGAAAAGCCTTGATCAAAGAAACACAACTTCTCACTCTGTCTAATTTTTGGTCTGTCTTCCTGTCCCGTCAAGCCTGGTGCCTATAAAATAGCCATGTGACACTCTCCATCCAAATAATGGCACACAAGATTGTACAGAATGAAGAATTTGGGGACAGCCCTCTGTACCTGCTGGGCCTGAGTTCAGCACTATAGTGCAGGAGAGCAGAAAGAGTGACCTGGTTACCAATTTGCAGCCATACTAAGAACGAGCAGGTCCTCATGGAATGAGCCTGCACCCGAACCTGCAAATCTCTAGTATCTCTGAGCAGAAAGGGATTTTACACTCTATCTGTAGGCATGCAAGCTTGAAAACATTGGCTCCCTGTCCTTCATCCTCACTTGCATTTACTTTTTATTGACTGGGGCTGTAGAAGAAAGTGCACAGTAGGACTCACTGGAAAAGCAAGCAGTATAAGAAATAACCCTGGTTCTTCAGAGAAACCACAAAAGTTATAAATGTGACTTCTCCCCACCTTCCCAGCACAAAGCATTAGTGTGGTTTGGTACGTGCTGGGATGCTCAGCCTGCCGCAGGACACCCGGGGTGCCTCAGCTTGTGGCGGTGCAGGAACTGCGCTGGGGCTCCTTGGCGCTCGCCTTCCTGCCTGGCATATGATATTTGGCATACAGCATATTTATGACAGAACGTTAGACTGAGGTGAAAATGCAGATCTAATCTTTTCATCTCCCTTCTACACATATAAGAAAGCCTGACAGCAGACTCAGCAGAGGCTGGGAAGGGATTCCCCCTGTCTGCATGGCAGATCGCATTGGCTGGATGCATTATACAGGGAGAAGTTCTCTTCTGAGGCAACATTGCCGAAGGCAGGTTACTGGGCTTGATAGATTAAAGACGTGAACCAAAACAACAACGCTATGTTCTCATGTTAATTGTCAGGCTGTTCTCAGGCCTGTAGTTTTAAATTTGGCTGAACTGAGGATCAGTTGAACAGGGCTTGTTTTGTCACATGATTTTTAGTGTTCGCAGTAAGCTGTTAACAAGCTCTGGCAGATTTACGGTCACTAGACACACTTCTGCAAACACATTGTTTATAATTACAGTGAATTCACAGGGCAATGACCACAGAGGGACTGCTTACTATATCTGGCTGTAATGTACATTACCATAAAGCCGTAAGAGAGCGTTCCTGTGCCGGGCTCTGGCGGCAGGCTCCCACTGAAAGTAGTGGTTAGCTGAGCAGTGAACCTTGAACCAGGGGCATGGCACTGGCAGCGTCCCCATCCACTATGTGGTCTCAAGGAACTATTTCTCAACTGCTGGAAATAGCAACTTGCACTTTAATGTTTAAATACAATGAAAAATACTTACGGGTCAACAGCCGCAAATTTTGGTTTGGCATTTTAAGGTATTTCCCGGTGCTTATCCATAGCACAGATTTATTTTTTTAAAATAAAGATGTCACACTCACAAGCATCAAAATAAATTAGCAATGAAGTAACAGTGCTAATTATTATCAGTCTCTGTGTTTTAAGAAAGATGCTCTGAGCTACAATGTACAAACTTCACAGCAGTATAGAGCTGGGAAAAGGAGCACAAAGAAAGAATTAGAGATGAGCTCCTAAATAAATTGCAAGGGTAATACCTATCATCAAACATTTCTGTTCCCTCTTTTGAAAGTCTACACCACCATCTTCTACTGAAAACTTCACCTTTACAAAAAAAAAAAAAATTGAACCCATTCTCAGGGCTGCAGCTTTTCTTTCAAGTGGGAAATTCCCCTGAAAAATTTACAATACTGCTGCCGCTTCGATAAGCCAAATAAAAAATAGGGAAATCCACTTCAAAGCAGCTTCTTCATGACAATTTGCCACTTTGCATCTGTTTTTTGGCTGATACTGTAGCTGCTAAAACAAATTGACTTGGCAGTTGAAAATTATTTAAAAATATTACTCTATTGCTCAAAACACTAAATAAGCGCATAAGAATACAAAACCCTGATACAATCAAAGCAGCAACGCATTAATTATTAATTTTTCTTAGTCTCTCCTGGACTGTGCTAGAGATAAGAAAAAGGAGTGTATATTTAACTTGCCAACTATCATAAATAGCTTTAAACTCATATCAGAACTGCTTTATCTCGGAAGAGCACCTCCAAGATTCTGACCTGTTGCAAACGGCACCACAGATCCATTTATTTGTACACTGATAAGCCTTGAAAAAAATTAAGCAATAAACCACAGTTAAACAAGACACTTCCCAATGAATTCAGTCAACTGTGAAGCTTTAAATGGACTCTTATGAGATCAATAAACTGCTGGTCACTTCTGTATTATGTAAATACATAGGATAGTAGCATTGTTTGCATAAACTGAAAATTAGAGATTAGTTTGTCCTGTTTCTATGTTCAAGCTAAAGTAAAAAGTTATTTTACCTATTCTTATGAAAACAGTTGCTTGTTCTTTTGTAAATTCTCCCAAGCTTTGAAAAAACTAGCCTTGCAAAGCACATAGAGGAGGAAATGCCTTTAAAAACCAGGGAGTGTAAAGAAAAAAGAAATTATGTGACTATTGTACTCCAGGCAGTCTTTGCTGAGATTTCCAAAGCTGTCTCCTAAGTCTGCGCTTTATTTCCTCTGCTTGTGCAGGTACAAACTGTGAGCTGGAAATAGATGAGTGCTTGTCCCAGCCGTGCCTGAATGGGGGGACCTGCCACGATTCCCTGGGGAGCTTCTGGTGCTCCTGCTCCCAGGGCTTCCTTGGGGACCTCTGCGAGACCAACATCGACGAGTGCTCCAGCCAGCCCTGCCTGCACGGGGGACACTGTGTGGACGGTGCCAACGGGTAGGTGTGCCAGCCCTGGGCAGGGCACTCCAGGTGCTGCTGGTGCCTGCCTGACCTCAGCCTACAAGAAAGACGGCCTGCCCTGCCTGGCAGCTCATTTCCTCCCACGCTGTGCATTTCACTCCTTGGGCCTGCACTAATTTCAGTTTTGATTTGAAGAGGATTACAGAATGCCAGTCTGGTGTCAGAGCCAAGAGGACAACAAAGTATTTATGGCAAAAACTGACCAAGAAGTATATTTTTCATATTTGTAGTTAAAATATTTATAACATGCTGTTAGTGCTGTCATTTAGATATAAATTCTGTTTCTCATGCTTACCAAACTTTAGTTTCCAAGAAAGATGTGAGACTGCATAAAGCTGCATTTGCTATTAGCAGCTGCCCGCACTGACAGGCAGAAGGATTAGAAAAGAGAGGCAGAGAAAAACTGTAATAACAGTAACCATAGTAATAGATACCATTAGGAAATGTGTCAGGAACTTCACAGGTGTACAGTACAACAGCTACTTGTTCAAAATGAGTTGCAGTCCATGGGCAGAAAAGTAATAATAGTAATTAAAAAAAAATTTAAAATAATACAAGGCAATGGAAAAGTGAGCTTCACTACCTACTGTTACTGGCCTCACATAGAGGTCCAAGCAGAGCTCTGGCATTCACTCACCAATACTGGATTTTCTGCCTTAGCATGAGCTTCCCAAACTGGACACACATATGTATATAAGCTCAGTCTGAGAGTTCCTAAGTGTACTCGTGCAGGTGTTTCTCTCACAAGTACAAGATTTGCCCTTTATTGTGTATTTTCCAGGTTTTGTAAAGCAGTTTTGAAGGCTTTAGTGCCCCAAAAATCAGTCCAGAAGTCATGTCAGAAAAAGGCATGTTTGTCTTGAATGAGAGGGGAAGAGATCATATTCTGGGAATGAGGTTTTGTGCAGTGTGGTGACATGGCACCAGCCTTGTGGAGCTTCTTTTCAGCAGCACTGAATGGCTCTGAGCAGGACAAAGCAATTTGTTATTTCCCAGCATAACTAAAGCAGTGAGAGGGAGGTCACCTTGGACCTGACTCACTCACAGAGCTGTGCAGTAACCTGGAAGCCTTTTGAGGATACATGTGTGAGGTGAGCAACTTAATCCTGCTCATTTTTCTCCCAGATTTTAAAGCTGAGGTACATGCAAGACCAATTTTAATTGGCTTGTAATGCTGCAGGGTATCTGGAGAACAATTGGAGCTCTCTCCATATTTGTTATGTGATGAAAAGGAATGGACAACAAAGCAATTCGAAACAGAAGGGTGTCCAGCAATTTCCTTTCTTTTGTGTATTTTTTGGGATAAATGAAGAATTTTGGTCTTTAAGCAGTTTTCCTTTTCTGACTAATCTACAGTACAGCTGAGGCTTTGGTGTCTGCCACCAGCTCTCACAGAAATATGTACAAGGAAATGGATTTAGCACAAAAAGCTGTAAATACAAACATCAAACCAAATTCTTTCCCAAATTTCAGACAGATCCTCCCGTGGTGTTTCCTGAATACAACAAAGTATAAGTTGATCTCTTAAAAAAAACATTTTCAAGTGAGTGGACATTCTTATTTAAACTCAACAATTTACAGCCTTAGCTGGACTACAAAGCCCTGTGTGCATAGGCACAGGGGATACCTCAGCATGCTCCATGTGTTTTTTCCATAGGAAATATTCCCAGGACCTTTAATGTCCATAGGACATTCCATGGGAAGGAACATCTACATGTATTGCTTTCTGCATATTGTGAAAACATCAAACAAGAAGTCAAAAAAAGATGCTAGGCAGAGTATCTAAATGATCAGTCTCACTACAAGAAGCCATCTGCCTGCTCAGCTGCTGCCTGCTTACAAGCAGGGCACCATCCAGAATCCCTGAAGGTCGACAGCAATGTCAAATGCTAAAAGATACCCAAGAAAAAAGGCACACAGGTGGGGCAGCACATTAAGCAGTGAATTCTGGATACTCCTCACTGCTCCATGATTGTGAGCCAAAGGGAAAAGGAGCTTGGACACAGGCAGAAAAATAAGCTCTCACCACAAAGCTGAACAGCACCGAACTGAAGGTACATGGAAGAAATGTGTGAAAAACACAGCAGAAGATGGAGGCTTCTGGTTTGAAGACATACCTCAGAATGAAAATTATTTTTCCGATTCACATCTTCCTCATTACTTTTTATATCCAAAATTCAAATGCCACCTGGTCTAAGTCATCTCTGATTTTGATTTAAGAATAATCCATACACCAGTAATAAACTGGCCTGCCAGAAGTTTCTGCTTATGCACACACTTAAACTGTGCAGTAAAAAGTTTACACTTTTCAGTCTGTTAGACTGCAGGAGCCAGTTGTTCTCTGATGTTATTTTATGTTAAACAATTTCACTTTCTCTCCATATATTTATTCTGAGTCTAAGACTTGGATATTAAGCACAGAAATTAGCTAATAAGCATACTTATATCTTGTTCAGCAAGATGCCCCATGAATGCAATTGTATGATAATGGTGTATCATTTTAATGTAAAAGAAAATATAAGAATATATTTTTTGTTCCCATAATTGTTATTAGACCAAGATGATACAAGCCTGCACAGTTAACATGTATCTTGCAAAAGCTTGTCTTTTCGTATGACATGTACATGTTAACTTTATACTTAAAGGCCAAAGAACAGGAATGATGCATTTTGTAATACTCAGCTCACCTGAAAAAAAACTACAGAAAACCTCCCAGACATTACTGATAACCTGCACATTGTTAATTTCTATATATACACTAGTTTATTTACTTATGTTGTAGTAACATTGGTTCAAAAGGGAGCTGTGTTACTGTTGTTATTGGGACTAAGCAAGCAATTGACATTTTTTTTCTAACCTAACAAAAAAAAGGCTGGTTTTTACAAAAAAAAACCAAAATCACTTTGTCAAGAAACAGAAAATCCCTTATTTTTCTTCCAATTCAATTTCTAGCAGTCAAAAAGTAAGGGATACTAACACACTTACAGCCTACTCCCTTTTCATTTTGTGAATAGTGTTAAACCTAAGAAAAATAAAAGCACTGTAAATGACACAAACTTTTTTCTCCCAAAAATTAAAAAAAGAAGAAGAAAAAAGAAGGATTGATAATTCTTAGGGCTCTGTCAAAACCAATTTGAATTCACAAGCAACTCTTTTTCCCCAGACAAAACCACACACTTCAGGGAAAAGCTCATTGTTGGTTCCCAATTTCTGCGGTTTCTCCTAAAGCACCAGATGGTGGTCTCGAGCCGGACTCGACCCTGTAAGCTGCTAGCCAAGGCTACACAAGAAGCCTGCACATGTTTGGGAACAAAGCCCAGATCTCTTGACTCCCGGCCTGAGAGAACATTGCATTCTGTGTTGCAGGTACAGCTGCAACTGCACCGGTACTGGATTTATGGGCTCGCACTGCGAGACCCTCACTCCCTTATGCTGGTCACAGCCATGCTACAACAACGCCACTTGTGAGGACCACGCTGACAATTACACGTGCCACTGTTGGCCAGGTAAACTCCAAGTTCTCCTACAAATATTCCTTGAGTAGTAGTAGAGACGTCCTTTTTTTTTTTTTTCCCCCCCGATATAATAAAAGGTTGAAGCTACATAACCTTAAAGGTACTTTATGGCCTTGTGTTTACACGGGCTTCACTCATTGTAAGGCAGAGCCCTTTGGGTAAGTTGCTTGCTCTTCCAGCTAAGAATTGATTCTCCTGTACAGCAGAAGTGGGCAAAACAAAAAGCAGGAGTATGCTGGATCCGAGACAGGAGAGGGGTCAAAGCTGGGATCCATCTCCCAGTTACTTAATCCTTCAAACCATGTGATACAGGCATCACTGCTGCAGCTGACCCTTTTTCAGTCTTTACTAACATGACCTTTAAACCAGTCTAAAAGCTTCTGTCTGGCAATGGGCAGTGAAACCCACAGGCGGTGTTCTCTACCAGCAGTGCTTGTGTATCCTGACCCCACACCCCAGTGGGGACACAGACCCTGCACTCTTGGGAGACTACACAGCTCTTCCAGCACACAAACTACAAGAAGTCTCTCTAAGGAGTTTATGTCCATGACTTCACTGAGGGTGCAGGAGCACAGACAGCACTGTGAGGACTAAATGCCTCGGTGTTGTTGCCCTGTACAACTCTTGGTGCAACAGAAAAGGAAAAATTAGGCAGAACCCTTTGCATTTTCCAGAATTCAGGAATCTTTGTAGGGATCAAACTCCAGATGAATCTTTACAAACACCAAATGATTTATACTGCCTGCCCTCCTTCACCTTCCCACAACCCAAGAGCACATCTACACCACAATGCAGGGCCTTGTTACCATACAGACCTCCTAAAAAGGACGCAAACAAATCCTTTATAGCACGGCTCAGCTCAGCTCACTGATGTAGAGTAGCCACAGCAATGTCCTGCTGCCAAGCCCTGGCAGGGAGCTGCAAGGGAACATTCACACCTTCAAGGAGCTGAGGAAAACTCTTAGCACATGACAAAACCTGAAGCCATGTGCAGCTACTATTCACAGTGTATATTTTGGGGTCTGGAAGGGAAGAATAGCACACAGAATGACAGAACTGTAGAATGGTTTGGATTGCAAGGGACCTAAAAGGTCACTTAGCCTTCCAGTACCTAAAAGGAGCCTACAAGAAAGACGGAGAGGGAATGCAGTGACACGACAAGGGAAAATGGCTTCAGACTTAGAGCAGGTTTAGATTAGATACTAGGAAAAATACTGTGAGAAGGCTGCCCAGAGAAACTTGGCTGCCCCATCGCTGGCACGGTGGAAGCCAGGCTGGATGGAGCTCTGTTGTTGCGGGAGGTGTCGGTGCCCGGGGCGGGGTGGGAAGCTCGCAGTGTCCCATCGCTGACCGCCGGCCGTGTCTCCGCAGGGTACGCGGGCTCCCGCTGCGAGGAGGACATCGGCGAGTGCCGCAGCAGCCCCTGCCTCTCCGGCGGCGACTGCGTGGAGCGCTCCTGGGCCGCCCACTACGGGCTCGTCCCGGGGCTGCCGCCGGCCTTCCGCTACGACCGGGCCGAGGGCTACATCTGCCGCTGCCCGCCGGGCTTCGCCGGTAAGCTGCGGGGCCGTGCGGCTCCCGCCGGTAAGCTGCGGGGCCGTGCGGCTCCCGCCGGGCCGGGCCGGGCTGAGCCCGACCCGCAGAGCGCACGGTGCCGCTGCTGGCCCCGTTCTGCCGCCCGCGGCATAATAACCTCCACTTGTGTGCATAGCTCTGCTCTTCGATGGGAAAAAGGTCGAATTTACAGCTACCCATAATAGTAAAAGAGATGCGTTCAGACCTGCCTTTATTTTACCACAGCCTGTGCTATTTAGCACAGCCGCAAACCACTTGGGTTTGGATTGAGTGCTTCTGGGGCGACAGTATTGTTCTGTCAATTCCACCCGCTTGTTCCTTCTGAAGGAAAAAAAATAAAAATTAATAGCTAGATAAATTTCACCAGCCTTCAATTTCTCACTGCATTCATCTCCCGAGCAGTTTATAAACTTCCCTGTGTCGTGTGAGTTGCATGGCTGCTGTCTCCAACATAACAAGTACAAAAGTTTATGGAGACCGCAGCTTTCACCCTGAATTCTCTACTTATATTTCTTCAAAGTGGCATTGAGACTTCTTTTTCTTTCAGCCCTTCCCCTTAACTGTCCTTCCCTATCCTGTCACTAAGTGTTGCTGTTGTTCCTTTGTTCTGCCTAAGAGAGCATAATATGAGACTTTTACTCAGGATTTCAGTGTCTCCGAGGCTGTCCCAAGCACCCTTACCTCTTTATGTACCGCTTCTTTCTCTCCACCTCCTTTCAGTGATGTCCAGATCTCCAGTTTCTTTTCCTCCTGTTTCCTTCTCCTAGTTTGAACTCTTCTGAGCTCTGTGAGACAAACTGGAAGGTGTTGCCTTGATTAACCATCATCCTTTCTCCTCTCATCTCCTCATCAATTGCCCTCACCTGGCTCATTTGCCTGATTTGGGTCATGATTCAATGAGTTTCGTTCATATGGTCCCCAGGGAGCACAGATCCTAACTGGTCTGAAAAAAAATGCGTCAGAATGTATTTAAATCTATCAATGTATTTATCAGTCTTTCTCCCACCACTCACAATGCAGGATCCTCCAAAGCACAAGTGAGAGAAAGCGCTGGAGACCCTGAAATTTCCACCGACTCCATATGCAAATTAAATTATGTTTTTAAAAACCATAAGTAAGTTTAGTTACATACATACCTGTGGGATGCTACCTATTTAACTTTCATGAGAAAAAAAACCCCAAAAGAGTTATTCTTATTAAACGGTTTGGTCTCACTGTGGCAGGAAGACCATAATCTTCAACAGGGCATTCTGTACCATTGCACATTTCTCTCTGGCCTTTCTCCTTCCCCCAGGTAAGCTGAAAATATAAAGTGCTCAAAATGAGCCTCAGCCTCCTTGTATGTCAGACGCCTTGGCACAAAAAGCCTGTAGGCAGGAGTGGAAATTTTTACCTCTGACCTGGACAAGTAATTTCCCCAATTATAGCCAAATAATAAATAAACCACTAGTTTTAATGAGAATTAAAGAAGATTTAAGATTGGAGTTGATAGCAGTAATATGATTCAAGATAGCAGGTGAGTCCTAGATCAGGACCACTCGCTGTATGGGTGCTTATCTAACATGGATGAACTAACAGCCACCTAGAAAAAAGGCCAGATCCTTCCATCTGGATATCAGCATATTTCATTGACACCCCAAATCCTACATTTCTGCAGCTGTAGGTCAGGAGTTTTTCCAGCCTTAACACATGAATTGTTATATGTGCTTTAGATATGACCCCTCAGATTCCTATTGCAACAGGACAGAGATTTTGTTTAATAAATCACATTCATTTTATTATGCCTCTTTCCTCACATAACATCATAATCATATTTCACTGAGGGGGGTAATATGCAGAAATAATAATCCACATACCCTGCATTGTGAGGGCCTGATGCAAAAGCCATTGAAATCAATGGAACGACGTAATTAAACTGAGGATGGCTGCCAATATGTAACAAGCCCAAACCAGGGTCTTTGAACTTACTGGATAAGATTGCAAACAAATTAATGTAACTGAACTGAAAAACTCAGAATATCCACCTTTTGGACTACAGTTTTATACCTAAGGGCAGAAGATAATGGAGCCTAAACACATGCCTATGTCAGGATAAAATATTTCCCTCACAAACTGGGAGAAAGTAATAAATATTACCTGGCAGTATCTTGTTACAGATAGTGATTGTTCAGATGACTTGAAAAATAGTCAGTAGTCCTACGGAAAGCCTTGAAAGGATCAAATGTGCAAACAAAATTATGTAGGCAATTTGATCCTTAAAAATAAAGATATAAATCCCAGTCCAGAGATATTATCCCAGCTAGAAACTCTTTGAGAACATTAGATATATGCCTTATCCAGATCTAAGATAGAAAATTTCTGCACAGCTTCTACAAAGGGTTAAACTTCTCCTGTTCTCTTTTAACTCAAAGTGTTTGTGGATACTCAGATTTCAGGAGGTCTCAGTACTTCTGCAGTAGCAAGCCCTACCCTTTCTTATATTACCTTGGCATGCTGGCCCCGTAGCACAACAGTACTTTTAATAAATTGGGCTTTCATTTAAAGGTCTTGTGATTTGTTGCTGTGAGCTAAAGGCAATACTTACCCTAGAACTGTGTCCTTTCATACTGTGGATATATTGTATTGCTCTAGCACTGCCCGTTTGTTAAAAAGGCTGTTATTTGAAAGGTTAAACTTTTCACTTCGCTCATGAAAACGTGTGAGAAAGGAGAAAGGCAGAGCTATGGATTTGGTAGTGACTCATTTCACCAGGTTGTAATAAACTTAACACCATGTCAAAATTAAAGAGCTTCTGAACTTGCAAGGTCTACCAAGTGACACATTCGGGAGTGGAGCAGAGCCCGAGGAGCAGTGAGTGTGCCAGGCAGGCAGGTCCTGCTCCCTGTGCCTAAATAGCTGTGCTGCCCACGGTCCCCAGGCAGGTGGGACAGTGCTGGGAGCAGGGATGGAGCCCATCCATTCTGCTCCAGCACGATGAGGGTGAGAGGAGCAGAGCACTGATCTGACTGCCACACACGCCAGTGCTGGCTGCTGGGGGCTTGGCCACTGCTGCTGTCTCGTTATCTCCTCTGTGCCAGCTGTGCCACTGGCTCTGCTGCTTGCTTTGGCATCAGGAATCCCTAAATGGTTCTTGGCCTTTTCGTTGGTCTTGTTTTCTGTTTTTCCCTTTTAAATTTCCTTGGCCCTTTTCCCAGCCTGTTGGACTACTGCAAGAGAAAATGATACGATCAGACTGGTGTCGTATGCATATTGAATTCCTGGCATATGCAGGGGGGAAAGAAACTGTCTCCCAGAGCCAGAAGATGAGGCAGATAAATGGCCAGTATGGGAGAGTGCTGAACACTCAGCTGAGTAAAGAAAACCTCCAGCCAGACACTGAAACGGGACCAGTACTTAGAAACGGAATTATTTGGGCTCTCATTCTGCACTTAAACCAGGGCGACAGAAACACAGAGCACACAGAGCTTCCATCTCCCTGCGTGTCTGGAGGTGCTGCTGTGGGCACAGCACCCAGAGAAGGCAGGGCAGACTGAGCCAACCACCCTCATCTCCACTGGCCTCTGGCAGTGTGGGACAGACATAAATATTATTTATGAGTAATGGGTAGGAGCATGGGCATACTACCACTAACTTGGGAAGCTTAAAATACATACAAATATATTTTTGTAACTGTAAAAATAATTTATATT
The DNA here is from genome assembly GCA_013397895.1 of Origma solitaria. Classification (NCBI taxonomy): domain Eukaryota; kingdom Metazoa; phylum Chordata; class Aves; order Passeriformes; family Acanthizidae; genus Origma; species Origma solitaria. The sequence continues at coordinate 105,393 of VZRL01001470.1, forward strand.
ATACACCTTTATCTTTTAAACCTTCTTAACCATCAGCATAATGATCACCATAATGAGCTACCATCCTTAGATATATTAAGCAATATGACTTACAAAAATTAAACCAAGCAGATGAATAGTAAAGATCTCATCTCCAAACTCCAAATTTTATCTTTTCCTTGATTTCCTCATCTGTCCTTCAGCTGTTCACACCATGGTAGTCAATCATTCCTCCATTACACCAGGTTAATTCACATTATTTCATGGCCTGTCATCACAGTTTAAAAGGTTAGTTTCTCTTGATTCTGAGACTTTAGAATAAGACCAAGCTGTTCAAGGAAGGAATGAGGATAAAAAAGGAGAAAATACAGAGAGAAAAGGCAATTTTCAAGTTAAGAAGCTTTTAAGAGCACTGCACATCTTTTCAGTGGGGCTCAGGCTTTTCCCACAGGCAAGACAGGTGCTCAAATTCAAAATTAACAGGTTTAGAGGTACCGTTGGCTAATTATTCTTTCCATAGAAGCAAATCTTCAAGAAAGAAAATACTGTTACTATGAAATATTCATCAAAATTAGCTGGTTTAAGGAGCAATTCCAAATACATTTATGTGTACTACACACATGAATTGGTGGAAAAGAAGAATTAGGGCTTGAGATCTCTCTCTCTCTCTCTCTCTCTCTCTCTGGACTTCTTACCACTCTGGAACCTCGGAGAGGCTGTATTTGGCATGCAAACACACTTCTGTACTGCTCAAACTCCATTCCCAGTCAATGCAGGATCCCTTTCCCACTGTTGGACTGCTGTGAAACGTTCCCTTACAAAACCAGCTCTGTGGTGTTGGGCAGTGGTGCAGCAAAACATGAAAAAGTGTGGCTGTTTTCTGAGCAGGGGAAAGAAGTTACTGCTTTCCTAGACAGATTTCTACAGCACTGCCCTAGCTCTGAGCCAGCCCCTGTGATCAAAAGCACAGGGGGAAGGAGGAGGAGCAGCTGTGTCATTCCTCCTAGCCCTGCCCAGCAGCTCCAGCACCACCTAGGGCATGGGCTGGCAGGCACTGACTGCCTGTGAAAACCCTACACCAAACAGACATTTAGCACTTTAAAGTACTTTTCCCATTTCTGCTAAAGCCTCTGGTCTTGGAAGAGCATTTGGACAAGCTTTTAATGATTCTACTCACTAATACTGTTTAACATTTCTTCAGTCAGTAGCATCCTGGTAAGATGTTCGCGTTGTCACCAGAATTGATTCTTTCTCAGCTGGCCAGTCCTCTACTTCTGTCCCAGAGTTCTTCCTTCTCCCCTTTTTTCTTAATTTTTGGAAATGGTCAGATATTCTCTTAGAAAGAAAAAGTGTGTCCTTTATGCCTGGTCTGTGGTCTACCCCAGGGGAAAGCAAATGCTTTCAGGCCCCAAGAATGCAGCGAGCTCACTGGTTTCTTGCTTGTCTCTTTATCCACAATCAAACTGCTTTCTCTGCAATAAGCACTAATGATTTGTCACATTCTTAACTCCCAGACCAAGCACACTGTAAGGTTATTTTGATTACTCCTTCTGGATAGTTCCCCAAAAGCAAAGCTGAGGCTGGGTTCACAATTCACACAGTCCATACAGTAATGGCCATACAAGGGCAGCAATACCTCAGAACATTATGGGCAGCATTGAAATTGGGTTGTAGCTGGAAGAATTTATGGATCTGCCATTCCTTTATCAGTTATCATTACAGAACTAGTGGGACATTTCAATTTCATTTCTACTGCAGGCAGTGTTCCTCTTGAACAATTTTCAGAAATACCATTTAGTGAAAGAAAGTGTAATTTTTACATTCTTCCACCATATAAATCAGCACAGCAACTAAGACTGACTTGTGCTTTTCATGACAGCTCTTTCCTTAACAGCCCATAGCTTGAGACACTTTATGAAAGCCTAATAGTTGTTTTTTTTTTGCAAAAATTAATCTTCTTATGATTTAACTTGCCCCCTGCATGGCAGCAGACTGTGAGAGCAACTGCTTAAAGGCACTGACTTTATTTGTAATGGTTACCTAGTGTTTACGTGGTTAAAGAATCCTGATTTAGTGGAAGACTCTTCAGAGAAAAGTAGCGCATGTCTCTAAGTGTTACTAATGCCACCTGATAACATTTCTGCATTTACAATATTCTGCAGCTTGAAGGTTTCACCTCTCTAATATCTGAACATTTGTGCAGGTATTATCCCCACTTCAGAAAAATAGAATAAGGTCCAATATGATCATAAGGAATGACATCACTTCAATGAACAGTGGAGTCTCACAGCCCATGGAGGATGTGTTTGTACGTCACTATCAGACCCAGTTACCATATTTAATGTGCTCTAAGTAAGCAGAGACTGAAATAGTTTCAGATCCTACAAACAAAATATGCACCTAGCATGGGCGTTGGCTACACAGAGGACTCCTTTTAATGAAATAAAATTCAGCTTAATCGAAAATTTCAGCTTGTCCCTATTATTCTTATTGTACAAAGGAAGTTTTTGACAGGTTTTGGTTGTGATAGTCTATGTTAAAATTTTGTAAAAGCTGAACCATGTTCATTAGGAAAGGAGCTCTCGAGATTTTCATGACAACTCTTTACAGAATTAGCTCCCAAACCTGGTTTGCAGCACTGGGACTGATATTTAGGGCCCTGATATACCTATATATATATTTTTTTTTAAATGAGAAATATGCACTACATGAGTAATCTCTATCCTTGTTGCAAGTTGCAACTGGAAATACAAAGAAATCTCCGCCATCGCTTCTGTATTATTCAGCACCAAAAGAATGCACAATTGTCAGATGTTTGGGGCGGGGGTTGAGTTAGAGATATATGATACTCAAACATTAGGAAGCATCTACCAATGTTATTTTCAGAACACGTATAGAGTTTATGCATTACAATCTGACAGCTGACCCATCATTACTATGTTCTATTTTCTCTAGCTGCACTGATATGTTAAGTTGTATAATGCAGTCCAATGTGATTGACAGAGCCTGGAAGCAGTGGATATTTTGAATCTGGCACATCTCTCTGTGTTAAACAGTGTTGCACATAAACACTTTTTAGCATGAAAAGCTTTTTCCTTGAAGGGAAGGAGGAGAGGATGGATGGCTTTTAATCCATAAACTCCCAGATCCTGCACCACACAGACAGATAATGTCCTTAGATTTAATGAATTAGTGTGTCCAGTACCTCGCAGAAAATGCTTAAAAGAAAAAATAAAAAAAGTTGGATATTGTTTGGCATCAGAAATAATGCTTTTTAAGCACCTGTTATTTTCCTGACACTCATTCTTGGTGGGTCATTCCATCATATGATTGACTAGTTAAAGCAAGTCTATCCAGTGAGAATTTTCTTCCTAGGGCCTTCTTCAAGTACTGCCTAGTTACCTTTTGATTTCTTTCTTCAATCTGTGGATAAACCTTTTCTGGCCTTTTTAATTGGCATACGTCATATAGTCTCTCTACAATCTAATTTAGCCATGTCTTGAGTGAGTGTATGAACCTGCTCAGTTCTGTCTTTCTCCGTTAAAGAATCTCTCTGGCCTTTTCATTTCCTGCTTGTCTTTCCCCAGCCCAGCAACATTATACAGCTGATGGCAAAGACTGCACTACTGGAAGCAGAGTTTAAAGCGTGGTCTAAGTGACAACCATGCAAAAACCCAGGTGAAATCAAAGGTGCTGCACATACTAAACTGACAGCAGAACTTCGCTCATCTTAAGAACTGGATTGTTTGTCTCAGGAGCTACTTTTCAGCTTATTCTTTTTAGCACTGGTTTGTGTAAGCTTACACTGTTCTGGTTGAATTACAGGCAAATTGCAAAGTCAAGCAGATGCATAACTTTTGCCCAAACAGAAAGGAATTTCTTTAAATCCACACACTGTACACCTTTCACTACTCTGCAGAAAGTTCTTGACAAGTAGACAGTAAAGAGAAGACCGGTGCTATGGGACTAATATATTTTACTTCCTCGGTACTTTCTAACTTGCAGAATATTTAAGGTCAAATGTCAAGTGATAAACAAAATGACCTGATTTAATAGTTCAGTGTTTTGTTCAACAGATGATTTCAAAACCAACCTTAATAATGTCACCATTGTGAACCCCATTAAAATCCAGTTTATTGGAAATACAGTAAATTATACAACCTAACATTTAAGAGGCATTACTTCTCTTTACCTCCATAATAGAGGAACCCAGGAATGGCATGGGAGAAGCTGGTGGAGTTCAGTCAGAAATAGCACAGGAGCTGGTAGTTCTGAACCATGTGTATGTATGTGTAAATGTGTGTTCACACACATATGTGCTAATACATACAGAAATACACAGATGTGTAAACACAGCCAATTCAGAGTACTTTATTGCTCTGCTTATAGAAAGCCTTACTAGTTAAAAAGGTCCCCAACTTTCATCTTTTCTATTTTGAAGGGCACAGCTTTCTGGCTGGATTGTTTTGTGGTGAGAATGAAGGGTTTGTCTTCATTCCTTTCTGCAAAATTTGCAGCATGCTGGCTAATCAACAGAGTTTCTGTTGGTCTTCACTACAAAATAATTATTTTAAATGCATGGCTTCTGCCAGTGAGAAATGGCACCAGCAGAGCTCTGAGAACCAAGTTCCCTGTACCCCTTCTGTACCTGTGAGCCAGCTGAGGGAGCGGGAAATGCTGTCCATGTCCAGCATCTGTGAGAGATTAGCAAATTCTGGCTAGAGCTGCCATGTCATCGCTGTCACTGGAGCCTGATCTGGGAGATGCTGCTTATCAAAGGCTTTGCGATGAACGCTGCTTGCTAGTCCAAATTCTTGGTGTCAGTTTTCAGCTTTTGCACCGCACAGTTTGATTAGCAGGGTCTTCCATGTGAAGCTCGGGGATATTGGTCTGCAGCCAGTCATGCACAGTCCACCCAGGGCTGTAAAAGCTATGGAAAAAACAAGCACCATGTTTTTAAGCACAAAAGAGTAATTTGATGACCCAGACTGGGGCTATTTCTAGTTAAGATTTCTTAGCACCTTGGAGGCTTGGCTTTCGCACAAGAAGAACAAAATATTAAGAATTTTACTAATTATGCCAGTGGTCCTGCTGACAGAGCTATTGGGCTGAAAGGAGGTGCCCGCAAAGAATTTTGCACTCTCTCTTGACAAAAAGTGCTTGACCCAAGAATTGTGCAAAATGTTTGCGTTTTCCTCTTTGTACTTAAAATATCAGCAAATGACTATTTCAGACCCTTACATAAGGTTCCCATAATGCCAGTGGCAGAAATGACATCAGTTTTTAAAGCATAAAAGGCACCTCATCTAGGCTCAGAAATGTCAGTAGTAATTACAAACTTTGTTTTCAAGTATAATCAATTCTTTATTTATGGTGTGAAACGTTTTTTACCCTTTTGAACTTTCACCATTCTAAGCCAAGCAATATTGTTGGCATGTTCCTTTAAAAATAATTGCTTCTGGACTGAGAAATTGAATGTCAAGTTCCAAGCTGATGTAAATTAAATGGGTTGCATTAATAGTCTGGCCTGTGGTAGGAGTGAGTGTTTGGATTCTGGGTTTGACTTCAGGACATGACCTCTTGATCACACAGGTCAGCACAGATGGGAAATATTGAGGAGGTACCCCAGGTTGATGTGGGGAAGAAAGTGTCTAGAACTGATGTATCACAAACTGTCTGATCCATTAAACAGAAGCTCTTCAGAGAATAAAGCTTGGTTGTCACAGGTCATTATGCTCTTCAAAAAAAAAGGGTTGGAAGGAAAATCACAATGATGGAAATCCTCAGGGCTGTCATGTACACATAATCTTCTAAACCTTCCTGGATTAACACTGCCAAGCCTATGTACTGGGGGAATGGAGTAAAGAACCCAAATATTGTTAACTTCGACAGTACAATTATGTGCCAGATTTGCCACCTGTAGCTGTTATGAAGGATTATTTAACAACATGCAGCATTTTAACTTTGAGAGCAGGACATCTAAACAGCTGAGGCTCACACTTACATGATCGTGTCTTGAGAAGAATTCCATCCTTGAGAGCAATCCCATTCACAAGGTCAGGCAATTCACAGCTCTTCAAAGGGAAACCCTGTCCTGCTCGATGGGCTCATTTGTCTCCAGGTCCAGGACTTGGAGAATCCCTTCACAGGATTTCACTAGGTTCCTGAAGATTCCCTATTTCCCCCAGCCTGTTGAGGTCCTTCTGAATGGCAGCACAAACTCTCTGGTGCATAAAGAACTCTTTCTAATTTTGTATACACATACGTGTGTGTATATATATATATATATATATATATGTATACAGTTCCCATTTAATTGTTAATAGATAAGAATATAACTTTAATGCTTTTGTTGGATTGGACTCAGGAGTTTTACAGTTTGCTGGCAATTAATTTTGACTGATGAATCCCAGGTCTAAGGTCTTCTCAAGGACATAAAGAGTATGTTTGGCTTTTGAGTAATAAAAATAAGCTGATAAAGTGAGCACTGAAACTAATTTTATGTGATACACTACATAAAAGCTCTTACATTAATTGTTCCCTGTAGCATCTAGCTCTTAATTATACAGTGTTTGCTAATAGGAGGAACAAGTGATAAAGCCTGGTATTTTTATGTCTGTTCAATGGCACTGTTTGAAATAAACTCACAGGTGACTCTAGTAAGGCACCACCTGCTTCTGTTTAGGTGCCTGGACTGATTTTTCCAGGTACAAGGAGAATTTCAAAGAAGTTAAGTTAGCCTTTTACTGATGATCTGGGTGCTGATCCCTTCAAAAAAATTTGAACTAACTTAGGAAAAGGACTTCTGTTGATTGTGCAAGGAGAACCAGACTAAGGAAAGCACTCTCTTTCCCTGGCTGACAATGAACTTTGCACTTTCAATAAACAGTCTTGGAGAGAAGAAAAAAAACCTGGTATAGACAGCTAATTTATGCTGATAATTAACTGCTAGAAGTAGATTTGGTGGATCTGATTCAGATTGCTCTCCCACTGCTGTAATTCTTCGAGTCTGACTGTGCTAACAACATGACACTAATACAGAGAATTATAATGATCAATACAATTATGGCTGTAGTCTCTGCCCTGTAGGCACTATTTTCTCTTAACAAAGAGGGCTCAAAATCTGTTATTAGACCTGTTTGTGAGGCCAAAACACCATGGGAAATCACTGTCTGTAGTACCAAATAAAGAAAACTATTTAAATGCTGTGCTCTGAAAAAGGCTGCACAGCTACAGAAGTTAACTGTAACACATAAAGACATAGAAAAACAAGATTTAATCTAGTTTTATCTCATACCTATAACGTGCTCCTGGAAATTCCCCATTAGGCAGCCAGAATTCCATGGCAGGCACACACAGTCTTAGCTGAAATCCATGCTATCCCACTGCCATGGGATCGAGCAAAAATGAAGTTGGTTTGGGTCTCAGTATTCCCAGATTCAGGATGAGCTAAGCATATGAAACCTCGGATGAACAAAGCCATCATTTAAGTGAGTTTTTCACACTACTGAAGGACTACCACTGCAGGGAATGAGGGGAATGAAAACTGCTGCAGAAGTGGAGAGGTTCTGCCATTCCCACTGACACAGAGCTGGACTTAAAGCCCAAAGTCTGAGGTCTGCATCTACATCGGCTCCAGAGCAAGTCACAGCTATTTACACAGGAAAGAAAACATGCATCACAACAAATAAATAAATAAATATAGAAGTGGGTAGTTCTGCATAAAAGGCTTGGATTTTTTTCTGTATGCAAAGTGGTAATAAAAGTAGAAAGAGAGAAATGTAACTATACACAGGATAGATACAGATCACACCCATGCTTTTTATACAGTTGTGCTGTGCAGAGCTCAAAATACACACAACACAAACATATTATGCACACTCACCCATTCATATTCTACATTTTTCTATTCTCACATCTCCATTATCAATTAAACTCTACAGGCCCTATTAAAACTATGATTTTCTGGCCTTCTGGCTCTTTCAGTTTGTTTCAATAAGGACTGACAATGAAGTTATGCAAACACAGTCACTTTTGCACATTGTGGAGATTCACATTAGTTATAACAAAATGAGAAAATCCTGCAAATGACTGAAATTTTCCAGAGCACCATTTCAAGGGCAGAAGCTGTTTCACACTAGACAGCACAGGGGCTGTGCTTGCCTAACTCAGTTAAAACAAATAGGAAACAGCCAACGAGAGACAAGGTAGAAAATCCCTTTTAGGGGAGACAAGACACAGCTTGCATTTCTCAATGGATGTGTTCATCAACAGCAAGTACTCTTTTAAAGCCCTTAAGTGTTTGTAGGACAGAAAATTAATTTGTTTTCTAATTCCAAAGTGAATCGTATGCTCCAAACAGATTTTCAAGTCAATGAAACATGACCTTGTATGATCTAATTAAACAACTCAAAGGTATTGGTTGTTTTAAGATCCCTCTGGATATACTTCAGTTCAAATGCACACACATCATCTGTATGTACAAGCTCATAAATCTACAAAAAATGCAAATCAGATCATTAATGCTTTGGATTTGACAGTCTTGCTACAGTTTTCTAAAAGGTAAAACATGAAAAATTCTTGAATTACACATACCCTTTTTACAATTTACAGAGCACACCAAAAAAAACCCATACTGGAAAGCAGAACACCAAATAGCTTTCTTTGGCTTCTAAATATCTGGTCCCAGTATAAAATAACAAATTCTCTGAAACCTGCTATGATGTCCTGACCCTTTGAGTGGAGCAGTGGATCAGATGATGATCTTTGAAGGTCCATTTTAATCTAAATTTTCTATGATTCTGTCCTAATTCTCTGTATTTTGTGAATTGACTTCTCTGTTCCAGTGCACATCAATGCGCAATTACAAAAAAAATATCTCTGACTGTTTTTTTCTCTAAATTTTTTCCTCAGTCTTTTGTCTTTGATGTTGCTCCCATGGTCTCCTTTCCCCATTCTCAATTTTAGCTCCTGTGTAGAACCTATCTATAATCTGCAGTCTTAGAATCCCTCACATGTCCTATACAGATTAATGGCCATATACACACACTCTGTGCTCTTACTGCCCATAAATGCCCATGCGTCTAACAAGAATTCTGTCTCAAACACCAACACAAATCTCTTTGGGGGCACTGTTGATTCCTTTATTTTTACTTCCTTTTCCCCATTCACACTTTCCACTACTTTTTCATCTGTTTGGTCTCCAAAATCTTACCTACTCTTTTCTCTGTCACCCTTCTCCACTTTAACCTGTCACACCCTGTAGTTGTGCTCTCCCTCTTCCCATCTCCCTTTCCTATCTCATGCCAACATCTTGGCCACAGCTACAACACGTTTGTGCAGCCACAAAACTCACTCCAGAAGGATGCTGCCCGGGAAAACTGGGCTGCCACCATTTCATTTTCTTCCTTGGCTCCATCACTCAAATGCAACAGCAGCTGCCTCGTTCCCCTATATATAAAACTGCCTCTAGTAGGGAAATGAAAGGAAAACGAGTGCCACGCAGGGACATATTTCTTCAGCGAGTTGTTCTTTACTCCAGATCCAGAGCCTAATCCCACAATTGGATGCACATGGCTGGCTGTGTGAATTGAACAAGGGCTGGAGGTGTGGGCTACAAGCAGCAGCATTGCTGTGCTGGACACGGCCAGGCTGTGTGTCCTGACCCCGACTGTGCCGCGCGCGTGGCTGCCTCCTCCACCCCCGAGCCAGAGCCAGGCTCAACCCCGACGGCTGTTTCCAATATTTCTGAAATAAAATAAACACACCAGATCTCACTAAACAACTAATCACCTACAGCACGGACATGATTTTCTTCTCTCTCTTTTTTTTTTTTTTTTTTTTTAAATGAAAACTATTTTAGGTGTGACAAAACATGTGAAACAAGTGGAAAAATATTTCCAAGTGCTTTTGCTCTCAGAAAACCTTTACTGATTGAAGAGATTAAGGGATTGGGGTTTTTTACTACTTAAAAAAATTCCATTTTTACTGAAAATTCAGCCTAGTCTATGAAGCTTCAGGCCAGCAACATTTAAAAAGATTGAATTACAGCATGCCATTCTGAATGTAGCACATTATGAATTCCATATCCCTCAGCTAGAGTGACATATTTAATGATTAAGCCAAGCCACTCAACTCTATTTCTATTTAATTTCTTTTCCTAGCCAGTATTAACTGCATATGTACATTTCAAATGGCAAGGGGAAAAACAGCAGAATAGTGAATTTGTCTGCAATAAAGGAATAACTAGCAAGGTCTTACAACTTTACGAAATTAGAGTTCTGTGTGAAAGGTATCATGTGCAAATTAGCCCAATGTTAACAAATGCTTATTATCCTACTATTTTAAAGGATCCTGTTTTCCATGTGCTCCAGCCCTGCTCTGTGTTCCATCCTTCACTTTACACAAGCTTTTCCTGCCAGGAGAGAAACAGAAATTGCCATGCAAGATCAGAACTCTGGTGACATTAAGTTCAGCATTGAATGTAAGGCAGTTCTTTACCGAAGAAAAATCAGAGGAAAAAAAAATCCATTTAAATACCCCTCACTTGCTCTACACTGATGTACATAAGAGTAAAACCTCCTTCCTGACCTGCATGGTGGCTGATTTATGCCCACAAGCATGGGGTTTAATTACGATGACACAGAGATGGTCAATTTATTTCCTTGTGCTTACTCACTCATGAACGTGCATTTCCTCCTTCCAGCAAAAAGTAATTATCTCTTTGCAATTATCTGCACAGATGTGGCAAAGTTAGAATTTTCATGATTGTCTGCTAAAACCTGGGGCCCTGAAGAATATGTGCTCTGCCAGATCTTTCTGCTGGCCTCAGGATTAATGAGTACCTTGAAGAGAGAGTTCTTTGCACCTGGGATAGGACTTTGTAACAGACATTTCCAAGACTCTAAAATATAGGTGGAGGAAGTGCTGTTGCAAAATTTTGTCTTTCATAAAGCATATTCCAAAGGGTATGCTACAGTCTGAGTTTCTCCAAGGTTTACTCCTGCTTGCACTGGATACCTGTATGTGCAGAGACACCTGTATTACGCGCAGGTATAGTTTGACACATCTACAGCTCAGTTACTGGGAATTATTTCATTCAAGGAGGCACAAAACCATGGAAAAATAGCCTTGGAAGGGACAGACATGCAGGTATCATTTGGACTGTCTGTGTGTCTAAGGTAGGGTCAGCTGGCTCGTGTCTCACAGCACTTTTGTCCCTAACCAATTTTTAAGGATCCACAATAGACCTTATGGCTCCCCGTGGGCATCTTATGCAAAGGCTTTGCTGTCTTTTTATCCTTAGAAATATTTTCTTACAGTGTGACCTGGATGTTCCTTGTGCAGGCCAAACCTGTGACTTTTTCACTTGTTTACTGTGGTCTCAGGGCACAGTGTGCTCTCTTTTTTATGCGAAAAACTCTAACCACGTCCCGTTTCCTCTGCTTCTCTTTTGACTGAACAGCCCTACATTTTTTAACGTCTCCTCACAAGCCATATTTTCTCTCCCTGTGATCATTCTCATTGCTTTCCTCTGAATTCTTCCCAATTGATGCAAACCTTCCTTGCAGTACAGAACTAAAAGTGGACTCGGTGTAACCGATGCATTGTAGACTGACACCATTGTTCCACCTGATTGCTGGATGTTCTGGCCTGAGACTTTAGAAACTTAATGGGCCCTTCCAGAATTGAATACAGTATTTTTCAGAGCATTTCTCCAAATTCTTATGTTCATCCATAAAGGTAATTTTCAAATGACAATCACAATTTCACTTAACCCTGCTTTATCAGACAATTTACTAGGCAAGCTTTCGATGCCAACACCCACATCTTCTATGAAAACACCAACCAGGGCAAACCCAGGACAATCCCAAACTCGATAAAAGCAATTGTGAACTGTAGATTAAATGAATCCAAAATTGTGTTCTGCGTACGAGTCTTTTGGTGAACCTAACACAAATATGACACAAGGTTAGTAATTTCCAAATTAGTGAATAAATGAGGGAGAAGAAGGAATTGATAAATGTAAGTGACAAAAACGATGTCTGCTGCTAAGATTCTTACAGAAATAAGTAGTTAAATCTCCTGAACTCTGTTTTCCCCTCATTAAATTTGGTCTAAATCAAAATGTCTTGCTCTAGAGCTGAAGAAAGAAAATGTTTTAGTAAATAATTTTTTTCATGTCTTTAGCACTCTCAAAAATCTAGAGACAGAGACTTCCATTAAGTAGAGAGAGCAAATGGAACAAAAATACCTTATAAAATAAAGAAACAGGATCAAATTTAGGCCTTTTCTATCTGCTTATTGAGATGTACAATTTCTCTGAATGACAGTGACCATGAAAGAGTTGATCTGGATTAACAAACCTCTTGAAAGCAAAAAAAAAATCTTGAAAAACAATGCCTTGTAGAACAACAAAAACTGACCAATTCAGTTTTGAATGAATCCTAATAATACGCATTTCTGTGAAACACAAAGTTCAGCGTGAGCCCTAACTTGGAGAAAAAAGAATTTAAATAGGATACATATCTATTGTGTAAGCAGTTTAATGGGTCTTACTTTAAGCTTTGTTGATCTGGCTTGGGCAAAATACACCATCAGACTACATCAGCAGGTACAGAAGTGGAGCAAGCTAATCCTGGAAAGGAAGCCTTTACACTAAGAACTGTTGTGAATTTTACAGAAATTTGCTCTCTCCACTGCTTAAGTGCTAAACAATCTTTTTCTTTCGGAAATTTTCCTTCGGAAAAAGATGATTGCAACTAGGATACAAGTTTACATCCTTTTAATGACAATGTTTACAGGTAAATATTTTCCTGTTTGTGGATTTGTATGTGCACTTAGACTGTATTGAACATGTAGCCTCTATCCAGATTTCTTGCTTGTAGTTTCTTGATATTTTAGTGGCAGGGAACTGGAAAGGCAAAAGGCTGTCAGCAGATTGCTAACCAAAGGTGTGTATCAAAAGTGTAATTTGGATAATACTTTTATAATTGTTTAATCAAAATGAAAATCAGTGGTGTTCAGCAGAGTTATGCTTGAATAATTGCTTTTGTCATCCTGCTTCTGCAGGAAACCTTTGCTGCTAAATTTGAAACAGAGTTTAATTAAGAGGTTAACAGTTAGAAAATAGCCACCATATAATAAAAACGTTTAAGTGAAAAAAGGAGACAGGTGAGTGATGTTACCTAACTGAGTCAAAGGAACTGTTTCATCTCTGTTTTGAAAAAAAAAAACTTCACAGGTGGGAAAAGTAATCATCTTAAAAAATATTCACATTCTCTGAAATTTTAGGTCAATGTGTAATATATTTAGAAGAGAAAATGCTGTATGATTCTACTTTACTTTTTCCTTTAGAAACACAAACATGCTTAGCTGAGCTCATGTATGTAACCACTGAAAAAAATATTATTGCCTTTGCACTTGTTTTGGTATGTCTTACATCTTTTGAGAATACTTTTTTACATGCTAACTTCTCCAACATGAGCTATTTGAACTGCTTATACAGTTCTATAAATATTGACTAATCCTTTTATCTAGAGTGCTTTTATCTTGACTGACATCAGTCTTTGCTTGTACAGCAATTGGCAGATAAAGAGCAATATCAACACCTCTTGCAAGAACAGCTGATTTATTTATTCTTGATATGAAAAAAAATTACTTACTATTTGTCTTTTGGCATGACCTATATTTGTGTTTGTGCTAATCTTATTATAGAATAGTAGGCCTATATATGTAAGGGCATAGATGTGTGTATATCGACATAGACAACCCAATAAAATAATTATTTTGCAAATAATAATATTTTTTACATCATTGCTTAAAAGAAACATTGTATTGAGATGCACAAATTACTATGAAATGACATGTATTTGAATGGCTCTAGGAGAGTCATTTTGCATATAATAGCTGATACTATTTTTTTCTGTAGGCAAAGAACACAATAGTAATAATAATAATGATATGTCCTCATAAAACTGATTTTATTTAATTTTTGGACACTGATGCTTTCTTTTATCAAATGTCTTATCTATATTTAAAGATAGAAGTATATATGATTTCAAAAAAAGTTTAGCATTCTCATGAAATAATTTTGTTAATTTTATGCCTTATCTGATGAAGTAGAGAACAACACAGACACTAAAGATTATTGTAAAGGTAAATGCATCTGTACCATCCTTTCCAGAGGCAAGTCAGTATTGCAAAGTGTGACTCAGACCACAAGTGACAAGGCAAAGGGAATGTCTGGCAGGTGCTGTGGGAAAATAAAATAACACACAGAGGGTCACCACACTACTGAAAATTCAACAGCTAAGGACCTAGCCATCCACAACACTGATTTTTTAATGAAAGGTTTAATAGGGGCTACCAGTCTATAAATCCTTAAGCACAGTCTGTGCACTCTGAAGCCCTATGACAAGGCTAAGTACAACCCTGATCCAGCTGCTTGTAGGCTGGACTAATTTTTCTCTGACACAAAAACCCAAAGAGACCTGCATTTCTACAGCCATCATATTAAGAGTGAGTTGTATAAAAGACCTGAGGACACATTGTTCTCAATGTCAAAGCAGGGAAGGGAGCAGGAGATGTACTAAAGCATTGACCTAAACAGGAAACCGCTCACAGGAGCTTCACTTTTCATATACCAGAATAGCAAAAGCAGGGCAAGTTGCTAATACTGAAATTGCCACAAACTGGACAAAGCAGACATCGCTCTGGCCCCCAGTCAGGAATGGTTTGGGAACTGCACTTCACTTGGAGAAAGTCAGTCCCAATGAGTCGGATTTCTGCCAGATGCCACTACACATTAAGGTATACACAGACATCTCTCATTGGAATAAAGATGAGCCTGGCTGGAAAATGGGGAGAGACTGCTGCCGTAAAACCCCACTGCCAGACCGGGGAGATGGCACTAGCTGGGCTTGACAATCTGAAGCTTCAAGTGGAGAATCACTGTATGCTTTAATTGAGGACTGATGAGTGAGTTGGATCACTGCAGAGAGACTCTTTTGTGTACTGCTATGAGCACTTCACTCTGGCTAATCTTTTAAACAAATCTCTCCCAATTCTCAGTTCCCTTCTGGCTCTCCTGTAACTCACCACTCTCCAAGATGGGTCCAGTTACAACTGTGATTGAATAAAGTGGACAGGCAAGGAATTAGCCTGAGTAACTACACTTATTTACTGCTACTTGAAGCTATTCATTGTGGCTGAATGCTATTCTGTAATTTTCCACGAGGAATGGCTGTGTTTGGTTGTAAAAATAAAGCTTGACGTGAATTTGTGCATAAATCTAGGTGCGGTGCCTGGGACACCCAGCTGCCATTCCGTGATTCTCTGCACATCTCATTACCTCATTTACAGGCAGCAATTTTGCTATGGGGATGGATGAAATCTTATCTATTTAATTTATGCTGATGATACTAGTTCAAAAACTAACTGCAAATTGTTTCTTATTTTTCTCTAAGATAACTATGGAAATGTTAAGAGTTGCACTAAGCATGACTTATCAAAAAAATACTTGGATATTTGACTGCTTCCAAGGAAGATGAGAAACAGATTTTCCCTGATCCACTGCATGCATATCGGTCACTTGATTGCTCAAGGGAGAAGTTACTATAATTACCACTTTATAGATGAACAACAGTGCGGAGGGATAAACAGATTAGTTTTACAAGAGGAACAGATCTGTTTTCCTTTGTGAAGTGTGATCCAGCAGACCCACTTAGGCCACATCTATCAAATTACAGTGGAGTTGAGATGAGGAGTTCTCCTTTTACCAGATATAACAGAAGCCAAGCATTATATGGGAGAGGAAATATGGTGCTGTATTGCAAATCTCCCACAGAAGTGCTCTTATCACCAATCAACCTCTGAGACATTTGAGAGAATATTCCTTTCATCTTTTCCTGCTTTATATTTTGCAAAGAGGAAAGGTGACAAAGTTCCCCTGTAGTACATACTTTTTGCAGTACAGACGTTTTGCAGGCATGTTCACCCACTTGTCAGTCTGACCCACTGTATCATGTATAACTTGTAAGTAAGTCTCACTTCAGGATTGTTGCTCCAAGATGTTTCATATGGGACTGGGAATAATAGTCTGTAGTTCTTACACTGTTTGAATGAACATGAAAAAGAAGGGAAGACCAGCAGATCATGCTCCAGCTCATCACCATATTATGGATAGGAACTAAGCAACCGTTCCTGGCTTTTTATATGTGATAAACAATTCAGTTCCTTGCAAAACATTCTAAATTTCTACCACAGGATATGTGGGAAACAATTTCTTGATCACATCTCATGCTGGTTATGTTAATTTCATCACATTATCCATATCAAAACTGTTGATTTGTTTGGTTCTTTCCTCAAAAATGTGGTTATCATGAAGGTGTTTATATTATACTCTGTGCAAGGAAACCATGATAGGTGAATGCCATTTTTATATTTAAGGTTCTTTTACTTGTCAATCATCTATGTATGAAGGCATTCACCTCTAAGAAAAGATAATTTAATAAAACACATGTTACTGAAAGTGTTATTTTGGGCTTCAGTTATTCAAACCAGAGTGCCTAATTCTTTGTTTTTCCTTCAGGTATTCACTGTGATGAAGACGTCAACGAATGTTACATGAACCCTTGCCAAAACGGTGGGATCTGCGAGAATTTTCCTGGAAATTACACTTGCCATTGCCCACCTGCAGACAAAGAAGGGATTTTTTATGGTGGCTGGAACTGTACTGAAGTCCTACATGGCTGCACTGATCATCAATGCCAAAACAATGGAATATGTATCCCACATTTAAAAAATGGTCAACATGGATTCAGCTGCATATGTTCACCTGGGTATACTGGAATACACTGTGAAACCATAACCACATTTTCTTTTCAAGGAAACAGTTTCCTTTTGTTGAAGAGTCCCCTGACCCATAAAAAGGACTTTTTCTATAATATAAACCTGAGGTTTCAAACTGTGCAACCCACAGCTTTTCTGTTTCACCGAGGGGAGAAAAATACATTTGCAAAGTTGGAGTTACAGAATGGCTACTTACACTTATCCGTGCAAGTCAATAATCAGCCACAGGCTCTTTTGCATATTCCACATAATGTCAGTGATGGAGAATGGCATTCGGTGGAGGTAACCTTGGCAAGAGCTGTTATCCTTAATTTGCTTGACAGCTCTTGTGTAGAATCCTGTCTCAATAAAACGTCTGCTAAGATAGATAACGAGCCGGTGATGTTTGCATTTCAGAGCACGTTTTTGGGCGGCTTACCAGTGGGGAACGGCAACTCTCTAGAGAACACCTTTAGTACACATTCTGCACCTTCATTTGTAGGCTGTCTTCAGGATATTGAGATAGACTTGAATGTTATTACTCCAGAAAATGTATCATCTATGTCATCTTTAAATGTCAGGACAGGATGTGCTAAAAGGGACTGGTGTGACCCGCACCCGTGCCAGAACAGGGGACGCTGCATCAACCTGTGGCTGAGCTACCACTGCGACTGCTACCGGCCCTACACGGGGCCAGACTGTGCGACAGGTAAGGCACTGCTGCCGGCACTTGTGTTTCTAGTGCCTGCTGAAATCATGGCCATGAACAGCCCTGTTTACCTGGTGAAGGAATGGCGTGACCCTTAGGATCGCTGCAGCTTAACGTCAAGTGGTAAGCCAGTGCAAGAGGTTAGTAGTGGCACACCTTTGTTATTTTCTAGTTACTTTCCCAGGAAGACTCCTTTTCAGCCTGATTTTTAAAAAAGTCAGGCTAAACTGGTGGATTCCTCTCCTTTTGTTTTAAAATCCTCTCAGTGCTCTTAGCACTCCATAAACTCTGAAAAACTTTAGTTCATTGGAGGTCATCCATGATCAGTAAAAATCAGAAAGCAAGCAAGTCACTTGGAGTTTAAGACTTATTTTCAAAGCATTCTTTGAAAATTTTATCCTCAAGCTCTCTAGTCTTTTATAAAGAGACTCGTTTAAGGCAATGAAAGGCAAGCAAAAGTACTTCAAGTTAAAAAAAGAGAGATTCCAATTAAAAAAAAAATGAATGAGATTATACTCTTAGCTTAATCTGATTAGCCCAAGGAGCAGGGAGGGCTTCAGGGGCTGGAAACAGGGCCCATTCATCCCTCAGCTGGTCCCAAGGCAGGGGTGGACACTCCCCAGTGCAGGCTGCTGTTCCCAAAGAGCTGCGTGGGGACCAGAGGGAAACGTGTCCCTGTGTGGGTGAGCAGAAGAGCTCATCTCAGCAAACAGCTTCCATGGCAGTGCTGAGCACGAACACAAAAGCTGCAGATGCCTGTGGCACTTTCCATGCTGCAAATGATCTTTCCAAGTGCACGCTGAGGCAAAGGGGAAGGACAACAGGAGGTCCGTGCCCAGCTCCCTGTTGCACTGCATCTGCTGGGTGAGCCCCTAGAGCTGTAAATACAGCAGCCCTCAGAGATGTTTTAGGGTGAGCTCTGAAATCCTTCCTCAGGCAGTTTTAGGGTTTTCAAACAAGCAGTTTTTTTAAAGAAAATTGCACAGGACTAATTCTTCACGCAGTGCCCTTGTCACTGCCTCCCTCATGCACACATGGTCAGCAGAGCAATGTTTAGGGAGCAAGAAATTCATACGTACACACACGTGTACATACATATGTATATTTATGCAGATATATTTGCCAAGTGGACTGGAAAAAATTAAGCACAACAGCAGAGCTGTGGCAAGATTGGAATGGACAGATCCTAAACTGGTGTAAACTGGCATGGCTGCAGTGCCGCCAGTGAAGCTACATTGATTTACATCAGCCGAACAAGTGGCCCCAGGGGTTATTGAATGCACTGCTGCAGAAAGCTGGGCCTTCAAATACATTTCAAATGTTTAAATACAATTTCATTTTGCATGCTATACCAAATACTTATCAATACCTTTCAATAGTTTTTCTTTCTGGTTTTATTGCAAAATGACAAAGTCTCAAAGGTAATTGTAACAGACTTCTTTGAAGTGTAGCTGTAATTTATCCAAAGATTTGGAAGGCAACTTTGGAGTGTAGGACAACATCTGGTAAATATGTTTGCCTCCTTATATGAAGCAAAATTAAAACCAGTCAGGGCCAGGAGCAGCTTATACTGGCATTAGAACTGCTGAGAATGATTAGAAAGCACGCATTTTTTTTCTTCTGCTGACCACAATATTCCTTGCCATTCATGGCACAGTGCCATTTTGGTACATAGGTTCTAGCTATCTGCCACATTTAAAAGATTGTGGCAGATTTCTAAAGAGGCAGAGTGTGGGAGACTTGTGGTAAAGGATAACATAAGAAATGCTGGTGTCTTTCTGAAGAAAAGTTGCTGCCAAGTATTTAATTGACAAGAGGCAATATTTTCTCTACATATACAAAATAACAAACAGATGTTGACTCATTTTGATTAACATCCAGATGTTGTGTCCCAAGAGGTTAATATTGGCCAAGGTGATGCTAGTCATCTCATCAAACAGATCAGAATGGTGATATATGTGTGTATTTATAAACAGAGAGATTTGTGACAAGGTAATTGTAAACATGAAATACCTTTTTGGAGAGCAATGCTTCTTTCTCCTACTGCAGTTGTGGAATCCTCATTCCAGAAGAATTTTTCTTTTTGCCCTCATGAAAAGTGTCTCAGTCTCCAGTACCACCTTAAGAAAAGAAATAACTTAAACAGACTTAATGCCCCAAAATACCAGTTTCAACAAACATTCATTTCTACATACAAGAGTTTTAACAAGAAGATGTAGAGATATAGGTGATCTTATTCATAGAAATAAACTTTTTCAAATTTAATTATGAATTTGCTTAGGAACAAGTATGGGATTTATTCCTGTTGCTAAACAATATGACCATACCACACAATAGTACAGTGTGGTTATTAAGGGTCTGTTGGGCCTTCATGGTCAGTCCCCTATTTTCATCTTTTTTTTAGTGCAGTCATAAAAAAGGTAGTTCTGCAGGCAGGGAGTTGGCCTATGACATTCCACTCCAGGAGTTTTACTGCACAACAGAGGATTGAATCTTTAGCTATGTGAGCATTTAAAAAAAAAGCTTGGTTTATTCTTTCTATGAATTTGATATATTAAAAATAGCTCCTGAAACTGTTTAGGCAGGAAGTCTGTAATACTGAGGACAAGATCATAAAACCTATAGTGTAAAAATAGAAATACTTTGTTGTTCTTCAACGAGATGACTCATGAGAATAAAACACAGTTTTGGCTACATATTTTGTATCCTTAAAAGACTGAAAATCATTACTGAAAATAAGGAGTAAAGGACAGACAGATGATTGTGGTTTAATCATTTTAATCGATAAGCACAAAGAAAAGAAAAAAACCAAACAGAAAACTTACTCGATCCTGGACCATGTTTCTTCAGTGCTCTGACAGATTTTGTGTTGCCGGGGCTCAGCCTATGCTCAGCTACATCAACTTGTATCCAGTCATGAATCCTGCTCAGCTCCTGAGAGAACTGAGAAGCCCATGCAGAACCACACAGGTGATCTATTCACACCAGAGGGGTTTGTCCAGTAGCTTTCTTTGATTAGAATCTGTGCTAAAAAAAAATCACAAAATCCCAGAAGTGCATTAACTTCCACAGTCAGCAGTGGATCAAAGCAGCTAGATTCTTTCCAAAATGATCTTTCTGAGGACAAATGCAGGAAACTATAGAAATCTGTCCTTGTTTAACTACTTGAAAACACAGCATTACACAGAGCATGATAAAGAGGGAAAACTGTGCACAATAATATTACATCTAGTCCTGCACCAGGGCTTAATGCTACAGCCATGGAAGCCAACAGGAGTTTTGAAACAGAAGCTATTTACAGCTGGATCAAGTCTTTATTCATCCATAAATATAAGCACATCTTACTACCATACATAAATATTACCAGAAGCAGTTATTCGATTATTGTGTTGGCTCCCTTGTAATTTAGCCCTAACTATTTTATTTTTCTCCCTTCTCTTCTCTTTTTTCTATCTTTTCCCATGTCTCTAACCTCAAGAGTACATCCCAGGTCGGTTTGGATCCGAGGACTTCTCAAGCTATGCTGCTTTTCCTGTTGATTCCACTCAGAATGAGAACTTCGTCATATCAATGTTTGTCCGAACACGCAAACCTTCTGGCTTGTTACTGGCTTTGAGAAACAGTACTTACCTCTACATAAGAGTCTACTTGGAAGGTGGGAAACTCACCATCTTAGCTCTAAATTCCATGAAGTTATTAGGGAAACACTCTGTGAACGATGGAAACCTCTACTTAATAACATTAAAAATAGAACCAAATAAGATGGAATTATTCCAGTCCTCTCACTACCTAGGCTTTATTTCTACTCCAGCACTAACCATCCAAAGTAAGGATATTCTTTACATTGGTGGCCTACCAGACAGCAAAGAGACTGATAGAAATGGCAAGTATTTCAAAGGCTGTATCCAAGATGTAAGAGTGAATAACCAGCCGCTGGAATTCTTCCCCTTCACCAGTCCACCGAATTCTCTAATCAACCGAACTCTGATTAATGTCACCCAAGGCTGCACTGGTGACAACCTCTGCAAGGTAAGAATGACATTTTTCAGAGCATTTTTGCTGCTTATAATGGGGAATTTGTTTATTTATTTATTTATGTTTTACATTCTCACACATTATTTGATTATAATGACAGCTTAGGAAAACATGTTAAAATGCTATAAATAGCAGATATTGTTAAGCTGTGCTACATATGATGAATATTAGAAGCAAAAGGTATTTGTGCAGGGGAGAATTAAACTATTTTAAGATTGAATTACTGTTTTTCACCAATTATTGAACATGCTGTGCTGTCATAGTACTGGCCTTTGTAATTTTCCATCTGAAATAACAAGAAAACTTCTTTTTGCCAAACAGTCCCCCATGCCTAGAGCTGGGAGTCCAACAACCGTGATTCACACTCAGGTTATCTCTTCTCTTTCCCCATAGTCCAACCCTTGCCACAACGGTGGTGTGTGCTATTCAATCTGGGATGACTTCACTTGCACGTGCCCCCCCAACACAGTGGGGAAGGCATGTGAGGAAGTTAAGTGGTGTGAGCTTGGGCCCTGTCCTCATGAAGCACAATGCCAGCTGGTGCACCAAGGATTCGAATGTAGGTACATTTCAGTTATTCCAATCGTCTTCGGAGACCAGCAGCAATAGACATTTTCAGGAGCATTTCCTTGCAACTAAGTACTCACTGCCTTTAAAGTTCATTCCAACATAATTTTTATATTAAAATAATAATTATGTCAATTTTAAGTAATATTAATGGGAAGAGTCTGCCCTACCAAACCCAGAAATTCTCAGCCAGACCCCCTGACTCAGACACTGATGTTTACAGGACCTTTGATTTTGACTTACTGAGCCCAACTAGTCAAGACTGTACAACAGCTCAGAGTGTGAGTGTACCCCTCACACTTCCACTGCAGAGACCTAAGACGATATCCAGTGCTGGGTTAACCTTAGGATGTTTTCCATCCTCCTGAAAAGATAAGCTACATAACTTATATTGCATCATTTGATTTTCTTAAATCTTGGATAGCTTTGAAAAAGTCACACTTTCAGTGACTCAAGGTCATCACCTTTAGATTTCTGCGCTAGTTTATGTGGCAACAGTGGGGAGTTTCCCTCATAGATATTCAAAAATTCCTGCACTACAGAGTTGCATTTTTAACTAGTGTTTTTAGTTACAGCATAAACCTCTTGTTGTTCAACACAGGAAAATAAAATAAAATAAGATAAAATAAAATAAAATACAAAATAAAATAAAATAAAATATAAAATAAAATAAAATAAAATATAAAATAAAATAAAAAATAAAATAAAATAAAATAAAATAAAATAAAAGCTCTCCTGGTCAGTGAGTTCTCTGCATGCCTGGTGTCTTGTGCTTAATAAAACACAGGAATTTGTGAGGTATTTAAAAATACAGGAGTAATCTTGAAAAACTCTGGCTTTCCTTTTAGCATGATTTCCTCTGAGGAAACTTTTTCTATGAGAAAGGCACCACGACTGATGCCCCAGGAAATATAGCTACCCCTGTGCTGCCTTAGCATAAGGATGTACAGTCAAGAACTTCTTACTGGGACTCCCAGGGATTTTTCCCTCAAGATTTACTAAGCCCAGAGACAGTTCAGAAACCCACCTTATCTCAGATCTTTCAAAGCTGTTTTTTTCTGAAGTACAGAGAGAAGACATTCCTTTCTGTGGCTCCTCCCTGTCTATAATCCTCAGAAACCTCAGAATGTTTAAATTGACAGCCCAGTAAGTAAGTGCGTTTTAGGAGAAACCATGCTAATGAAAGGTGTCAAATACCTTTGTGAAGATGTCCATAAAGCTGCCACAACGTTGCCCATCAATTTTCACTCACAGCAGTGCGAGCTGAGAGCTGCTGCCCTCCCAGTCCCACCAGCACAGGGCTGTGGCAGTGCCTCCCCAGCAGAAGCTGGCTTGAAATGTGACAGGTACAACTCTGCTCACAGGGATTTCGAAGGGGCTTTCCATCAACTGACTTCAATTAAATTGAGCCTTTTGCATCGGTGAGATGAAATTGGGATCCAACCAAATACTTCATAAAACATCTTAAGACACTCCTAAGAAAAAAGGATTTGGGAAGAAGTGTTTACCCCATCCAGATCTGTCACAGGGAATAACTAGCTGCCTGTACTGGGGAACAAAAATAAAATGACAATACACGTCTTCTTTTGAAATAGAGAGACAACACTAATGTAGAATTGTGTATTAGAGTGATAATCTGAGATGATACAAAGCAGTACACTTTGGATGTCATTACGGCTGATGCTGGCACTGCCCTGTAATTTCCAGAGCCAAGAGGGGCAGCCCAGGATAACTGAAACACTGGTGGAATTTGACTGGTTTTCAG
This sequence comes from Origma solitaria, assembly GCA_013397895.1. NCBI lineage: Eukaryota > Metazoa > Chordata > Aves > Passeriformes > Acanthizidae > Origma > Origma solitaria. The sequence continues at coordinate 129,278 of VZRL01001470.1, forward strand.
CAAACCCAAAAGGTGTTCTATGGCAGGGAGCATGTGCACTGGGGAGATATTGTTCCACATGTATTGGTCCAAACTGTCCTGGTTTCTCAATTGCTGTCTTTGCACAGGTCTTGCTAACGCGGTGTTTAGCGGCCGGAGCAGCGCGATATTTTACAGGAGCAACGGGAAAATCAGCAGGGACCTCACCAACATCGTCTTCGGCTTTCGAACCAGGGACACTGATGTGATCCTGCTGTACGCAGAGAGGGAGCCAGAGTTCGTCATCATCAGTATCCACAACTCCAAGCTCCTGTTTCAATTACAAAGCGGCAACAGCTTCTACAGGCTGACCCTTGCGAGCTCAGTGCCTGTGAGTGATGGGAAGTGGCACCAAGTGACAGTCTCCATGGTGGAGCCCCTGTCCCAGTCCTCCCGGTGGCACATGGATATAGACAACAAGAAGGACACGGTGACCAGCACAGCTGCTGCAGGAAGCCTCAACTTTTTGAGAGAACAGACAGACATCTATGTGGCTGACAAGGCTTTTGATGGCCTGGATGGCCTGCGAGGGTGTATGAGCACCATAGAAATCAGTGGCATTTATCTCTCATACTTTGAAAATGCTGACATCCCTACTAAAAAACCTCAAAAGGAGCAATTTCTGAAAATATCTGCCAACCCTGCTCTTACTGGCTGCTTCCAGGAAGATTTCTGCAGCTCAGACCCATGTATGCATGGGGGGATATGCGAAGACTTGTACACTTCCTACCGTTGTGTCTGTCCTGATGGATGGACTGGCACCTACTGTGAAGTCAACATCGATGAGTGCTCTTCCAATCCCTGCATCCACGGGAACTGCACGGATGGGGTCAGCTCCTATGAGTGCAGCTGTGACCCTGGTTACACCGGGGAGAGCTGTGAAGAGGACATCGATGACTGCCGTGGCCACCAGTGTGTGAATGGGGCCACTTGTGTCGATGGGATTGATGGATACTCCTGCCTGTGTGCTGCTAACTTCACCGGGAGGTTTTGCAGGTACTGTAAACAACACTGATCCATATGATTTTGTTAAGTCTCTTCTGAAAGGTTTTTACATCCCTGATGTCTTTGTTCTAAACACAGATGTTTCGCATCTGTCTGTATATTAATCATGGCTGTGGAGCCAATGTATGAAGAGCACAGAAAGTTGTACAGATCAATTAGACGTGGACTGAGGCAGTGGAGAGCTGCCAGCTCAGGCAGAGACTGATGAGGCAAGGATTGAAGGAACAAGGCACAGCTCTGCTGCCAACATTGGTCTTACGAGCTCTCTGATGACAAGATTACAAGTCTTTCAGAGCTTGAAAATATGTATGCTACATATTCTTTTCAGAAAAAATATCTTAAGGTTTTTAAATCTCTAAATATATTTTATTAGAGTAACATAGCTCTGGAGCTATAAATAAAGGAATTCAGACTTGGTAAGAGAAAATAACAATAAGAAAAGAAGTTGTTTTTTTCCCTACCCACAGCATCTTTGCTGGGTGGGTCTTTTCCTCCCAGCTTGCTCTCAGTCCTGGTGGCTGCAAACACCACAGAGTCCACGTTTCCCATTGCTTCCGACACTGCTCACATGCTGTTTCCTATTCTTCCCAGACTCTCCTCTAGAAAGGCTGCAGGGTTTTCCCTTTAATTGCCCTTCTCTGCACACCCATAAAATTCTCCCCTCTAAGCATGTCCCATTCCTCCCCAAGAAGGCAAAATCTTTTTCCTTCCTCCAGGGGAATCCAACAAATCCAGTCTGCTGCATCCCGAAGGATGCAAACAATCATCTTCATGCTACCCAACTAGAGTCTTTTAGGATATAATTACTAAAATTATAGGTTAATTTGTTGGTTTTGTTGACTTTTTCTGAGTAGTGAGGACATTCTCAGATTTGAAGATGCCTTTTGGTGGCCCAATATTTTCTATTTTGTAGGTTAAGTCTCTCTTTTGAACTCTTTCTTATACTAAGCTGTACAGGTATCACACAGAACCATATCAGTAATGTAAATAGAGTGATGTCCTTTTTTTTTCTTTTTAATTTGTTTGTTTGCTATGAAATGAATCATTAATTTACCAGCAGATATCTGGAAAAGAAAAACTAAATTCATCAAGTTAAAAAAGTTAGGCAAAACATGTTCTGGGAGTCTTAAATCTCAGTTCCAGCAGTCATTCCTTTGAGCAATACCCCTCTCCCCTGCTTCAGCTGAGAGAGCACAAGACATCCAGAAACGAGGACAGTGCAAATAAATAATTGCTGCTGCCTTCTTCTTCACTCAGATATCGAAGATTACCTTACACAGTTTGTGGGAATGAAGAGAGGAACCTCACGTGTTACAACTACGGCAACTGCACCGACCTTGGCGGCGAGCTGACCTGCATGTGCCTGCCAGGGTTTGTGGGAGAACGGTGAGAGGCTTTGTCCTGCACATCTTGGGGGGCACCCCTTCCAAAAGCTGTTCCAAAAGAGTCCAGAGGCCAACAGCAGAAATACAGACAAAGCAGCTGTTTAAGTGCAGCAGTTCCCTGCTTGAGTGACTCCGAGGGTCTGAAGTATTGAGGCTTTAGACAAAAATCACAAATTAATGTGGCAAGATTCAGTCCAGTGCAGCGCCAGTAATCCAGCCCACGGAATTATTTCTTAAACAACACCACTGCATGCTTGTTTCTCTGTGCCTTTTTTTGGCTTCCCTGCCCAATTTTCATATGACAAGTTAGAATGTCACCTTTCGGTAGGTGGGGACACATCAATAGGTACCCTGCTCGTAGATAAAAATCAGCTACATACTCTGCACATGAATATGCAAAGCTGTTCCATTTTCACATGTGTGCTTTGTGAATATACACTGTTTTATCCCAGGGATGGTAACAGGTGACAAACCTAGTGCCAAGGTATGCCATGCTTTCTTACTGAATGCTGAAGTATGGAAACAGAATGATGATTTTTAGAAGAGATTAAGTCATCCTTTGCACGTTATTGTTTAGCCTGAAACAGAGGGACCTTCCTCCCAGTGAAATTTGCATCTTGTAGCACAATTTGCACTTACCACTTAATATTGGTCTTCAAAGGGTCCTGGAGCAGGGAGGGCTGAGAGCCTCAGGCATCAGGTGCTGTAGAAACCTAGGAAGGCATTGTCCTATCACAGTCTGAACAGGTAAGGGCATTTTGGATAGTCAGACAGGAAATACCGTACATATTCTTGGAAAAACTAGATTTATATCCAAGTATTATATCCAAAAGTTCAACAGGACCAGTAACACAGAGAAGTTTCCAACAAAAGGTTTTCATTCTCTCAAAAACTTACGAGCCCACTGATTTTGTGGAAACAGTACTGTAAGCTATAAAAGACATATGAAATGAAAATTTCCACCCACTCAATGCACAGTGTAGTTGGCAGATATGTTTGAACTGCACTCTTAACAGCCAGGTCACCTGTGCACCACTTCACAATATTCAACGAGGGGGAAAGCATACAATAAAATAAAATGTTAGAAAGTAAAACCATATTCATAGACACTTCTTCACTGCGGATATTTCTTAGGACTTCAAGGTAGCAGGAAAGCACTTTTTCCTTCTCCTTTCCCCTGCCAGCCAACTTGCTAACTACAGCTTTGGGACTGAGCCTTCCTTCCACCCATGGCACTGGCTGGCAATAAGCTCTGGTTTATGGCTCCCGAGGCTCTCGTATGGAGCAGCAGCCCTGTGCCCGGAGAGCTGCACGGTAACCGAAGTGGCAGCAGGAACTCTGCTCCTGGGGCTAAAAGGGAACATTTGTCCTCTGTTCCTCCAGGCTGCCAAACCATAAACCAGCAGTGCTTCCACGCTTGGAGGTCTCACTTGATCACTTTTTCTCAGGACAAATTCAAATATATCTGTTAATAAGAAAATTAAAACCGAAGCCCTTGTATATTTAGGTATAAGATCTATAAAGCAGACATTTTCCTTTAAGACAATATTTCACCCCTCAGAAAGCCATTGATGCACAATATAGAGAAAATAGTATCCTTCTATGCCAATCAATTGACTGAAGATCAAGCAAAAAAAAAATGCCCAATGAACTTAATAGTAGGTGGAAAGGGAAATGTGGAAAAATTGCTCTCCATAAAAGAAAATAGAGCTGTCTCTCAAAACCAAATTTGTCATTCATTTCAGGCTGGAACTTTCAAAATTACATAAAGGGAGTCAGGTTTTTAAGTGTTCCTGAAACTCGGTTGGATTCAGGTGCCTGATTCCCTGGAAGATTTCTATACACTGGAGAAATACCTTAGCTCTTTGAAGTATATGAATATAACTAACCATTTGAGGAAGCCATTGGAAGATGTTTAGATTAATAAAGTAAAAGTGTTTAATATAAAAGAAGTTAATCTCTTACAGAACACTAAAATTTTATTGCATGGTTATGAATATGATTGAGTGAAGAAATTCCTTATAATTCAGAGAGAATGTCTCACATTCTTCTTCAAGCATAAACCTGCATTTTTACCTGGAAAAATTAGGATTAGCTGTTAGCATTATTTGATAAAAGGGAGGAGGGAATTAAAAGGAAACATTGTCAGAGCAGAAAATCACCAAATCATTAGTAGTTTTCAGACAATCTTACACTTTCCTTATTACCCTTCCATTGGCTGCCTTGAGAAATTATAACTCAAATTTCCTTTATAACCAGAATTAACTCAAAAACATTTAACAGTACATATTAAGCTTATTAAACCTGTCCTGCACCATTCTTACCTTTCTTGGGATCCATCTCAGAGAGACTGCATAGGAAGTTGTGCTGGGATCTATTAGCATTCCGGACTGAGGGAAGAAAATAAAAAGGTTAAAAAACCCAAAAAAAGCAGGTAAATATTTCCAGGAGCACTCAGCTGGGAAAAACACACATTTGTTTGACTTACATCCAGATTGCTCAGAAGGAAAATGTTCCCTCAGCTTCCTGGAACAATGAAAAGGACAAGCAAGCTGTCAGCAGGACTTGGACCAGAGCTGGCTCTGAAATCATACACAAACTTTCACTGCCCCTTGCTAAGCACCATTAACCATGAAGGGCTTTACAGAAATGAAATTGCCTGCTTAACTATCTGTGTTTGAAATTCATCCAGGAAGTTCAGGATTTGATTGGGGTTAATCAGCTAGTTAATAAAATCATAAACACGTGCGCAAATACGCCCCAGAGCATCTTCCACCCTCAACAAAACTTCTGAATTGCAAATGTGCCTGTTGGACACGTTGGGTTCCTGACTTCAGAGGCTGAGTGTTTGCAGTCTTTCCTACAGGTGTGAGAAGGACATTGACGAGTGCAGCTCCGACCCATGTCTGAACGGGGGCCTCTGCCAGAACCTCCTCAACAAGTTCCACTGCCTGTGCGACGTCAACTTTGCTGGCGACCGCTGTGAGATCGATGTAAGCGACCTCTCCTTTTTTGTCTCTTTGCTCTTGTGGCAGAATCTCTTTCAGCTCCTCTCCTATCTCATTCTGCGAATGGATGATGAGCCAGCAGTCGAGTGGGGTGATCAGGAAGATTATTGAGCAGTCTTTAAACTTTTGTATTTTACTGCAGCGGAAGATGCCTTGACTAACCAGCTTAGCAAAGCAATACAAGCATTAGGGTTTTAAAATTTGTTTTATATTTCTTTGAATGGTTTTTCTATGAATCGCTTTGGATCTGGTTTAGTTAATTGATTTCGTTTTAGAACAAATCTAGCAGATGTTAAAGAGCATTTCACCCCACCTTCGCCAGAGCATTTCACCACCTGGACACTGCCAGTAGGTGACAGTGGGACAACCAACAGGCAACAAAACTGTTACATTTACTGATGGTGGCATTCAAGCCATACTGCAATGATTGACAAAGACCCCCTGCCTTCAACGAGTCTAAACTTAAATTAAATTTTCCAGGTGGTCACTATCTGTACACCACACCCCATGTTCATTGCTGTTTCTTTGGCAGCCAGGCCTCACACCTGTGAAATAATGCAGGATATTTTTGGATAATTAGGTAATGGTTTGGATTAGCAATTGACAACATGCTGGGGAGGCTCCCACATCCATTTGAATTAGTGTCAATCCACACTGATATCACTAATCCTGATCCTCTGCTCCAGTAGCCTCTACACCTCAAATGTCCTATATTGAGATAAAACACAGCCATCTTAATCTTTACCAACATTTCCCCTTTCAAGAAAGGCTCAGTAAGTGTCTCAGAATTGAAAATCACAGATGTGTTGTTCATTTAAAGATTCCCACAACTTTAAGTAAATTTGTGTTACTAATTAGTAGATCAGTGTTATCAGACAAAAAAAATATGGGATTTTTCCTCCTTAGGAAGTAAGAAAGGTAATTTGGTTGGTTGCCCATGGATTGTTAAAATAATTAAAATAAGGGACCTGAAAATTATGAGCATCAGGAGATTTAATGAAAATTTTATAGCAAAATATCTTTGTAGCTGCCTTTAAATGTACTGACACAATTGAAATACATTGCTAAATACTAAACATTTGTAAAAAGTGAGGGTTTTTTAACTATTCTTTAAGACAAAAACCCCATTTATGAATGATGAAATAATTCATTTGGACATCCATTATTATATTTGCATAGATTCTCTATTCCTTTTAGTCATTTGAATAGTGTCCTTGAGAGAGAATTCAAAAGGATAAGCGCATATAGGGTGGTGGTTTATTATCCATCAATATGGCACGTGGCAGAGTTATACGGAAGACTAACATGAGACTGGGAGGTTTTCTGACTCCAGAGGGAACAACTGATCTTTTGGAGAAGTCCCTGAAACCATTGCTATCAGTTTCCCCCACTTCAAACCTGACCTTTTCCTTCACCAGTCCTCCCTAACTTGCTGTGGGTTGCATCTGCTGCGTTCAGGAAAACCAAATCCCACCTTGAAATCTCCAGGCACATCAGGACACCCTAAAATGTGTACAAGTGAGAAGTTAAGGTTTCTGTTTTGCCACAGCAGAATGTGGCAGAAGCCCCTGACAGTGGATCAAGAGTATTTTTTATTTCCTACCTTTCATAAATGCCCCAAAATCTTTTATTTTTCTGAATACCATTCAGCGCACAATTGCAGCAGCGTTCATGCTAATAAAAATCCTACTCCTATTTTAGGGGGGGAGGAAAAAACCCCAAACTTTTGCACATTTGTGGACAAAAATCATGATTCATCCGTGTCACACATTCCTGTTTCTAGCATCTGCCTTAGTATGAAAATTAAGCATATAACTTTATTTTAAAACTTCTTTACCCGTAAGAACTACACACAAGGATAATTTTTTTGCTGTCTTTATCATACCTGAAAAGTAATTTGGGTAATTTTTTTTGTTAAACTCTTATTAAAAATAATTATAAATAATTTTATATTTTTTATATATATATCTATATAAATTTAGTNNNATCTATATAAATTTAGTGAAAAAATCCTTTCCTCTTTGTAAGCAATCAGTGAACTAGAAGGGAATGCACTGGAGATGAAATTAATGTAGCAGAAACAAAACTATATCTTCTATCAATGCAGGGCTTAGTTATCTTACTGGGCATCACATGTAATACTGGGAATTGCAAAACACAGGCAAAGAGAAAAAAACAAAATCAGACAGCATTTTTGATTTTTGTTTTTGCAATGAAAATACTGTTTTGGAAAATTTCTTTCATGTGGGAAAATTAAAAATAATAACATACTGTCTTGGGAATTTTATTCCAAACTCTAGCTTTAATTTAATCCTAGCTAAAGATTTTACTCAGTTCAGTATTATTGAAATGAAAAATGAAAAGTTGATCACAAATAACTTGAAATATAAACTATCATATTTCACAATTCTAACTAAAGGCTAAGAAGAAATTTTAAAATTTAAAAGAAAAAAACTGCTGCTACTAACCAAATAGTTCAAACTATTTTTTTTCCTTAAATAACTAAAATTAAGAAAATAATGTAGTAGTTTGGTTTGGTTTTATTTTCTCACTGGGTTTAGTTCAGCTTCCACATAACTAAATTGAACTGTTATGTACTTTATAGAATATACACTACAGGACACAATACATTAAGCAGAAATTTCATCACTGTATTAATGCTGAAGAAAGGTAGAAAGCAATAAATGTAATGTCTGACATTAGACCTACATCCAAAATGTGAAAACAAAAAGAATACATTTGTATAGAGATTCCAATACTCTTTCTGTTCAATACTAGAAACTTATTATGAGTGTATATACAATATTAAATACAAGTTTTATATGAATTGACAGCAATACTCAAGTTATTATTCTGAACTCTAGCAGGACATCATTTCACTCTTTCTTTTACTGAAAACACTCACCTGTAATTGAATTCCTTCCTTCCTCTAATGCCTTGTCATCATGAAACATCCCCTGACCTCAGAAATGCTGCTCTTTTCCTCTTTGTACTTCTGTATCCTCAACTGCATTGTGCACGTGTACATAAATTTCCTACCTTTATACACAAAATAAACCTTCTGCCTTTGTCTCTTTATGTCTGCTCCTCATTTTCTGCTGATGGCTCTGTTCATTTGCTTTCAGTGTGCCATGTTTTCTGAATGCTTGCACCTCCCAGGAACACCACACACCAACCAAGGGTGCTTCAACCCAGAGTTTTCCATGAGTTCTAGCAGGGCAGGGCAGGGCAGGGCCAGGCAGGTGTTTCCCACTGAAGCCCTAGGCTGCAGAGCTGCAGACTTGATATTTTTAGCTTTAAAAGTTAAAAAATAAATAAACAAGTGCCAGATTAATTTAAATAATTTTCTGATATATATTTTTTTTATTCAAGAGATGCAGGTGTCAGACAAAGTGAAACAGGTTTAGAAGCAAACATGAAAAAATAGCTGGATGAATAATGACTCTAAGCACTAATCTTTTTGTAAATACATCCAATTGCTAAGATTTTTTTAGAATTCAAGGGGCTGAAAAGGCCATTACTCATGTTTAATATTAAGGTACAACAGCAAGATCTTCATACATCTCCCATGTTGTAATTGCACTGCAAATCTTTTGATAGTTGATTTTTTTTTTATTTAGAACAAAAACTTCCTGCTGAGTTCATGCTTTTGTGGAAAATCTCAGTATTCATAAAAAGAAATAACATCAAAACACACTCCTACTAATTTGGGCATTGAGAAGAGGTTGGAAAATCGTCATCTCAATATACTCAGAATTAGAGGAGGGATGTAAGACATGCAAATGCAAAAAAGCAAAGAAGCAAGATCATGATTTTTGGAGGTATGGCTTGTGAAGCTCCATGTTGGTAATATCTGTAATGGATCCCTCTGTGATACTAAGATTTAAACTGTTTTTCAGATGCCAGAGACTGTCATTCAGAAAGCTGGGTAATGAGAATTAACAGTGTTTGGGCTTGAGGCAGAATTAAGATTTTAAAAAGAGGGGGAAGACAGCAGTGACGGATACAGTGGAAGGGAGTGAAAAAGGATTTGCATCAGCCGTGGGATGAATGAAAGCATCTTCTTCACTGGGTTTGGAAAATACACGAGGGGTATTTCACTGAGGATGTGTCTACAGGGAATGGCAGGTTTGCTTATTTACCATTGTTCCTACTTGTGGGCCTTGAAAATATAGGCTCTGACTGACCCTTCTCTGCAGCAGCCTCTTAACACAATTTTAACTACAAAGAGCCTGCATGTTTGTGAATTCGAAAATATCATTGGTTATGCTTATTTAAATTCTCCTACTCCCAGATTACTGAGGAAACTAGATCCAACAATCATTTACTCAGTGCACGTGACTACAATACATTGGTGAACCTAAAAATAGGGAAAAATCTGCTTCAAACTAACAGTGACGAAATAAGATTTCATTCTTTCTTTGCGAATATTTTTTTCTGTCCTGACAGCCAAAAGTTCAGCCAAGAGGGCATTTTACTTGTTTCTATTAACTTTCAGCACTTGAATTTACATATTTATATCTCGAGTTAGTGATTCTCCCTAAAAACAATGAAACTCTTGTTTGCAATAAATTATTCAAAATTTCTACTTCAAAAACCACAAGGCCTGGTTCTAAGAACTATAACCCTAAAAAGGCAAAAAAATACAAGCTGCAGCAAATCTTCTTTCTGTGTTACTGAGATTACTATTAGTTGAAATACATCTCCAGGGAGCAAAGGCAAAAGCCAGGGTCTGGTTGTTGGTTTTACTTTGAGTTTCAGGAGTGCCCTGAGCCCCATTAGACTGGGACTACATCCTGCCAGGGCTGTGTCCTGCTGGCAAAAGGCACTGCCTGGCAAACAGCTCCAGCTGAGCTTTGAAATTGTTCCTTGAACATTGTCCTCAGCACCTCTGGGACTGCACTCCCTCAAAAACACACCCCCTCTCCTGTTATACCTGTGAATATACATGAGACTCCAAAGTGGAGGTGGATTTCATGTCCCAGAATAAAAGTTTTCCGTGGTTCACAGAGCTGCTGCCATGTGCTGCACCACTGCTGCTCCCACATTCTCTTCCAGCTGGTACATTCCACCCTCCTGGGCACAAGGACAAGCATCATGCACTGGAGGTTATGATTCACACTTAATGTCATTAAAAATACACTGATAAGCATGTTAGATATGTTCAATATTGAATCTAAATTCAATAAAACTCTCTCAGGCTTCCATAGCACAGACACAGGGAATTTTGATTGAATCTGCTCTGCAGTGATTAGTTAATGTATTCATTAACTGGAAGGGTTAGTAATATGAACGTAGCAAATGATACTTAATTACAATAATTAATGCCTGGTGATTTATGAATAATGCATTCCATAGCTATTTACATATTCATACTATGAGGCTATTAATGGATAATTATCATTTGACTAAAAGACGTGGACATCAGGAATGTAACAACCAGACTGTTTTCCCCAGTCTCACTCTAGCTTTACCTGCTCTTGTACACCTCTATACACAGAAATATAAACAGTATTTTATTTTTAAGGCCTATAGAGCAATCTAATGCCAAATAAAGCCATGCTGGTTAAGTTTCCACACTGCACCCATTCTAAGCCAGTACTCCCATCAGTTTCTGTCCTGAGACTGCAAAAAACAGAAAGCACTTCTTTGTTTTTGTCAGCAGTATAGATTTGTTCTTGTACTGAATTTATGCTCTTTCCTGTTGCAGATGGTTAGGACACTTTCATACTTCAGGATTTTTTAATTTGTGAGATTAAGGTAGAAATATTGGAAAAAATAGGAAAATTGGAAAATTATGGTAGCAATATGGGAAATACTTTCAAATTGAACAATTCTGCCCTAGATAAGTGGTATTTATGCACCTGTACAGACATTTCAGCCTCCACATAAGCAGATAACTTGTTAGACCTCCCAAGATAAGAGAAGACTTTAAGAGCAGTAGATGGAAAATAATACAACACAGTATTTAAAAAAAATTAATTTAAATCAATATTAAAATATATTTTAAGGCAATATCATAATTTTTATTCTTAGCCTAAGATTGAATGCCTAATGTTGACAACAGTAAGACAGTAGTTTTCAGCTGCCAGACTGAAAATCAACTATTTGTACAGCACAGGTAAACTTGTTACAGTCTGATGGTAGGCTTTTGAAATAATATTATTTCATCCATTGAAGTAAACTTTTACTTTTATTGGCCCAGCAGAATCAGTGTAACTGAGCTGGGGAAAAGCTGGAGTTTGTTTGTTTTCGCATCATTTGCGTGGTTGTAGATCACCCACCACAGCAGAATCGTTACCATTGATGGCAGGAGCCAGAGAGAGCTCAGCTTTATTCCAGTGCCAGCTCGAATGTGGGGTAAGAAGGAACATCTTTAGATTTGCAAAATGAGCAGCTCTGCTCTGGAAGTCATTGGAAATGTCACAATGCCATTTTTGCTGTTGTTTTTCAGAGCAGAACAATGCCTTAACACCCTTTGCTATTTTGTATTAGTCTGCATCCAAAACACAGGATTTAACTAAAACTTCTAAAAGGATATTGCAAAAAACACATTTAATGTGTGTCACAACATAAGGTACAAAAACATCAGGATGCAAACACAATAAGGTTATCTAATGTGTCTTAGCTGGGAAAGACAAGAAAGCTCTTCACAAGGCCAGGATTACTGCACGCATCAGTGAAGAGCAGTTGAATATTTAATGTGCATGGTAAATATAAGCAGAGAAGGGAGCCCAGATGACACATGACAGCACAACAGTACAGGAATCAGCTCCAGCACGGTGTTCACATAACACTTTAGTACTCAGACTAACACATTGTGTCTGTACACTATCCTCTCTGTTGCAATGGCATTGTCTTCCCTATTCTCACCTTCTGATGTTTTCCCTGTGGACTCACATTCCCATCACATGGGCATTTACTTCAGTCATTGCTCACTTTATAACACATCATGCACTCCGTGCCTGCATTGTTCAGATGCTAAATTGTATGTCTTTTTGTTTTTTTCTTATATGGTTCATGAGACTTAAGGTTCTCTTCTTTCTATCTGTTTTTCAGTTCTTGATATGAATCTCCATTCCTAATAGCATCTGAAAAAATTACACACATTACTAGGCTTATGGAATATTTTTCCACTGAAAAGGAATAAAAAGAATTCCTGTTCTGAGAATCTGAGAAATATTTTGGTTTCAAATGATCAGGAACATTTATCTATTTTGATACAGAGAACTATTTAAATGAGAGGTAGAGCTTGTTACACAAATATCTGAACATTCTACCAATCTAAATGTGCAGCAAATACAACACTCCTTAAATGTATTCAAATCATATTTGCTAGAACAAATTGTTCACTTTTCAAAAAAAAAAGAAAAGAGCACTGAAGTAAAAAATGTGATGCTGCTGTAATTCAAAGGACAAGAAAATCAGCAGCTATCCAAATCTTTGTAATTATTTAAAGTGAACAGATTTTGCACCATTGGAGACAGCTTCAATTGTTGGTTGTGCCTGCGAAATGGTAGGGCAGGGATTCTGGAGAGTCTCAAACACATTAATACTTTGGGTTCTGATTTATCCAGAAATAAATGAAAATAATTATCTTTCTGCCTGGTGAAGCACTGGTAACATCACAAGCTGTGCTCTTCTTATCTCCCAAGGGACAGGACCCTCTGTTCCTTCTTCTCCAAGCAGTTATCATTTGTGGGTGAATTAAAGGGGCAGTCTCTTCCCTGACCATTCTGTAACAAGACTTTTCCTCCCCTGTTGACTTTGTATCAGTTACCCAGGAAAAGGATGAGTGATGTGAACACAGCCTAGCTGATACCTGGGAGCTGCTAATCCTGGAACCACCACAACAAAAAACACAACAAAAAAACCTAACCAACCTACTAACCAAAAAACCCTCAAAAAAGTAAAACAGACACAGACACACACAGACAAAAACCCCGGTGCAATGGCAGCATAGGCACAGAGTTTATACAGTGATGTAAGTGCTGCCTTTTTTATCCCAAATCCTACCATTTTGTGAACTAATCAGCATAGTGCACACAAGAATCAGGCAGGACACTGTGCAGTGTCTCAGAAAATTGCTCTTGGTCCTTTCTTTTTTTAATGTTTCCTTTAATCAAACACAAATCTCATTCAGGCTGAAAGAAAATGCTTGGATTCCTTACCTATGACAGTGCAACACATTCTCCACGGTAGACCTAATCCCAGTAGTAAAAGTTGGTGTCTTCTGTCACTTTCTGCAGATTTTGAAGTTATTATCCCATCCAGATTTCCCCCCCTCCTTTCAGTAAGTGATATTGTCAGGGAATCCCAGTGGTAGCTGTGGATCTGTCTGGGGAAGCCAGAGATGAGTCCCAAAAACCCCTCAGTGCTGCCAGTGTAGCCATTTCTGGAAATCATCCAAAAAAGGTGGTTCTTAAGGAGATCCTGGAGGCACAAAGTGATAATGAGGGAAATGAAATAACACAAATAGGAAAATCATAAGTAAAATGGATTTGTAAAAGTCAGACAGATGGGGACAGCACTGAACACCTGGGCTGTATCTGAACACAGGAAGAATGACTTCATTATTGAATGAAGTGAATGCTTGTGGCACATCTGTAAGGTACCCAAGCATTATTATCTTGTTCTTCACTAGGAAGTGGACACAGAGAGAGAGAGAGAGCACAGTCTACCCTGGGATGTTTTAACCACAAAATACTAAAGCATTATTAATACTTAAAAATATTAAAGCATTATTAATACTTAACACTATTAATACATTATTAATACTAAAGCAGGTAGAACCTGCTGCTCAGCAATAGTCTCCAAAGCAGTAAAGTTCCCTAGATAGAGTAGGCATGGAAGCTAAATTCCCGTTCAGTGTCAGCTACCCACCCTCCCTTGGAGGAGCACTCAGGCTGCTCAGAGTGCAACTGGCTGGGACACAGAACCCTGAAACAACTTATTTGTTAATACCTTACTGAGTTACTACCTCAAGAAAGTTTTGAGTCAAAGATTCCTAGCTTGTGATCACTTCTTTCCATCCTCTCCCAAAACTACTGATGAAGGAGGAAGCAGAAGTGTCCTTCCAGGAGAAAACACTAATGTATGACCCTTCTGCCAAAATTATATATAACTTGCCTGATTTTATGATTCCCTTACTGATCTTGAACTATGTATGAGTTCGGGAATATTTTAAGGAAGCATGTAAATGTCAACCAGACGAGTTACTCGGAGACATAAAAAAAAGCATTTTGGACATCTCTGATTACATTTTTAGTTTAATTAAATGCCTTATTTGTGGTATAAAAAATAAGGATAGCCAACAAACAAAGTGTAGGTCTGTGAGACTTCAGAATAGAATTTTGTCAGAGGACAAGCAATCTCCAAACTGCAACATGACCACAGCCAGGTCCTTTAACAAAATGGATCATCACTGGTTTGAGGCAGCTACAGGTAACGAGGCTGGTGGAGACAGATCCTTTCAATATCTGAGAATATAGAAAATGAAAGCAGTCTTTAATCTGTAAGAGTCCCATGGAGCATGTAGCTGAGCCCTCAGGACTGCACTCAAGGGTAGTTGCCTGAGAGGAGTCACAACCTGGCCATCCTGGGAAGGAGCATCTGCCCTGCTGCTCAGGCAATAAATAACAATGGGTCAGTTGATGTGGAAATGTGAGTTTAGCCTAAGTTTGGACTATAAACCCATAGTAGGCACATATGAGTGATTTATTACCAGTGTAAGTGCAATATTCTCACAGTTTAAACAGTGGACAATGACATACTTCGCTCCAAAAAAGACATGTCATAGAGTAAAAAAGTGTGACTGCAACAGCTCCATGAAAAACTCCCTGCCAGGCCCAAGTTCTCTTGCTCAGGGCTTTCTGCCTGAGTGCACCACAACTGTGCAAACACCCAGCAGGGCAGAGACTGCAGGGCACACCCTGAGCCAGCCCTGCCCGTGCCCACTGTCCGTGAGGGTTAGAGCTGCGCAGGACTGCGCTGCCCTGGTGTGACTGACAGGCAGAGTTTGGGCAGAATGCAGAATGAATTCAATCACCATTCCAAACACGATCATTTGCCAATTGTGTTCCTACTTCATGCCTCAGTTTCCCTCTCTGACAAAAGGCTGCTTTAAAGGGACTCTCCAAACTGAAAACTAGTGTTTAAGAAATCAGGCATCAAGGATGGAGCTTAGAAGGAGGAGGAACCCCTCAGGCTTCCTGTTTGACAGCAGACACTCTCATATCTGAGACAGGGAGCATCAAAGGGAAGGTGTATCAGAAACACCTTACACCTGCAGATAAAGGTGGATTTAGACCTGACTCCAGGCACTGTAGAAAATGCTACTTTCAGCCTGTGTTGAGGAGATCTGAGTGAATTACCTGGACAGAAACAGGGTGAGTTGGCCATAGAGTCAGTACACCTTCCCTTGGAGGACCAGAGGCAAATTCAGTGAGATGAGTCAGCAGATTTTTTTCCTATCTCCAAGAAGTATGATCTTCAAGAAAATCCGGAAGTGTAGGAATTCTTCTTAAAAGAAAGACATTGACAAGGCTGCCATTCCCTCCCAGCATATCAGAGTAAAACTCCCTAATCTGAAGCACAATGTATTTTCTGTTAGTTATCTTTAGGTGGCAGTAAGGTAAAAGCATGGAGTAGAAAGTTAAGAGAAATTTCTACTGCCTTTTTAGAGACCTTTTTCTCATGTGCTGTGCTGGTTATAACACAGAAAGAGACTCTCTAAAACTCTTGCATCTTCACCAGATATCCAGAGAGCAATTACCAGAGTTGGTTTCATCCAGGTCACATTCAGATGCAAACCTGTTGAATGCCAGCAAAACTAATACAATTGATAGATCCTATATTAGGTATGCAGTACTTGGTCCAAGAATCCCTGAGGACAGTGGTGAGGTTCAGATATGTGATTCAGACTCATATGATTCTATCAACAAGACGGAAATACACTTTAAAAAAAAAAAGAGACTAAAAGTAACTCCATTAACAAATGAAAGGTCTAAATCAAGTCTGAATAATTATGAATATAGAAGTTTTTAGATTTTTTTTTCATTTACACTTTTCCTGCAGGCACCTCTTCCAAAGTCTTTCCTGCAGCTAAACCATAATGATTTTGTTGTCTCAAATCAACTTTCTACTAGGGAAAAAAGCAGCCAGTAGGATAAAAACACACTGAAAGTTTTTCTCAAGGAATATAATTAGCGAAGTAACGTGACAGTGTCACATAGCGTGCTAAGGCAAGTATTATGTAGCCAATAAAGGTCTATCTTATACTATTAATATTTACAGTTGGAAGCAGGAGATGGCTGCAATCGAAGTGCTGCTCCCAGCAAAGGCTCGCTGCTGACTCGATACCTTGTTGTCTGACAGTGTGAAACAGTCACAGCGCTCCTTACTTCATCACCACTTGACAGCATCCTATTAATGCTAGGTAGCAACACATGGCTGGCTTGTAGGAGCTCAGCACCAAGCACGGGGAAGAATTTCATGGAGCAGTTTTGAGATCGTTGGCTTCGCTTATTAGCAGAGAAGCAGGGATGGAAATTGTCTGGCAATAACAAAATCGGACAGGAATTGTAACAGCCTGTGCTGTACCAAACACAGCTGACCCACCTGGTTATTATGCATCTCTGGGCAGAGCAGATTCTCATTCGCACAGAAAGTGGGGAGAGGCAGGGCTGAGTTTCAGCCCAGGCTGCACCTGGCAAGAGGCCCAGACCCTGCTACCCACAGGTGGCTGCACCCCTTTGTGATGCTGGGCTTTGATGGCTCCTTGGGGCTGCTCTCAAACACCTGATGGCAGAAATAAAAGAGCACCTATCACTAAAATCACTAATCAAGAAAGAGATCTTTAACCTCAATTGTTGTGTGCGGAAAAGTGGAGTTCTGAGCAACTCCATGTGATGCACAAGTCAGGTTGTGCAACTCCATTAAGGTTAATTGAGACTGATAATTCCTAACATAGGCAAATCATGCCTGGTGGAAACAATGTGCAAGGAAGCATTAGTGAGTAGAAGCAACAAGCAGGTATTCACTCAGACAGTGCTTCCAGATTGCAAATACCTCAGCAAAATCTCTCTGTTTTTCCCCCAGTGCAGAAAAGCCTGGAATCTAGAATGACAGATAAAGTATACATACAAAAAAGCAGAAAAGAAGAAGTTTACAGTCGGAATGGTTTAGTTGCTTCCTTGACTTAGCTGTTGATAGCCTATGCTATCCTTTCCTGCCCCATTCTCTTATTCAAATGCTGACATTACCATCAGCCCAATCTTGAGTATCACAGCATCATCCTGCACATGCTGGTCTGACCAACACCCATGCAGTCAATAAAGAAAGCAGTTTGG
Organism: Origma solitaria; assembly: GCA_013397895.1. Taxonomy (NCBI): domain Eukaryota; kingdom Metazoa; phylum Chordata; class Aves; order Passeriformes; family Acanthizidae; genus Origma; species Origma solitaria. Next base: position 147,044 of record VZRL01001470.1, read on the forward strand.
AAACCGTTCTTCTTATCATTTTAACAATTTCACTTTGTCTACTGAACCTCTCTTCACCTCTTTTCCTTGGAAACTGCCCTGCCCTCATCTTCAGCGCGGTAGCATTTTTTCCTATTCTTCTTCTGCTTTTGGGTTTGACCTACTGACCCTTTCACACCCAGACCTGTGTGTCCTTCCAAATCCCTGTTCGGGTGCCATTTCTACTGTGGCAGCTACAGGGATGCAGTAAACTCAACCTGTCCACATGCAGGGCAATAAGAGAACGTCAGTGTTTTCAGTGGTAGACTTTCGAGTTTAAATATCTTCCACTCCTTCCTGCAAGATGCTTGCCTGATGAGGCTTTTATCCACCACCAAGATGTACTTGTACAGAATCTGCTGTCTTAAAGCTGCAAAGCAGTTATCCCCTGTGGAGAAACACCACCTGATGCACTGTGCTGGCAGCCATGTACAAAAATAATTCTGTATGATGCCCCAAAGCATTTCCCAAACTGGAAAAGGATGTTGCACCCCAGAGACTGACACCTTTACTAAAACATTTGTCTAGTCTGCGATATAGCAGCTATGGGACAAACTCCTCCTCAGCATGGTTTGCCTGGATTTGCACCAGCTATAGATTTTCCCCTCTTATCCTTTCAGATTGCAGCAGATGGTGAAGTTCCTACACCAGAGGCTGTCGATAGAATTTTAAAAGGCATCTCACAACAACACATTGGAGCTGCACATTTAATCTGTGCTGCACCACTAGGATGATCTTAAAAAGAGCTGGAGCACTTACAAAATTAGCACTGGCAGTTGCTGCAGAAGCACTATCAAGGAGCCTTCTCAAAGCCCACAGCTTAATGAGAGCTGCCCTCCCAAACTGCCACCCCAATCGCTTCCCTCTGTGTGACCAGCTCTGCTGTCTAAAAGGCATTCAGGAATCTGTGAGACACTGATCCAGCAAAACATTTGATGGGGATTTTAAAGGGCTACTGATGTACTTCTGGATCTTTTCGGTCCATGGCTGAACTTGTGCACAGTACCAGGAGTGGCCAATACCAGGAATATTGTTCCATCTGCCTAAGACAGCTCATCCCAGATGTACTAAACACCTTTTTTCATGGCTGGATTGCTTTCATTAAACAGTTAATGTAAATCAGACATCAATACTACACATAGTTAAAGAAATTATAGTTACTGTAGGTAGCCTGTTCTTTAAAGGTTAATTCCTAAAAGTGAGCTTTCCAAGCTGGAAAAGCTTCTTGGCCAACAGAAGGCCACATGAGCCAAATATTATTGCATGTACCAGCACTGAGGAGGAGGCAAATTGTTTTGATTTAAACACAGCACTGTTTAAAGTGATCTGGGAATGGTCCTACAGCCCAGTGTAGGGAGGACGAGGTCTGGGGAAGCTGATCTGACTGAGAGATCAAGACTAATGTGAACAACACCCTTGTTTCACTGAAGTCTGCTTTACAATTTAGTTGCAACGCTTCAGAGAGCTCCATCTCTAATCTCCAATTTCTTGCTCCACTATAATTAGAACAAACTTCCTCATTAACTTCTGTAGTGTCACAACAATGCAACTTCACGTGCCAGGAGGGAGGCTGTCAGAATTCCTTAATGAGGTGCTTTCTTTGCAAGCCCAGCTAAATCCTAGACTTCAATCATCTCCGTCTTCTTCATTTTCTCACAGACTGCCACAGATGTAATTCTTCCTTCGTAGTAAAGACTGCATTTTTCTGATCTATAACTGGTCAAGCCAGATGATCAATTTATCATTATAGCAGCTAACATGAATTCTCTCTTCGTTTTTTCCTTGATTTCAAGAACTGTCAGAGAGCTAAAAGTTGGTATTTTTCAGGAAGGAAACAATTAAAACTGTCATGTGTCAACTAAGACAAACTATTAAACTACATTTTATAAAAAACATATATAGAGGTGGTAGTGAACATAATTTCTTCAGAGACATTTTAAGAAAATATTCAGACAATAACACCCACTAGAAAACCGTAAAAAAAAAATTACTTAAAATCTTTCTTCTTCAAGATGAATAGCCTATATGTATTATACTGTGGATATTCTGTACACATCAGAAGTAGTCACCTAAGTTTTTTCTTCAGCAATATCCATAGGGCAGGTACAGGACTCAGGGTCTCATTCAGGCCCTCCAGGCAATGGGATTGTACTTCCCTGCAGCTATCAGGAGAATAACTCAGAAGCTGATGGCAGAAACAGCAACAGCAATGCTGGAAATTCAAGATGATCTGCAGGTCTTTATGTAATACAGCTGTTTTCAGAGGGCTACAGAGGGAGGTGAGGGACATGGTGTCAGGGGAGAAGTTCCTAAGACGTGGAGAAAAAAGCAGTGCTGCTACCTTGGGGTGCAGCCTTGCATACAGAAGGCCCCAGAGCCAATTTGTGGCAACCACAGGCCACTCTGAACAGGAGTGCTGGGCTGGCTGACTGAGGGGACAGCCACACCTTCAGGCCACTGAGACCTTCAGCAGCTAGCCAGGGCTCCACATCTGAACCTGGTCCTACAAACCTGCCTTGTTCTTACCCCTGAAGGAAGCAAAAGTAGAGAAAACCCCTGCAGCAGTCTTCCCAGGTCTGTTTTTCACTCTTGCCTTCTGCTTCTTAATCTGAGAGAATTCAAACACTTTTCTTACCAGATAATCCTGGAACTTGTTAGGCATCAGGCTTGCAGTGCAGCAAATGTTGCATCTTTCAGGAATCACTTCAGGGGACAAGAGGGATGTCCATACAATGCAATGTCTGTATAATGCAAGTGCCACTTTTGAAGCCCACAAGAGGACGTGACGAGTCCTGAGGTGTGCAGAAGCGAAAGGAGCTAGGGTCTCGCTGATGGTGAACAGCAGACAATCAGCTAAGGTGCACTACATGCTGCTTCCTTTGTTGCCACAGGTACCAAAGCAGCGAAGAGTAAACTATTCAAGGACCTGAAAAATAACAGTGTGTAGACACGCTCACAGATCAGTGCCCCATAGACAACAGCATGAAGTAGGAAATCAGGATAAACCATTAAAGCATAAAGCAGTTAAAGAAAACTCAACAGCTCAACAGCCCTTGGGACATGGTGGCTGTTGTTTAGCAAAAACAGAGCAGCTACATTTTGCAGGTGATATGAGGGAGAGCAATAGGTCACAGTTTGCTAAGGTGAAAAAAGAAAATCAAAGAAAAAGGCACTTCATGTGCCACTCATTTAATGTACTTTTATTAGAACAACGTCAGTCTGTAGATTTATGCCCACTTTACTGCTGTTGAAAATAAACTGTAGCCTCACGGGCTGGGGTTATCAATACATCTCATTATAACAGATTTGTGTGTGACTGACTAGATTTCTCCTTAAACTACACAAATTCTTATTTGAATTCAGCCTGTAACAGAAAAAAATTCCAGTAAGATGGCTGTAAATCCTCTATGAAATAATGGGCACATCTATGGGTTTTTAATCAAGTAAATGGCTTTTCTTTGGCTGCTCACTATTATCCCTATATGCCCCCAAACCTTTCAAAGCAATTCTGACACGGATTAGGACTACCCAAGCCAATGGTCCCTCGTTACCATGGCAAATGGTTTTGATTTGGGGGCAGTAAGTCTGGATGGCACAGATCAGATGCTCTCGCCGGGAATGAAGTGATAACCTTGTGACTGGTGTCAGGACTCAGGATCCGCAGACTTCGCGGACAGAAGCTCCAGTGCACACGAACAGCTGCAGAATTCCCAGAAAGCCCCGCATGTGGCAGGGAAGGGAACTCTCCGGAGTTTGTCAGTCCCTGTGTTTTAAAGCCTGCGCTGATGTCTCTGTCTGGAGACGCATCCAGAACAGGCACACTCCTGAGAGAGTGCTGGTTCATCCTTCCTGCCCAGCCCCAGGCAGGCAGGCTGCGGCTCCCAGAGCCCGTCACGCCTCCCACACCCCACAGCCACATCCTGATCCCTTCGCCACGCAGCAGCATCCCCAGGAAGCGCTCGCTGCCTCTCTCACACCTGCTGCCATTTCTCTGCCAACACCAGGCTGGATCCTCTCTCTGGCTGCTCTGGCCAGCCCTGGTGTCCCCATTCCCAGCGCTCACCCCGCTGTGGGCACAGGCAGGACGAGCTCAGCTCAGCCACGTGGATGGAGCACGCGCCGGAGAAAGGAAGGGGTCCTGTGCCTTGGGCTGGGCTCTCCTGTGCTGCTCCACTTGCCTCCGACACTTGGCACATGTGGAAATGCTCATACACAGCAAATCCCTAATGTTCCCTCTTGTAAAATAACCATTTTGGAGAGGGCTTGTTTAAAGGTAAGCATACATACACAGGATTGAGAAATGCCTCGGAGCTCTGACTTCTGAACTGGGCCCTCCTTATCCAAACCATTCAAGGAACCAAAGCAGAACAATAAATCTATTTCCATAACCAAATGAAAAGCAAAATCCAGAGCTACAATGAAATGTCACTCTATTCAATGATCTATTTTATGCAATCTAAACATTCTAAATAATTTTAATAATTGAAATAACCCTAAAAAAATTAATCAATTTTGATGTGAAACCACCAGCGAAAAGCCAAAATACTTGACTTTACAAAAAGACAAAGATTTTTTGCCTGCGTTTTCTCTTGTCTTTGCAGATGAAACTATTCACTACCTGAAAACTAAATCCAGTATTTTCTTTCCTTTTTAAAAAATTTTGCGAAAATAAATGTCTTCCTCCAGCTGACATCCAAAGATAAATAAATAGAACATCCCACATAAAAAAAACTTAGTGAGAAGCAGATAGGCCTTCCAATGCCACCAAAATTAATTTCGTTGGTATTACCAGGGCACTTGATATCATCTTGCCATCAGCATCCGTTACCACCAAGGACACAGCTTTTACTGGCAGCTCCTCTATATTAGGGGCAGGGGAACTCTTAAAGCTGTTCTGTCACCAACTACCTTCTAAACAGGCTCATAAGATAATTCAGGTTGGAAGAGCCCTCAGGAGGCCTCTCAGCCCAGCCTCCCACTCAAACTGTAATGAGAATCTCTAAGGTATTGCCCAGCCAGTTAATTAACCCTCCTTCAATTACCCTGCATATATTTAGTTATTCATAAGCAGTGCTGAAGTTACATTCAGAAATAGCTGTGATCACCATGTGTTATTTATTAGCCAGAATTATTTCTGAAAGGCAATCACAGTGTATGGGGGGGATCTCATAGGCTTCCCTAAAAACAAAGGTTTTCAGCACAAAAATCAGGAACTTGTTACTCTTCACAAGCTTCCAGCTGTCCTGTGGATTTTTTTTTTTTTGGTGCCAAGACAAAAAAAAGTTTGTCTTGTTCTGTCCATTCTTTTCCAGAGCTTTCTCCTTCTGCTTTTACAGCTCTAGGCCAAAGAACACCTCTTGCATGTGACTCTGCAACAGCTTTGTGACAAACACACCGAAAAACTGTATATTGCCATCTCCCAAGCACTCAGTTCAATAGCCAGTTAACAAGGGGAAGGGAATTGTGATATGAAGCTGAGAATCATATTGGAGTGGGGTGGTCTCGTCCCTTGGGATGCCCCAGACCCACATCCAGGGAATGTGGGACACGGATGGAGCACTGGGGTGAGCAGATGAGCAGCTATACATGTGAGCAGCCCCAGGGCACACTTTGAAACATCCCAGAGGATGTTTCACAGCCCAGACCCATCCATGGTGGGAGCACCAGCAAGGACTTAACCAGAAAAGCCTGAAGAACTGATATGGGGACTTTGATTTCAAACTGCATTTTTAATGACCACTCCCTACCATTATGCAAAGTACACAGTATGGTCAGGGACAGAAAACCTCTTTTCCACTGTTTCAGCAGCGTTATGTTACTAAAAATGCTGCTCAATCCTTTTATTTTTGGGATCACTAGTTACAATTATTTCAGTCTATCATCATCACCAAATACGCAGTGAACGGACTCTGAGATGACAGGGGACAGAACTTTTCAGAGTTTTTTTTCCAGATCAGCCAGCTGATTTTCCAAATTAATTTAACAATTCAGCCATTAATTACTAAAGAAGCAGTTGATTTGATGGGACCAGACTGCAGAGCCTTCGGGCAACTCTTCTTACCAGTTCAGTGTAACTGCTAAGGGGGTACCCTATATTGGAAACTTTGGCAGGGAGCTGTGGGCTGATAAGCCAGGGGACAGCACTAGAACATCAGGGGGTTTTGATCAATAGAATCCACCTAAAAAGATGAAGTAAAGGCCTTTTTTTCACATTTAGAAATTAGAAGCAATATAGACACAGAAATAAAATTAGCTTATGTATCTGATCATGGTAAAACCCCCAGCTCTCCAGACATTAATCAGTGGGGTAACTTCTTTTTCATGTTGGCTCAGGATGGGTAAGATTTCTCTAATAAGCAACTCTTGCAAAATGAAAAAAAAAATCCCTTTTATTATTTTAATTTGAGAACGGCACTTAGATATGTGACTCTGTTTTAGCAGGTCACAGCCTTTTACTTCACCCCAATTCTTTGCATAAAATTCTTCTCTAAGAAATCAAACTAACTTGAAGGTTATCATAAATGAAAATGTCTCCATAGATACAGATAGATAAGCTTCCAACAGGAATGGAAAGAGTATGGACTAGAAAATAAGAGACTGAGTTCCAAAATTTCACATACCAGAGGCGAGGCTATACCATTCATTTGCCCATGGTAGTGAATTCCTTTTGCAAATGTCCTTTTCCACCCTAGAATCAGAGTTAACCTGGACTACCTCAGTTCTTATTTTCCCAGAGCAGGCAATGAAAAGAGAGCTTCTGAGAACAAGAATTCCATTAAAAATTTGCTGCCTCTCTGAGACAAGAGGAACAAGGGTCATATAGTCCAGCAGGGCACAGAGCAAAACTAAGATCTCAAATCTGTCGGTACCACCATCCAAAGATGAAATTACCTTCCCAATCCAATGCGGTTTAATAGACCAACATGCTTCACACCACCTTGTTTTGGAGTTGTAGCCATTTGGTCTGTCACCTGCATTATATTATTTCTGTTGGGAAAAATGTTTTGAAAATCACAGGGACCATATATTTAGCCATCAAGGGCAGAGGAAAATATCCTAGTCGATCATTTATCCCCCTAGAGAGAATCCCTGAGCCAAACTTGCTTTTACTGTTATAGCAGGACCTTTTACATCAGTGTGGAACTGGAGAGAGGAAAAAAGAGGCAGGATTGTTTTAACGTTTTCCCTCTGGCATTGTTCTCCTGCAAAGGCATGAGTCCAAGGGATGCACACACACAGCAGCAGCCACTTCCCAGTGCATCCATTGCTGAGTGCAAAATCATCCTCGTGCTCTGGACTCTAATTGCCCTTCTTTAGGAATGACGAGTAAGCAGGTCACTGAAATACCCTGCAACATGGAGCATCTAACTGGGAAATGGGCTCTGACCTGCTGTTTTCCCTTTCTAAATATTTGGGGATTTGAAAGTTCAGCCTCAAGCGCACATTCATCTCGGGCAGTTCAGCTGTCACTTGTAATACAAATCAAAAGATGATGGATGGCAGAATCTGCCCAGAAGTTCAATTCCTGCTAGGGTCATTCTGTCCACAGTGACCACTTTTCCACACTAACCACATCACTTCATTGCTCTCATCACCATAAGCATTTTTTACACATGAAAGTGCATACATAGATGTGTATAAAACGTTCATCTACCAACTATAAAATTTCTTTGGTCTAAAGCTTTCCAACTGACAGATTGGTTTATGTGCACTCTGCCTTCTGACATTATTACATTTCCCACTGCCACATGAAAACTGAAAAAAAGCCTCATAAAATCAGAGCATCCTTCCATTCATCCTGTATTGTACTTACTGTTTGCGTTTCTGTAGATGAAGCTATGAAAACTGTACGTGGAAGAAGAGCTGCACAAATATTCTAAAACTAATTTGTGAAAATATACTGATTATGTACTCTTATGCAGCCTCTATATGCTTATTTCATGCAAACATGCTGGTAGAAAAGTTTACTGGCAGGAATATCTGTAGAAACACTACATTTTACAATATTTAATGTAAGCAAATTTTCTATATATGTAAGTATATATATATATTCACATAAATTTCACTCCTCGAGCAAGATAAACAGAAATGTGACTCAATATATATTCAAATTAGCTCATGTTCAACTTGCAGTAGCAAAGCCCAGCAATAATGTGTTCACAAGAAAACTGGGAATAATGAATTATTATTGAAGTGGTTAAATAATTGCTGAATTACTACTACAGTCCACAGACATAGGAACTTACAGGCTATTTTCAAGGTAAGGAAGCTGTCAAAAGAAATGGGTCATTACATGAAATTCATCCAACTCTACCTTGAACACTAAACTTCTGAAGAGTCCAAAGACCAAAATCTGGAGGGGTTAATGTAGTTCCCTATCAATAAAAGGAGCTTTAGCAGTAGCTCACCTATGCAAAGCCATGGTTTCTGTTTTCCTTCCGGGGTAGCTCAAGTGCATCTCGGTCTTCTCTTGACGGCAATTAAAATGCAATTATTTCGATCCTTCCAGCTGACAGCTGACTTGATCTCGAGGATATTCACCTGCATTGGCACAGTAATGCTGGCCTTGCTGCTGGTGCTGTCCCTGGCCCTGGTGGTCTCCGTGGTCACCGCCAACAAACGGGCGACCCAGGGCACCTACAGCCCCAGCCGGCAGGAGAAGGACGGATCCCGCGTGGAGATGTGGGACATGGTGCAGCCACCACCCATGGAAAGACTCATCTAGAATGAAGCCAAGGCACTCCTCCTTCCTCAGAGATGGCTGAAAGGGGACACTGTACATATGTTAGATATCGTAATTTTTGTTCTGATAAATATTACAATGATTTGGGGTTTTCACTGCTTTCCTTTTAAGTTCAATAACCTGGAAATTCTTTTAGGATTTAAGTGAACCAATGACCTTTATCATTGCTTTGGACCAGCCCATCCAAGGACAATTTTTATTTGCACTGGAAACTCCAGCCTTGATAATCAGCAGTAGGCATTATGGACAAATGGGACAAATGGGACAAAAAGTAATGGGACAAACACAAGTGCCTGTCCTGGACACAACACGGATAACAGCTTCTCCTTTGCACTCTCTGTTGGCTGCCTAGCAATCACTGCTGCAGAAAATGATGCAGACAAATCAACTAAGCCTGTACAATAAAGACACTGTAATTCTGTTATGAAAGGGTTTAGTACTAGAGCTGTGTCTCAGTGTATCTACTTTCATCTGTTAATCAGGGATTAAAAGGAAGCTGTGCGAAAAAATGCTCCAAAATAAATGCTTCAAATTTGTTTTTCTTTTTTCTGGTTCTTTCATTTTACTTGCTGCCCCACCACCCTCTACTAAAATGAAGGTGAAATGAATTTCAGTTTCCACAAAAGCACATACTTCTCCTAGAATAGAAGACTGTGGTGTAAAATATCCAGTGAGCACAACCTGTCCTGTTAGGAGACATGGAATCTAAATATCCTAAACAAATTGCGTGCATCCACACTACTGCCTTTTTCTCATTATGATATTACCCAATGGTCCCTTTTAGAAAATTATTGTTTCTCACATTGCAAACATACATTGGCTGCCAAAAAGCATGCTCAGAAACATTTCCTAAAGCTCATGGAAAATACCAGGAAAGAGGCAGAAGTGGCCTACAGGTAGAACACTGGCTTGAAAATAATTAGGACAAACTTGGTGCTTCTCCTAGAGCTCAGACTTCTCATAAGATCATGGGCAAATAAATTTTTATGCCTCAATTTTCCTCTTTTAAAACAGGGATAATCCTATTTAACTACCTCATAAACCTCAGCAGCAAAAGGATTGCTTTGTTGAAAAAGAAACAAATGCATGAAATGTAAGGGAGAAGCTTGGAAGAAATCTTGAAATGAAACAGACATTTACATAGATGTAATAAAAATTACATTGACACCTAATGCAATGAAACAAACATTTGATACAACAAAATCTTGTAATGAAATAGACATTTGAAAATATAAGTTAACTGTTGGACTCCATGAGCTTAAAGGTATTTTCCAGCCTTAACAATTGTATGACTCTATGTGCCACAAATACTCCCAGGTCAAAAAGGGTTTTGGAATGCAGAGGCAAACTTTAACTGCAACTCATGCAGTCAATTTTCAGATGTAGTCAAGTAATTAAATCATAAACATTGCTCCCACACAAACTGAACCCACAATAAGGAGGCAACAGAGCGGAAAGTCCATGAAGGCATTTCTTTCTTTCTGCACTTCAGCTTAGATGTTCCCACAGTGGTGAAACATCCAGATGATTATTCCAGGAGTTGCATAACCGAGTACGCACACCCAGTATCCAAGAGTTTAACTCATCTTTTTAATTAATGATCAATTCATAATTCATTTTGAATGAGCCCCTTAAGGGATTACTGAAGATCAATGCCACTCACATTTATTTTTGTATTAGATGATTAGCAGTAACTATGATAGTAAGCACATTCAGGACTTTTCGCAGTCCTCACCAATAACTTTCAAAACAAGGCACTACAGAAAATATGAGTGGATGGTTGGATTCAAGCTGAGTTAGAAGAGCAGAATGTAGTCACAGCAAAAACGCACAACAGATTTTATTCCAGCCCAATTTACAGCTTTACTACTGAAGCTTATTATTCTGTTGAACAGCTGCAGTCTAAAGGCAGAGAGTTCAAATGACAACTGAGCAAAGAATGGAAAAATAAGTTACTAAGATTATGATAAGAGAGAGCAGAAATTCAGGGTGGATCTTTTCAAAGCATGGTTTTATGTAATTACAGATTCAGCAACCTTTAAATTGAAACTTTTGATTTAGCCCAGCTTTTGCCCCGTGAGACACTGCTGAGGCACAATAGAACACACCATAAAGTTTGTTAGGTGTAAGCATTTCTAGAAAGATACATAAACACTGGGGGGGAAAAAGACTCAAAGAGTGTCCAGTTTGAGGCAGCAAACACCAAGTAAATGAGACAGCAAAGAACAGCATGTGAAGATGAGAGAGCACAAGTGAAGCAGAAGTGATTTGTATGGATTCTTACAGACATGGGTTTTGCCTCACACAAAAAAGCTGCGAGAGACCCAAAGACAAGGCCAGCTACACCAAGGAAGTGGCCAAGGGGGCAAAGACATGGGAGGCTGTGATAATGAGAGGCCAAGCAGTGAGTGGAGAAGCTGGAAGGCTGCAGGCTGGAAAAGCTTGGGGACAGCAATCTCTGAACGCCAGGGCAAAGCTGGAAGCAGGAATTAGGCCCAAGCAGCAGAAGCAGCACTAAAGTAGATGCTGCTGGTAAAGCAGATGCAAAGAAGATGCTTCCACACACCTGCTTTATGCTCTTGGTTTTCTGATCAATGAGCTCAACGGATAGAATTGATAGAGATCTCAGGGAATGGCAGAGATAGAGAAAGAAATAGCAGTAGAATGGTTATAATAAAGAACTAACTTTGAAGTCTGCCCTTCTTTGAGCAGGAGGTTGGACTAGATGACATCAGCAGGTCCCTTCCAGGCTTAATTATTACCTGATTCAAAGAAATAGGACAAAATGGAGAAAGCAGCTGAAGATAGAGGCAGTTTGCAAGGAGAACTAACTTGAAGGAAAGCACAAGGAAAGACAGAGCACGAATAAGGAAGTGGCTGAAGAGTAAATTTGCTCTTCTCTGAGGTTTCACTTTCTGGATGAAATTTTAGAGACAGCGGAAAAACAATCTCTACAGATGTAATAAAATATTCCAGAAAGTGTTGCCACAGAGAGAATCTTTAGGGCTGAGCAAGATACCCAGGAGCGTGTACAGAGGAAGGAAGAGGCAGAGAAGATGAAAGCCTGAAGACTTTTCATACAGACAAAAGAGAGTTCAGGAGGAATATGCTCCTAGAGAATTAAAAAGACACCCATAAAAGCACAACAAAGGGAAAAATCTCACAGTGAAATACGAGTGTGGTTTGTAGAAAGTAAGTCAAGGAGACAGAAGGCAGGGGAAAAAACCTTTAAACTAAGATTAGAGTAAGTTGTGATTGCTGTCAGCCTCAGTGGAGAGGAAGTGATAAAAGTAAGAGTGGTGGAAATTCAGAGAAAAATGAGAGAAGAAAAGGAAATGAAAGAGAATGGCACTTGAGGGAGGTGGAGGGAAAAGCTGGATCACAGCAAGGGTGAAGCTGGACTTTCACAGCAGTGAGGCCAAAGGAAACAGAGGGAGGATGATGGTGAGTCAGGAATGAGAATTACCTCTTGAAGCAAATCGGTGTAGGGCAATTTAGGGGGAGCACATTTTACTTCAAATAGGGATTAAAATGTGAAATATTTAAAACTCTCTGATCTTCTAAGAAACAAACAAGAAAAGGCCCAGAAGGCAACAAAAGTCAGTTCCAAAGAAACTTCTGGAAAAGCTGAATTAACAAAGTAACATCCAAAGGCAGCAAGGAGGTAGATGCTGCAGCTGAAAATGCTCAATGGCAGCCTGGAGAAGCACAAAAAGTCCCAAAGCTGTCGCCACATGAACATACTACAGTGACCATAAAATACATGGTTAGGAAGACTGAACCTTCTGGGCCGTATCTCAACCAGGGAACAACAGTTAAAAGAGAATACATTTTAAAGACTGTCTAATAACATCCCTGATGAAATTTAACCCACAGCTTAAGACTGATATAGCAGATGTCAAGCTATTTTCTGCTTCTCAGCCCAAGGGTTTAATAGAATGTATAGGAGCACAGACATTCAGGGAGGAGCAATAACATCTAGGAGTTGTGGAGAGCATTTGTTCTGCTATAACAAAAAAAAATTAGAATTGGCTTCTGGTTCCCCAAAAAGCACTAATAACCTTCACTACTGTGGAGGGATCTCCACATAAAAGAGTTAAAATATTTCAAAATTCCATTTGTTTAATCTCTCTCACTACTTGACTCAAAAGCTTAAAGCATAATGTATTATTCATGATCACTTGCAACCTATCCATTAAAGAAAAAAAAAAAGCTCAGTATAGTCCCAAACCTTATAAACTTTCTTTTCATGTCTAATAGCTTTCTACAAAGAAAGAGAGGGTGCTAGGTTAGAGCACATGATCTGTTCTGCACCAAATCCCTCTGAAGATACTCAGAGGCAGGGGAAGGATGAAGCAACTTAATCCCATTTCATAGACCATTCCCTTTTCCTTGGAAAAGGTGACATCCAACCCATGAAACACTGAGCATTACCTTGCATTATGTGCCTTCTCCTTATGTAAAATTAACTGTTCCTTCTCTGTATGTATATAGTGTGTTCATAGTTTAGATGCTGTTTTCACATTACTGTTTTGCTCTGTACAGGATCAAAATTACCAATAAATAAGGATTATATGGAGTCACATGAAGCCTGTATTATTTTTGCTTTATGGGATTATTTCATCATGCAATTACAAAGGAAATGATCCCCAGGTCAGAACAGTATTTACAGTTTAAGATGTCAAATTTGCCATTAAAGCAATTGAGAAACATTTTACATACCTGGGAATGAGAGGAACAGTGGGGGCTGCCAGCCTCACCGTTGCAATCTGCTCCATCCTCTGCTGCATCCACACTGACTCACTACTCTGGACGTGTTTGTGTCAGGGACCAAGGTGGCACAAATCAATACAGCCCCGCAGAAGCCAAATTACACAAGCTGAGAAGCACATGTTCAGTTTTTGAAACTACTGTTGTCTTTCCAGCACTGTGGCCGAGCGCGGGCAGAAAAGTGGCAGAGCTCTAAGGATTTTCTTCACTTAATGTCTCATTTTCATGAGGGACTTTCTGCTCACTTCAAAAGCTGCTCTGCTACTTTTCAATAAAGATCAATGACCTCAGAAGCCAAGAGTCCTATTGCCTCTTGGAAGAGGCCTCTAAAGGCTTGTCATGAAGGCAAGGATGCCTTCATGCTCTTGGCAACAACAGCTCATTTTGCAGAAATGATACAACCAGGACAGAAGGTGAATGTGAAATTTTGTGGGGATTTTTTTTAGTATGTTGACACATAACCAACCAAACTCAACCAGAAGCATCCTGTGCTGCAGCCAGAGCAGCCACCTTGCACCCAGAGCACGGCACTTCAAGCACGGCCAAAAAATCACAAATAATCACAGGGTACTTTGGTGAAACCAAATCCATTGAGGAATTACTCTTATCTCCTCCTTTGATAAGTGTGTCAGCCACTATTTTCTTGTCAGATTCCCCATGAGGAACTCTATTCCAGGGACTATGGGTTTTTTAAAAATAATTGTCCAATTTTTTTGTTTCTCGGACATTTAAATAAAAGTTTACTTATTCCTCAAAAGCACAAGTCAAAGTAGGAGAATTCAAGTGTGTCAAAGGGATTTCTGGGGAAGCCTATTTCAGTGCTTAAACCAACAGCACCTCTTAAGCCTGAACCTGAGGAACGTCTCCAAAACCATGAAACTCATGTTTGTCATTATTTTAGTAACTGAATGTTAAGACCTCGCACTCTAAAGCAATTAGCACTGATGATCATGATCTGACCTTGTGGGTTTTAAATAGAAAACACTGCTTTTCTGTGTTCGCTGGAACACCACCACCACCACCACCAAGGATTTGTTTCACCATGCCAGGAGGAAGTAGAATAATTCTTACTTGTTTAAACAAAACAGGATTATCTTTCCATTGAGTTCAACTGAGTGATCTGAAACTTTCACAGTACATTTCACAGACTTACAGCTATGATGCCACGCTATTTTCCAGCTGCAGTAGGCCATTGTCAGGTGGGAAATCCTCTCTCTTCCCAAGCCTCCAAAACACACCTCCTGGTGCTGGAGGAAGTGAGGAAGCACCTGGCTCATCCAGCTTTCTGGCCAAGGATTAACTAAGCCACAATTTTTTGTCATTGTCTACATCTGCCCAGTGATTATTGTTCACACAGATGAACAATAAATTAATAATAAACTTAATCTAATTTACAGTATTAAATAAGGAAAATAGATGACACACTTTTAAAAATGGCCCTAATAAATACAGCCCCTCAGCAGAAAACTTGTTTCCACAGAAGAGACAGCAAAGTCTTTTTCTCAGCCCAAAATTTCCGTACAATGTTTTATTTAACATAAGCCCCAAGTCTCACTGCAGGACAAACCTTACATGTGTAATGTCATATAACATCAGGAATCACAGATCAGAGGATTTTGGCCAAGTTCCTTTTCCTGTGCTATTCAATCACCTCTCAGCTAAAGAAAACTGACACCTCTGAAAACAATTCAAAAAAAGAGCATCAGATTAGGCATTGTAACTCAATAAAGTTGAGCAGTGAATAGCTGACACCACTAGAATTTTGCCTATTGCAAGATGTCACAGTTGAATGAATGGATGGGGCTTTCATGCCCCACTGAAGCATGCACAGCCTTCAAACTACTGGCATGTGTCAAGATGCTACAAAACCTAACATTTATAAAAGATACATCTGGTGTGCATTTATTGGGAGCAGAGTGAGGTCTTGTTTAAATTGCACACATGAATTTGATGTGGAGAGCAGGCAGTATCCCAAGCCTCACAGTAAAAGCATGTTTTAACCTAAACTCCTCCATCTATAATGCATGCCATGAGGTGTGAAGACCTCTTGCACAGCGAAAAGCCAGAGCATAAATTATGAATCAAGGCACAGGTGGAGTACTGAAGGCCAGGCAGAGTTCTTAATTCAGCTGTGATTTTTCTGAGTTAATGTTCTTTCAAATTATATTTACTGGATAAAAATGTATTGGGAGATTTCATATTGCAACCAATTTGAGCAACTTTGCTGTATTTTGACTTGGTTTCACAAATGTTGCTTTTAATTTCTGATTTTATCTGGCAGTGAGTTTTCTTTCCCCAGAGTCATTTGACAAAGTAATCCATCTAATATTGTCAAGCACCCCCAAGGCGGGCATGTCCAAATCATGGCTTTCAATCATCTTTTTTGATCAGAGAAAAGCCACACAGGCCTTCATCTGGTTCCAGGCTCTTGATGGCACTGTTTGAAGCATGCCATTCTCCTCAGCTCAATATTGAGTGTGACCTTTCAGCTTCCACCTGTAGTTCCAGCAAAAGCACAATTTCCACGGGCACGTACTGTAATAACCAGCGCTGACAAAAATGTGTGTTTCCAATTTAAACCCACTCAGTTTCACTTGGCACCTGCGCTAACCCTTCTTGGCAGCAGAGATCCTGCAGGAGCAGCAGCAGGGGAGGAGTGGGAGCAAGGAAAGGGCTGTGCAGGGCCACCCCAAGGTGATGTGAAACCACAGCAAAGCAGGAAAAGAAGCAAACCAGAAGAGCAGGCAGGTGCACTGCTCTTCTCCCTCAGTTGCTGGCAGTGCATCCTCATGTGTGGGTAACTACAGCTCTTCCAGAGATTTAAATATTCCCTTGGGCACAACCCAACATCAAG
Organism: Origma solitaria; assembly: GCA_013397895.1. NCBI lineage: Eukaryota > Metazoa > Chordata > Aves > Passeriformes > Acanthizidae > Origma > Origma solitaria. Next base: position 163,429 of record VZRL01001470.1, read on the forward strand.
TGATGGCTGTTTAAAGCAAGTCAGCAGTCTGACACTTTCCTTCCGGAATGTGTAAAACCTCAGTGTCCAGCTGAACAAGCCCAGTGCTAAGCATTTCCTTCCAGAGGGATCTGTGGCAGGATCACAGACAACTGCGATAAACCTGACCCCAGGGAGAAGGAAGCTCCAGCAGGTTTTTGCATGAGAAATGAGCCCAACGGAGAAGATGCAGATGTGCCTTTTGGGATGGCCTGGTGCTGGCACAAGTGATTAAACCAGCCCCAGAGATGACCATTCTAGTTCAAAACCATGGGTAGCAGTGACCACTGGCCATAAAAATATGTGGCTGCACTCAAGACCTGCACAGACTGGATTAATTTGTGTTTGTCACTCAGTCCTGGGATGTATTTTTCTTGTGTAGCCTGCCTGAGATGTAGAAATCGCTTGTCAAATTTTCTGACATTGGGGAGAAAAGAAGTAAGGGGAAAAAACCAATTACACAAATACTGGTGTGTTGACATTTAAAATGAGACAATGATGAGCAAGAAAAAAAAGGTTAAAAAAAAAAATCCTGGGCCAGCAACCCAAAGGACCAAAGACAAATCACAAAATAGGATGCAACTAATTAGGCAGAAATGCCAACAATGTTCAGTATATCGTTCAAAGTATCTGCGGTGTCAGACTGCTACTGTGACCCCCAGAATGAATATGCCAAGGGGAAATGTATAATAGAACTGAATCAGATAAGTTAAACACAAATATTTTAAAATGACATTTTAATTTCTACCTCACCATTTTAACATTTTCGAAATCGTTAAATAAGCATGTCACCTATTCTCAGAGCAGGCCAAATGTCAGATGTTTGTATGTATTATTCAGCTGAACATTTTAAGCACATAATCCTCCTCATTGCTAAACAGGTGGTACTATATTAACAGGTTATTTTCTCAGAAGGAACAGTGAACAGAACACTGCTGACACTATAAAGTGGTGTATTACTGAATGTGGAGCCAATGCAAGGATGGAACTGAGCTGAGGCCTGGAGGCAGGACAGAACTTTCTGCTGTATCTACAACTTCAAAAGCACATTTCAAGGCAGAGTACCACAATTTAGTTATTCACAGAATTACACATGGCTGGAAAACAAACTTCTGTAGGCAAATGAGTATTGTGTAAGCTTTAAATGGCAGAGTACACCTTTGCTGTGTCTAATCCATGAGACTGAGTAGTTTAGAACTTAGCAATTAAAAACAGGTAACAGATTTAAAAGGAAAGCCTTGCAACCAAGTTTAGTCGGTTCTTTATAGGCCATGCTGTGCCTTTCCTTCTCAGAGTTGTATGTTGGGATCTGTTGCTGCTTTGTTCCCCATCTTTCAGTGATAATTATTTGAGAGAAGAAGTGGACTTGAAAATAAAAAATTAGTGGAGCAGTACACCATCAGGACCCCAGCCCTTCGACTTTCAGGAGGAATGTGAAACAGGCAGTCACAGAAAGGAAGTAACATACAGCCCATAGCATATGCCATGTGCTTTCCAAACTTTGCTTTTAGAACTAGGACTTGTTTATGTTTCATACAGAATTTCTAACAGGATTGACTGCCTCTGGGCTTTTGAAGTGCAAGAAGCTGTTAGCATTTTTTTTGACTGGTGAAAATCTGCAGACTGACTCTACTCTGCTTTATCTGAATACCAGCAAACCCACAACAACACTCCAGGCATTGCTTAGGTTTTTGTTGTTGTTGTTATTGCTTGTCACATCAAATAAAAATCTAAATCCATAAATTTGATAAAGTTACTTTTCATTTTGCGAACGTGACGTTAACACGCAGTGAGTTCTGGAGTGAAAATGAAATACTTTGTCCATCATTCAGGATTGGCTGCAGCTGCACTGTGTGAAAGTAAGAGTGTGTTGCAAAAGCAGATCTCATCTGCTTTTCAAGCACAAGCAACCAAGAAGTTACTAAAGGAGTGTTTCTGATTTCTCCTCCTAGATAAAAGACTGCTTTGAGCTACATTTTTCCTTCAAATGCCACAACTCCTAATACACGAGCCAGCTTTCATTCCAAGGATGCTACCACATGGCCAACATACCAAACCCCTCTCCGTTTGTAACAGACGTGTGGTATTGTATCAACAGGAAGAGTCCTGCTCTACCATCTGTGTAAAATCTGCCAACTTAACTTAGACTACCTTTTCTTATTACCTCCTCTTTTTCAGTCCTTTCTCCTTCTCAGGTTTGAAGTAATTTGACTCAAACTTCCACAGAAAGCAAGTTGCAACCACACTCTCAGTGCTCTGAGATTGAAAACTAAGGAAGGCAGGTGAACTTTACCTGAAAGACTTTATCTTCATACTTCTTGCTTCTTCTGCAAAAACTGCTTCTATAATGGCCTCAACTGACACATAATCTGGGTCTATGACAGAAAGTTCATTTTCACAGTTATCATTTTAACAGCTGAATAAACGTGGTCATCTCTACTGGAAAATCAAAGAAGTGACTGCAAGATGTGCTGTGCTTAATCCAGCAGTGAGGATCCCTTTGCTACCTCTCTTCACAGCTGGTATCACTCTGCTGGCTGCAGTAAGCAAGCACAATTCTAACGGCAAGTGTTAAAATCACACCCCCACTGTTTTGTATCATGATAATTTGTGATTTTTTCATCAGTTGGGGATTGAAAACACAGTCTCTATGGTTTGTCCACATAAGATATCAGAATTATTTTAATTTAAAAGAGAGAAACCCAGATCAGATTACACTGCATAGCCATTCAATGGAAAATTCCAGCTGAATTACAGTCATACACCTGCAACTACATTAAAAAGCTTCTGTGAGAAGCTTCTCCCATGTCTGGTGGAGCCAATGCCAGCTGGCTCCAGGATGGACGCGCTGCTGGCCAAGGCTGAGCTGCTCAGCCGCAGTGGGATAACACAGTTAAGGGGCAAAAGTACCCTTTGGGCTCTGGAGCAGAGATTCCCCCGCAGCCCATGGAGAGGCAGCTGTGTCCCTGCAGCCCAGGAAGGTCCATGGGGGCAGAGATCCACCCACAGCTCACGGAGGAGCTGCCCCATGCAGGAGCTGGGGAAGGGTGAGGAGGCCTCCCCCTGAGAAGGATGGCGCGGCAGAGCCCAGCCAGGATCAGCTCACCACCTGAGTCACAAACAAAACCTACCTTCCTTTTCCTGCCGATCTGCAGCAAAGCCCAGAGCTGCTTTCTGCAGCAGCCTCTCCCCACAGCTGCAGGAGGGATGAGGGCAGGTCAGAGCTGTGCCAGGGATCACACAGCCCAGCAGGGCCAGCAGGTGCCACGGCAAGGGAGCGGGGCAGGAAGGCCACGTTGGCAAAAAAGGGGAGTGAGTTCCCAGCAGCTCTCAGCAGCACAGTCTGAGCCCCCAGCAGATCCCCTCACAGACACCACGGCAGGTCAGGCACCACTCCTCCCTCACCAACAGGATCCCCAGAGCTTTCTGATAATACTTGGCTGAACAGTACAAAATACTTGGTGATATCACAATTACTATTGCTTTTTTTAACATCTAATGTGAAAGATTCAAACCATATTACCCATCAGTTATTGCTACTGTACCTTCTGCTTACAGTTTCTCCTTAATATGAAATAATAAATCTACTTTTTTGGCAGTAACTTGAAGATCTAGAGCCCGAGAAAAGCTGTTGAACAAAAAAGAATTATTAGCTAAGGTTTTTAAAAGATACAAAATACCACTGGAATTTCAAAGGACATAAACATTTAACTTTTGCACTGACCAATTGATTAATTGTGTTCAAGAATACACATTCTGCTTTCTCTGTATTTGAGAAAGCGAAATGATCATCCAATGGAGAAAAACTTCCAAAATAATACAGTATCATTTTAACCTTTATGCCTGGTAAGCATGAAAATGCTGCTCAGATCAACCCATCAAACAAGAACCCGCATCACCCAAGGAATTTTGATATTGTTAAATTTTATTTTATAGTACAGTGTTGGGCACTTTATGGTAATGTGGAGTTCACCAAAAACTTCTACTGACGCCACAAACTTTGGAGGGAAAAAGAAAAAACAAACCACACCACACATCACAGCTCATTTAATACATCTAGACAGTGCACTACTAACAGTAGTCTAAGGTCTGAATTACAGTTCTCGAGATGACTTTGAACAGTAGTCCAGAAGGTGCAAAAGCATAGAGTAAATTTGGCTCTGGTTTTGTTAAAAGGTCAGTAACTAAATTTTTAAAACTACAAGGACAATGCTGGTTGTTTGGTGTGTGTTTTTTTAATCTCTAAATTCAAATTATCAATAGAATTTCAATGTGTCCTGTACTTTATGCCTCTCCTTTAAGTATTAAAGGCTCACAATCAGGGACATTATCAGGAACGGTTTCAAGGGTCACCAAAAAAAAATGTTCTGGGAAAATAAAAAATTAGAACCATCACGATACATGATGTTGCTCTGTTCCATGTCAAGGCATTTCTCATCATATTTAACACAGATTTTAAAATAACAAACACAAATTGTCAGTTTGCCAAATGTGAACATTTTAAATCGCTCTTCCTCCTCAAAAATCATGAAGTAACAGACGTGATGTTCTCGTGTGCAAGCTGCACCAAGATTAGCTCTTCCACAGTGCTTTATTGCCTCATTCAAGTATATTAATTTAAAGAAGGTCTCAAGGAAAAAACAAAGGTTAAAAGAAAATATACATCAATATACAAAGAAAGTAATTTACAAAAAATTAAAAGGATACTGGCAACATTAGGAGATGTTTTAAGTAATGACTTACGATAATTAGGGATGTCACAAACTAAATTCTTGTGGTCATCACTCTGAACTCTCACCTCACTGATGGTCCTGAAAAGCAACGCTTAACACCTCAACTTTTTACCCAAGATAAACAAGTGATCAAAGTATAAACTAAACATGATAAATTCTAATGTTTAACCTTACTTCAATTTAACCAGGTTTTACTTTTAGAAGTTACTTGGAACTACTGGTATGTGACCATTGGCTTAGGCCTTATTATTTCTACAGAATGTGACATCCATAATCACTCCCAGTCACTGGAAATATACATTTGCCTCATTAGAATATACTTCTTCATCTTTATATCATACAACCATATTTCAAAGCTACATGTAATTTTACACATTTCTGAAAAATACTATTTCATGGATCTGCTCAAAAGCAGATGTGCACTACTAAGTTACTTTGAAACAAGGAGAAATATTGCACAAAATTCACTGAAGATTTGAAAGTCAACACATTTCCCCTCCCCCAACCAAGTTGCTCCCTTATTTTTAACAGAAATAATGTTAATTCACACAGAATCATAATAAATGTCAACATACTTGAACTCAACTTGTTTTCCAAATGCTAATACTGTCACTGGATTCTAAACACAAGCCTCGTTAGTATTGACCTAAGTAATAGTACAAATTAATTTGAGTACCCTTTACTACAGTAAACCTTGAAGCAACTTCCAACTGTGTCACCTGCTTCATACTCCAACCCAGCAGAGGATGGCGATGGCCCTGCCAACTACGTGGGCTGTGGGTGGCCCTCTACACTGAGGTGGCTGTGGACTCATCAGGAAACTACAAGACAAAGTGAAGCAGCTCTCAGAAAGGCCTGTCAAGTACTTGCAACTGGCCACTGACTGAAACTGTGAAACAGATATTGCAAAACAAATCAAGGAAGGTTTTGCACGAACAAACCGTATCATCCCTTTCCATTCCTTTATTTTCAACACCCTGAGGAACATGAATTCTAGGCCAGCTGTGGTCCATGCTCCTGGGGTGAAGATGAGAACACGTTCTGGTCAGCTCAGATTCTGCTACCACGTAAACACCTGGCAGAGACAGCCACACCTAATAGCAGCAAAGAAGTTACTGAAGACAAGTCACATCACCATTCACACTGGTTTTGCTGGTGCAATAATTTCTACATTCATTCTTCAAAGATTTACTGCAATACCACAGGAACAGACAGCCTTCACCATCCCGAGCTTTGCAATAAAGAAGCTGCTTACCTCAGGCTTAATTTTATTAGCCACATTTGTTTAGCCCGAAATTTCAGGCTGTTGGGAACACATGGGCTGGAGTCTCACAGCACCTGGACTAGAGGCTGGTGCCAAGGGAGAGGATGCTAACTCTAGAGCTCTGCCTGGGGAGTCAGGGAGGTCCATGGTTAGGGGTCCTTCCTGCAGGACAGGGTACAGTCAGGATTACACAGGGGGCATTTGGAAAAGGGGCTCACGCTGGCACTTGATTCTTGCATGAAATGTTTCTTTGATTACTTACATGCATAGAGAAAGTATTTTAGATGCTCCTAGCAATTCTATTAGATGGCTGCACCAAAAAAAGATTGTTCTGTAGGACTGAATATGATTAACTGTAGGTGGATAAAGAGAAGCTGTTTTAAAAACCTGGTTTAACTGTTCTTTTGCCTAGACTTTACATTGATTACAAGAATACGAGGTTGTAAACTAGCTCATCCTAAAACCTGAAAAGACATCTAAAACAGAATTTTAAGGTCTAAAACACTCTTCTAATAGATTGGGTGGGATTTTCAGAAGCACCCAGCATTTGTCTAAAACTCTGCCTGAAGTCTGTGTTATAATGCCTGAGAGGGGACTTCAGCCAGGGTTGAGAGTTTCTGAAGATCCCACCCCAACGGCAGCAGCACCACTGAAATCCTAATGACAAGGAAGGGTTCAGTCAACAAGTTCTATGACAACTTCTACAACTACATTTTTTCTTCAGAACAAGTCTATTTTTCAGAACTACATGATGCCCAAATATGTGAGATGGAAGAGCAAACCACTGCCTATTCTACACAGACTGCCCTCTGCATGCATAGAGGGTGGGTAGGGATCACCTCTGCATCCACAGTCCTTCCCTGAATCTCTGCAGTTTTCCACGTTACATCTCTATACACATCAATGGGAAGGTTCTGACTGGGACAACAAATTATCCATTCTGCAAATCCCACAGGGGGTTAACTCCACAGGCGATAATGCTTTTGCCTACATGACTGAGCTGGAACCACTGTAACTGAGCTAGAACTGAAATCTGGATTTCTTTGAAGTTACTATCCCTCCTGTGGACTTCCAGGCTCTGCTTCACCACACTGCACTGGAACAATCCAGGAATCCCATTCTGCTTCCACTGCCCTTACTTTTTGCTCCCAAACCGGATGAGTGATGCGGCTCATTTCAGGCAGACATCCATGCAAAATAACCTCAAAAACATTAATTTCATGTCCTAGTTTGACTTTCTACATTGAAATTTGTTCCTATGTGTAAGTAACAGATCACAAAGCTTAATCAAATAAGCTGGTACCTCCCTTAAACAGGAGAAGTGGGAAGATTTTTGAGATCCTGAAGAAAAGAGATGCCTCTGAAGAAGACCACAGGAGCTCTGACTGAGCAGAATTCAGTTCTCACCAGTAGCTGGTGATCAATGTTGATGATTTTCAAAGACACTAGAAGGATTTCCACAAATAAAAAGCATACAAGTATAAAACTTGCAAAGTACTGGACCTGGAAAACTTATCTTAATATAGAACCAAATGCGGTAATAAAAATACTGCATATGTAGCCAATAAACAGTTTTATATTATCACAAGGACAGAGAACAAGAGTGTTGAACCAGAAATATTAGTTTGGACTCTTATCTATTTGGTAACTGGCAATTCTATTTAAATAAGGCACAAATATTAGCCTTTTTAAAGGATCACTGATAGTAAGTGGAAAAGATTCTGTATATTAAAGAGTAAAAAATGTACCTACAGTTAAAATCAACATATATATATACATATATAAGACTAAGCTATTTCTGAACCCATACAAGGTTCAAAACCAAAAAAGACATACTATTTAATGACTGTAAACACACTATGGGCCTTGTAAATAGCAAGGAAACAATGCAGCATAAGCACAGAAACATTTTGACTGAAATTAAAATAATTCTAAGTTGAACTTTACCATCTTTTATTTAATCTGTTTACTTCTTTTCAGCTTGCATTTTCACTCCATGAAACAGTGAATTATTACTACAATGCCTCAATTTTGAAAGATTCCACTATCAAACTTTCAATTTTATGATCCTTATAAAAACTTTAAGAATACTGGCAGTCTCACATGGCTTCCATATTTATTCCACAAAGCTGAGAATGGGAGAACCTGTGTGATAATTTGTTCAGTGTCTAACCCTCATACAAAGCCAGTAAGATTTATGCCTGTACTAGAGGGCCACTTTTGAAAACCATTTTCTGGCAGCATTCCTGGGCTTAGGTGTTTGATGGTTTTGAAAGTAATGATGGCCATAATTTCTGTTTTTTTTCTATTTTCCTCCTTAAGACATTAATACTGTTTACTATATTTAATAAATGAAGAAAACAAAACAACTTAGATTGAACCATGGACAGAAGCATTATGTCAGATGCGGAGGAAAGGAATAAGGTGAATCTTGAAATTCTCATCACAAAATGCAAGGAGATGAATGAAAGGAGCAAGAAGTGCTACAAGAATAAAAACCTGTGTATTGCCTGTCTTCTCTTAGACATAATTGCAGGACTGTGCTTGGGCAATGCTTAGTACCAGCAAGGGAGAAGAATGCCCTCTATCAAGTCATCAACAGCAGCTTCTAACAAGGAACCATGAGGCTGCTCTGCAGCTTTGTCATCTGAACAGCACATGAGCCAGCTGGTCTGACCCACCCGGAAAGCTGAGAGTGAAGATTTTAATTATTTTATGATACTTTTCACTTTTAATAGCGCAAAATATTTTTCCAAATAACATTTTTTGTTATTAAAATAGTCCACAACATATCATGTTGATACACAAGAGGAAAGCAAAGGATAAACAAATAGTTTGGAGTACAGAGCTCTGGATGTAGCACTGCTAACTCTGGAACACTGAGATTCTCCAGCAATGCAGATGCCCTCTGGAATGTTCATGCTTGACCAGACACAGATATTTCTGCAAGACTTGCACTTTTACAACCTTTTGCCTTTGTTGCACTGATTAAAATGATTAATTCTAGAGGCTCATCCTCAATGGCAAGTCTGGCCCAGACCTTCTCGCTGAAGCTGAAAGTTTGCACTAACAAACCCCAGGTCTCACTCCACTGAGTCCCCTTGGGGAGGTTTCAAACAGTGCTTCTGCCATGATATGGAGCAATTCCTTTAGGTCAGCGGCCTCGTAAGAAAACAGCCAAAAAAGCCCTTTCCATTTGTGTTAGCTAGAAGGAAAATGAATTAATAAATCTCAGTGAGGCAACTGTTATTAAATTCTGCTGCAAACTGCTGTTAAGGTACTAAAGCACAATCTGATCCAAATACTGATCCCAGGAATGCACTCACTCAGGCCTAGGCTGAGTTAAGAGAAATCATTCTTGCCAAAGAGGGAAAGAAAGAATAAAGGTTTCATGACTTACAAGAGCAGGAGAACATTCTTCTCTGGCAGAGTTCATTTTTATACCCATGTACTATTTCTACCAACTGCACCACAAATATCCCTCGAAGCTGACAATTCCAATCTGCTGAAAATGATTAATTAGTCTTTTCTGTCCTGAGCTATTCTGGAGACAAGGTGTATACGGTGAGATGGAAAAAGAAAAGAGGAAGAATATTTTAAAAATTAAAGAACTGCTCCATAGAGCATTAAAATTTTTCAGACTTTAAATATCCAAATATTCCTCAGGAACACTGCCAGAAGGAGGACAAATGCTTGTTCTAAACACAATATACATCAGGACCATTTATTCTCCTTCATTGAATTTAGAAAGAAGTTTTTGATTGTTCAACTTGGCTAAAATGAGAGTTGGATATATGCAATCTCAAACTGAACCTGCAAATTTAATGTTCTAGTGCTACAAATTAGGCACAAATTACTTTTCCAACTATTTAACTCTAGAAAATAAAAATAATAGAAACCTATCAATTCCACTTACACTTCCTTTCTGAGAATTTTTAGGTGAATTTGTCTACGTAGGGAAACTGGATAATGTGTCTTTAAAGTGTCTTAGTTGTAAACAGAAGTCAATAAATGTCACATTATATAATTCAGCACTTCATGTACTTTATAGAAGAAAGAAAACCACGTGTTACCTTTTTGAAGTCTGGAAGACAGAGCCACAGTTTTAGTTTGGAGTAAGTTCCAAGTTATATTCAGAAGAAATACCTTAACCTAAAAAAAGTCTCCTTCCCCCCCCACCTTTGCTGAAGCAAATTCCTGCCATGGAAAATCATTATTGCTGTTTTGTAGATTTGCATTCATCTTCTAAGATAGTTAAACCCCTTCTCAAAAGATTAAGGCAATTATTATTCATTACAAGTATTAACATTTGTACATTTCAGACAAATCAGATTGCTTGGTTCATTTCATGCTCAATGGGATTAACACAGTACCTTCAAAACCTGGCTACCTTTAGGCGACACCCTTCCTGTTGCTTAGAGGAAGCAAACGCTAGGAAGCACCATACACTTGCTGTATTTTTAACACAGAGACTAAGTAGTACCTGATTTAAGAGTGCATTCATATATTTAGTTCCGTTTTGTGGACCTAACTACAGCCAACAAATGAACTGAGTAAACGTAGAAGCGAATGTCCAATGGCAGAAAATGCATACTCAACTGAAGAGAATTATTTTTGTAAGTGAAGATCTCTTATTCCTTTTCATTTTTTGGTTATCATGTTATATGGAGTTACATGGAGTCCTGAGTAGTCTCCCTTTAACTTCTGATGGGAGTCAAGTTTCTCTTCTCATATTTTTCTTACGTTTTATTTCCACTGCTACTGCTGGATAAGCTATCCTTTGTAATATTTAAACCAAAGTGAAAAGCAGAATTCAGTTTACACAATGACACCACTTCCTGAAGAAGTCCACCTTCTTCTGGAGTTTCATCTCCTTCCTTCCCATCTTTCTCCCAAGGGACCAGAATGGATGGCTGTTGAGCAAGACTTGTTGGGAGCTGATCTTTTGAGGTATTGCTTAGTGTTTCATTAGGCTTTGCATACCTACAGGAAGAAAAGCCTGCTTTGAAACTTTCTAGGGAAGTAAACTGGGCACTTGGTCGTACTGGAGACAGGGATGTCGTACTAGTGGTGTCCATCTTGTCAGTAGTAAAGGTTTTGCCACTCTTTTCTTCTTCCAGCCTTGAGAGAGATTCCCTCTGGCCACCAGCAGAAACTTGCTTCCTTGGCGAGGGGGGGAGCTGCTTCCCATGGAGGACACTGTCATCTTGGCCGAGGTTCCACTCTGCCTGGTCATTAGCACTGCTGCAGAGCAGGGTGAGGTTGCTCTCACTGGGTGCATTTGACTTGTTCTGAAAGAAAAAACCACGTGTTTACAGCTAATGTCACAAGGAACATCTCTACACTGGCGTTCTTGAAACACAAGTATTGTAAGGGATTTTGTATGTTCCTAAATCGTAGACTTCCTTTGGGGCTCAGTGTTAAAAAACAACTATCCCAGACACAATGCAAGACCAAGTGCTTTTATATTTCCTCACAGAACACTGTCTCTTAGCCTAAGGTTTGCCTTTGGTACAGAGGAAGGATTTCTGTCTCCCCTGTCCATTCAGTCTTGGCTCAAGCAGTTTTGACAGTGAACAAAGACACACTTTTCTCATTTGTACCCATAATATGAGAGGGAGGGGGACTAAAACTAAAACCAGATGGCATTTCCTCTTTGCTTCAGTAATTAATTATACCAACTTTCAATATTAAAGTTTTTTGGTCCAAAAAACCTGGGCATTTTATTAATCTAACCCCTGTGTGACACTCATAATATAAAATTTTACAAGCTTTATAAATATTTGCATCAGCATTCGCTGCTCCAGTAACAAATCTTCTATTATAGGACCCCTTTCAGCAAAAGTAACTGTTGGACAGCTGATATGTGCTGGAATTCAAAAACACTGATGCTTTTTTGGCTAATACCACAGCAGTGACTTGATGAGAGTTTTAAAATTGTAAGCAAGCAGTGTGTTTACACTAAAAGACTGGTGCAACTCTACCTAAAAGAGGAACAAGGAACCCTCTCAGAAAACTCTGGAGTACTATTCTGGCAGTATTTCAGGTGTAAGAACCACCTGGATCCCATGACTTAAATCAAGAAGAAAACATCACCGTATCACTATGGCTAGTCTAAGCCTACAAGGTGAAAATGAAAATGCCTTCTAAACTGCATTAAAAAGTCCTAAATTAGCTCAAAGCATATCAGATTTAACAGCAAAAAAACCCCATATAAATATATTATATAAATACAATATTAAACTATTTGATTAAGTAAATTATTATACTATTCACAGCTCTCTATGTGGTTACAGCTTTAGGGGAAAAATACTGTTCCAAGATGGCTTAGAAAACTGGACAATTTCTTGGCTGGTGAAAAGCCATCATGCAGTGACCAGCCTGAGTGTACTGTTATGTAGCTCCAAGGAGACACATCAGCAATTCTAAGGGCTATGCTGCAGTGTCTGAGCTGCATGTTGTTCATTCCACAAGTGTAGGATTCCACTAGCAATGGACTTGGGCTGTTTTTCAAATGAAAGCAGAAGACTCACCGCAGTCTTGTAATCAATGTCATCCATTGATCTAAAGAAATCCAGGCTCTTTGCTCCTGAGAGTTTTCCTTGATCTGAACTGTGCGTGCTCAGCGTGTCCAGAATCTCTCCAAGCAAGTCCATTTCTCCTTGATGCTGAGTTATTCCAGTTTCACCAGAACCATCACTATCATAAAAGTAAGCAGAAGCTTCTTCACTATCTTCTGATGATAACCTGAAAACAAAAACTTTTCCATCAGATAGGAACATAAAAGCCATTTTATTACAGCCACTTCTGAAAGGACACAGAATGCATTTAAAGGCCTTTGAAAAGGAACATAAACCTGGAATATTTTTCCATTCAAGAATGTTCCTGAACACAGATATATGGTGCCGATGGAGATGCAGTTACCATTAGCTGCCTCCTGGCCCAGCCAAACACTTTGCTCTAGTGGCAAGACTCTCATAGTGCAACTCTTCCTCCATCACATGGGCAGATTTACTGAGTACTGCCTGTCTGCACGGAGAACTGGTGCTTTTGTCTCTTATTTCCTCTCTTGTTCACTGCAATACTCTTACCTCAGACCCCCATTCTACCAGGGTCTTTTCCTACCTCTGTCTATCAATACTGCCACAAAGGCTGTTTTCCATGGCTCACTGTTTTCATTATATCCTTTTAACACTTCACTAGCTCCCTCTTCCCTACTACATCACAGCTTAAGCTGCTTGATTTTGCTTTCAATGTCCTTTCTGGTTTATATCCAGATGTTCATTATCAAAAAACAACTCCTGAAATCGGAAAATGCCTCAATGCAGCTTAAGCTTCAACTTATGGTTTTCCTTTAGATCTCACATAGGAAGACCTCAATATACAATTTCCAAGGCATTATTTCTCTTTCAGACCCTTCAAAAAATGTCCCATTGTCATGGCCACAACACAAACCTTAAAGAATAGATTAGCTGAGGTCACTGCCCACCATGTTGACGAATATTTCGCTGTTTCTTTGTGTATATAGTCTTTTTATCTGGAGGCTGTGAAGACTGAGGATTATGTCAAGCTCTTCTGGGCACTATAAATAATGGAAAGATATAATAGCCTGTCCTTTTTTTTTAAAGCTGATTTAAATCCTAAACTACTCGACATCATCTAGATCAAGAACTGAGCTAGCTGTCTGAAAAGGAGAAAAATGTGTCACTTGAACTCTACTTTGCTGAATAACACTTGTTACCTTCTCTCCTATACATATATAACACATCCAGACAGGTTTCTTACTTGCTTGTTCTCTCAATTTCATCATCGTCATCTTCATCCAAGGCAAAATCCTGGTTACTGAGGCGCTGGTTGAAACGAGTCTGGAGGAAGGACAATTAGCATTATAATTTTGTTTATTTTTTCTATTTCAGCATTACTTACTCAGAGACCTGCTGCCACTTTACTCATTAAGGCTTCTGAGCACTTGGTGAGCAAAACCACATATCGATCAAGCCTTGTGAAGGTTGTTACAAGTCTTCAAGCATCACCAATTAAAGAGAACCATTTCTCTTCATGGCCTATGGAGAGCCTCATTATTTATGCAAAGCCCGGAGTGCCTTATTATTTATGCAAAGCATTGATTAGCAGAAGACTGGATATTGGAGGAAAAGCATCACTCAAGTCTACCAGCTACCCTTTCTTGAAAGCACATCACAAAAAGCACTGTGGTTTAGTACTTCATGGATTTGCCAAGCTTTGGTTGATGTGGTTGAGCATGAAGAAAAATGGATTTTTGAAGCAGCAAATACAAAGGAAGTCAGGAGTCTCTTTACACAGATATGCTTATATTATGGTACTGTACAGGACTGCAGAGTAAATAATATCCAGATCAGAAACTTTGAACTAAGAATGCCTTTGTGCAGGATAATTTACTGTGGATTACAATTAACTCAAAGCTAGTGCATACCCAGAGCATCCTGTGAGCACTTTGCATGGAGTGTGCTGTAAATTCACACATTTCTGTACAGAATACTCACTAACCTATTACATCACATTATTATTTAGCAAACAAAAACAGGCAAAAGAATTCTACAATAATTGGAAAAAAGTCTCTGTCTTGACCAGAACACTTAAATCAGGAATTTTAGTCACTTGTACTTCACAAATTACTGTCTTCAGGACTATACATCTCTTATAATACTTGTTTTGCATCAAAAACCTGCAAAGTTTAACTACACTGGCAATCAATGCACTGAAGAGATTGTGAACTCTGGATAACCACCCATAATTTAAAGACATATGGATGGAATTTGTACAGAGGGAAAACAGCGTTAGCTAACTGTGAGGAAAATCATATGCAAGTAAGAAGAGCTACTACCCACATCTCATCGTGCAGTTCACCAAATTCCTACACCTGCAACAAGCCCCTGATGGAGAAGAAATATGGCCTTAATTTCAGACTACAGGGAGCTTGATAATCTTGTTCTGTGAGGATTTCAGTATGTTACCTGTTACAGATGTTGCCACTGTTCTACAAATACCAGGATGCTCTCTGCAACTACGCCTCTGCCCCCCCCATTTTCAGAAAAATCTCAGTGCTCACTCTTTATAGACTGAGACAGTTGTTCTTGTTCAACAAGAGAGTTTAATTAAATCAGCAAGTTTTGATAACACTTTCCACAGTTCTTCGCCCTCAAAGAGGAAACATATGGTTCATAATGTGTTAAACCGAGTAATAGTTGACAGAAAATGAGAGAATTATAAGGAGTATTAAAACCCACCAAAAAACCCTAAGATTCATAGTAAGAAAAAGGTATAGGACGGCATACAGAGAAACTATTTCTATCTCTTGCACAGTTTTGTGAGTTCTTAGTGTCATTCCCATCACTGTTGCAAGTGATCATTCTCCTGCTTGTAACTAAAGGGATGTGAACCACTCTGATAACTGATAATGATGATTGGTTAACTTATGGATCCCTATCACAACCACAGTCACTGGTTTCGGTTTATAAAAACCCAAAACCTTGCAGCTTTAAGTATTTATCTTCACTGAGAAAATTAAAATACTTTGTCTCTATAACACTGGAAATTAACCCCTTCCCCAAGACAACATGGCACTCATTGTAATTCAAGCTCTAACCAGGAATTGGCTCCTGGAGGGCAAAACCCTGTCTGCCTCTCTCATTTTCTTCAAATTTGCATCAAAAATAGATGCTGCCATCACATTTACTTCTACTAACATAAATATGAGATTTTGCAGGGAAGAAGGTTCTTTAAAAATGTTGAGAAATTGCACAAAACAAAACGGAAAGTGACACTTGTTCATCTGTAGACGAATTAGCTCTGTCAATGGAATAAAATCCTACAAGATAACACCTGCTGATTCGTTGAAATAATAAATAATATTTCAAAGAGCACAGATATCAAGCTTCAAGAAAAAAAGGGGGAAAAAAAGAAAAAGAAGTTGTGTCTTTGCGAAACAGGAGCTGAATAAAATTAATTAGAATCAGGAAACACCACAGGCATAGCAGCGGCCCCTCAGAATATCTATGAACAGTATTATGCAAGTGTGTTAGTGAACGCAGGAATAATATCACATAAAGGAATGTAACAGAGAAAGCTGATGAACGTAAAACCTCCCCCCAAAACAAGAACTCCTAGCGCCTGATGGTCAGACTGTGTCTTTGAAAAAATATTTTTGTTACCAATTTACATGCTTAAGGGTATATTATAAAATTATACAGGGAGATGTTCGACAATTAAATCAAATAAAGTGAGATTTACATACAAAGAAAAAGATATGGGGGAAAGGGAAGGAAAGGAAAATATCTGGCTGTAAATAACAACCTTCTCCAGCGTTTACAGCTCTGTGAGCTAACCACGGAGACAACAAGCAACACATGTTTTGGAATAGGTGACTTTCCTTTAGGAGCTGTAATAAAAATGACTGCAAGGGAGGGGTATGTCCAGACTACTTTGCAAAGAAAGAAAAAGAAAGAAAGAAACCCTTAATGAATTCCAAAAGGAGAGCCATAAAACTTTTTCAGTGCTCCACTAGGCAAAGTGACAGAGTATGTGCACCTGCAAAAGCTGTCAGAATCATTTAAGAAGTCCTTCCATTACTGACGTACCCTGCTGTTTGCAGTTATTTAAGCTTTTAATTTCTGTCTTTTCTGCATTTTGAAGTGTGTAACCTTTTTTATACCCCTTTATGAAAAAAGGACAGACTTCTGCTTCCTTCCTGATTAGCATTCTAATAACAACCAGACCATTTAAATTTATCACCACAAGAAATGATACGGCAACACTCCTTTCTTGCTGCACCAGAACTTTATAAAGTCTTAATAGACTGCTGTCATGTTTTCTTCTATAAAATAAAGAAACAAACTTCTTTAAAGTACCTGTTGTTTTGCTTCTTCTAAACAGTTCTGCTTAGATATTGAATCTAATACTTAATGTATTTACTTTATATCAGAGCATGAAGAAGGATTCAACTTTTGCTGTTTCAAATTTCTCTCATCTTCCTGCACATGGCACCACAAGAACTCATCTCTTATCTTGCTCATGTAAATGTAAAAGCTGAACACACTTAAACA
This sequence comes from Origma solitaria, assembly GCA_013397895.1. Classification (NCBI taxonomy): domain Eukaryota; kingdom Metazoa; phylum Chordata; class Aves; order Passeriformes; family Acanthizidae; genus Origma; species Origma solitaria. Next base: position 180,525 of record VZRL01001470.1, read on the forward strand.
CAAGCTCAGGCTCTCCACATGCTGGTGTGAAGCTATACATCCTTTTTAAGTACACCATATCCATCCTCTTTGGCTGCTGCCCCACTTCAAAATCTCCTTCTGCAAGTAGTCTGCAACCTATACAGACGTGAGGCAATGCTGATCACTGAAATAAGAATAAGGAGATGACAGTATAAATACAGATAAAACCAAACAAAGGGAGAGTAAGTCGTTAAACTGTTCTCTTTTGCTTGCTGATAGTCTCAGAAAATGTACTACTTTGGAATAAAAATGCCAAAATACATGAATGCTAAAGGATTTAAATGTAAGATGGTTATATTCTTGATTGGGCATGAAAGTCAATCTTTGAAATGTCAGCTTTTTATATAATGCTAGACCTTTCAGAAGTCCAGCTTTTGGTAATGAGTGCTTATTGATTGATACTAAGGCAGGAAGTTTAACAAGACTGCTGCTATTAATTACACTCAGAGTGAAAAAAAAATAATCTTTTGATAAATGGCAGCACGAATATAATTTCACATTTACTGGCTACTCAATATATCAACACATATAAGGTTTCAAAAAAAGAAAAATATATACTATGGTTTAAATCTATGAAGTACTGTTTCCTTTTTCTTAAAAATTTAGAGATTATTCATTCAGTATGAGAAAGCAAAATAAATACAAGCCCACTATTATTTAAGATTCAGTATTTTATTTTACCCATCCTCCTCTACAATGAAATCACAGACATAACTGTGGCCCCATCCAGTACGGAAGCAAAAAAATCTCTCAATCAAACTTTCCAGTTAAGCACAAGCTGTTGCCTTCCTTTCCAGTTAAACACTGTGACCTAAAGCCATGACTCACAGGAAGCTACTCCTCATTACACTCCCCGAGCGCAGAGACCGATGAAAGAAGAAGGAAAGGAGAGACAGAAAAGAAGTACAGTTTCTAAACTAAAATGCTCTGATCAGAAAACTGTCCTGGAAATAAATTAAATAGATACTACCAGAAATGTGTGTATGGGCACAGCGTTTTGAAATGTCAAGTACGCTGTAATGCCACAGAGATCTCCACTGACTATTGTAAAGTTATACAAAACCCTAGTATCTGTGCGGAGGTAGGATTTATTATAAGTAAGGATGATAAATTTGTGGAGATACTTAATCAAGGATAGCACATGGTGATTACTTTTGTTCTGAATTACTGTGGTGAAAAATGAACAAGCTCCCAGCTCCCTACCATTCATGCATGCTAGACTTTTAAACACAGGTATCATTTGAGAATTTTGTAACACTGCTTTTCATTTTTAGGAATCAATCATGCTTCTGCAAACATTTTTTCAGAAATAGTTATGTTTTGCTCCAAACCAACAAGCAAACTTCCGCTTTCCCTGAGGAATCGCCGACCCTTTTTTCCCCAGGAAGCCTGAGCCCCCCAAATCAGCGCGAGGCCCCAGCCTGTGCAGAGTGAGGCATCACCCCCCAGCAGCCAGATCCCGCTTTTCTCAATGGCACAGAGGCTATTCTTAGCAAACCCTCCTGTTTTCAGTTGATGATGCACCGTGGCACCGTGCCACACACCATTCTAGCTGCAAGGAGTGCACCATCCGAAGGCAGCCTGGCTCCGCTTTAATTGGCAACAAGCAGAAGTGTTAGTCTTTTAAAATAGGACGTGGAGATTTGCAGTGCCATTTGCAACAACTAAAGCCAGCAGCTCATTTTTTTTGTGGATGGTTTTAAGAATCGGATTCATCAGGCAGAATTTCCAGTGACAAAAATGGAGGAATATATAGCTTATTTTCCCTTTTTTGATGGTTATTAATGTCCTAGGTACACTCCATGATTGCATGGAAGGAAAATGATAGAATGGAGGGTGGAGGGGTCACAGCAGAGAGAGGAGCACAAAGATAAGAGAGAATGTGCGTCAGAAAAGAAAAACTAATCAGTGTCCAAAGCCACATGAATGTTTATATGAACAAAACCAGAAAAGGGAACACGGGTTTGAGGTAACAGGAAAGTCAAGACACCTGGAAGTAACTGAGGTACATAGTGTGTGACTTTAGTGAACCAGAACAGCTGTAAATCCAGGTTTTTTTGGTTGGAACATGCTCTCTGATACAATTCCCAAGCAGGTAAAAAAGAGACTACTGGTTAAATTGATCTTTTGGTTAAAATGTGCATCATACCCTAACATCAGCAGAACTATCTCATGGTGCAATCACTGCTGAGAGCACTGCTTGCTGATCACGTGTGACTTTCTCAGAGGAAAACTTACCAAAAATACTTAAGTTATAATGCACAATGTGGATGTGATCATAAGCACAAACATCCTACACCTCCAGACTTCAGCAGCACTGAACTCTGTCCATCAGACCTATGGACTGTGGAAGAACCTATTCGAGGGAAGCTCTGTATGAAGCTTGAAAACAGACTAACCACATTTGCAAGGAAAAAAAGACTGTGCCTTAGAAATAGAAATACTTACTCCAAGCACATTTCTAGACTGTCTAGGGATTCCAAATGGAAGAATTAGCATTTGACACTAGTAGCAGTATTCTGTTCAACAAATAAAGTCTTTCTCTGCAAGGTGCTGTGGAATTTGGCTGGCACTTGAAGTTGGGTGTTACTAATTTCAGCTATTTTAGGGCCCGAATTAGGCAATTAGCAGCAAGACAGAGGCATCATCAGGATGCAGATGAGATTCTAGGTGGGCTGAGCTGCCCTTTGGTCATTCCCCTCTCTCCACTTACTGCAGAAAGAGCCTAAGGCACCACTGCTGCTAACTTCAGCATTTCAGAAGTGTCTAAAATTAGACAGGCTGAATCTGGACTCTCACATTCAGACATGCTGAGATCCCTGCAGGAAAGGATTTTCCTGTTTCTTCTACTTCTCCCTCCTTTTGCCCCCAGACAAACGTTTTTCTTTAATTGAGCTTCTTTACTCTTCTCCTTTTTTTTCATTTTAGGAACAGGAATATAGAGAGGAAGAAAACGTTAGGGAACACAGAGTACTAGGGCTGAAGTTTAAGATATAAAGTGGTGCTCTTCAAACTTTCAAGCCAGAAGGCAAAAGCAACATGGAAGTTGGGATGCAAGTTCCAACCGATGTCTGATGGCTCTCATGGAAACACACAGCAAATGAAAGCAGAATACCACTGCTACATTACAATGTCAATAAATCCTCCTGGTGAAAAAATTAATCTGGTTATTTCAATTAACTACTAAGGACAGAAAGGTTCATCCACTTTTGAAGATACTTTGCAAGACTGTGTTTTTGTTTTAGATCCTTCAGAAAAAGGGAACTTTGGTAGACGTACCACTATGGTTCATTTATTTGCAGAAGAAAGACCCTCCGAAAGGCTGCCTTTCTATTTATTAAAGAACTTAAAGAGGGGGGCAACAATAGCCAGGAAAAACATCTGTAAACCTTTTGCTTGCTTAAATTTTTCTCTCAGTAAGATAAATCAGAGGTAGATATGCTGATGACTTTGCCCTGAAAAACCAGGCATTCCACAAAACACTCACACAGAGTAACAAGAAATTCCAGAGCAATTTCCTGAGTATTACCCCATTTTTTACTTCTTTAAAAATTAATATGGCATCATGGTAATTAGTGAAGAGATTTCTCAAGTGATTTTTACTGCAAAACTCTTGGACAAGCAGCCAGAAGGCTGACACCAGTTTATGGGTGCAGAGGCAGGTTTGAGCAATCTTGCAATTATACCTCTACTTGGGAGCTTCTATTCCCTATTCCTGAAAACAGTACCATACATGACACATGAAAGCTTAATTTGCACAAAATCCAGGTACAATTTCACATAACAAAGATAAAGGAAGTACCACCTGATTTGTAAGAGTTCTTCGTTGTACCAAGCAAGGCTTGCACAGGCAGAGGATCTCTGCGTGCTCTGCCACTTCGGAAAGGAACTGGAGCCACGAGAGGGCACTCTCGTAATCTGCAATTTGAATTTTGGCTGCCTAGCTTTTTCATTTTTAATTAAAAGGAAATCTGACTGTTTTGCAGAATGAAGAGATCTTACTTGACACAACAAGACAAAAGATTTTTCTCCAAATTAAAGGAAGCTAATGATACCTACAATATTTTCACATTACACCACATTAGCTAAAGAAACAAAATTTTACTGATCAACCAATGCTTATTTCAAAACTGTATTTTATAGAAGCAAAATATGATTTACATAAAAAAATAGCTCTTACTGTATATGACATCTGCAAATTTTTAATATTTTAGTTAATGAGACTACTCTCATTAGAAGAAACCTTCAGCAACAGAACCAGTGTTATACATGGTCGGTAGGCATAGATGTGATCTCAAGCACATTGTCTGAATACAAATGCAGGTAAATGCCCTTAATCAAATCTTATGTTCCTGAAATCATTGTGGGGCTGACTGCGGACAGTTTTCCTTAAAGAAATTTAGTCATCATATACAGAATACGTATATCCAGCACTGCATTATCACTGCATTATCAGAGTCTTCTCTCTTATTTTCCTTGAAAAAGAAAAATTCTTCAGAATAGCCCACTCTCACCACCTTTTTCAGGTTAGGAGGGCAATCAGTTACTGGAAGCCCTTTGTAGCTAATGATTATGTCATTTATTTTACTGGCCATTGTAGGGATATTGATAAATGGGGCACTCCTGAAGGTAAGGTTATTCTGAACACATCTTCCTGCCTGACACTTGCTGTCTTTGTTGAACAGATGCCAAGCACACCTACTGCAAGCTGAATTATATAGTGTATAGTCTCTAGGACATACTTCAATAAAAGTGAAAAGGCTCCATTTGCAATATGCTTTAAAAAAAAAAAAGAAAGAAAGAAAGAAAAAGCAAAACAAAACCATCTCTCTTCTATTTGAGAATACCAAGAAAAAACTTTAGTCTAACTCGGATTTTATTACCTTATGCAAGTGTTTTTAAAACCTTCTTAGACACTGTATTTGGATTCTGCAAAGTCATGGTGAGTAGCTCACTTGGTACCCCGATACAGGAACATTTAAAGCAGTACTGACACACAGTGATTGGTAAATCCACACTTAGAATCCAAATGCCCGTTTCCATCATAGATGGAAGGTAGTGCATGCCCAAAGGTACAGGCAGTACACACATTTTCTAAGAGACAAGGGAGCATTGCTAACTTACTAACTGCAAAGTGTAGTTCTTATTTGGTATTCTGCTAATATTCAAGAGTGTTTTACTTGCCATGAAATACATTATGACAATTGATATTCTGTCATGGCCCATTTTTAATAAGTGACCCTAACACCTGATATAACAGTAAAACTACAAAGATCATATTCATGAAATCAAACAGATCTTCCTGGCTTTCTAACTGGGATCATAATAAACATGCTCTCTTTTTAATTATATATTAATTTGGAGCAATTTTACAGAGTTCCTCCTCCATTTAGATCCCTGTGTATCCAGAAATCTGCATTACCTGGGAGCATATAATGGAACAGAATTAAAACAGATTATGCAAAACTGAATGCTCCATATTTAATACATGCCCTCATCAATAGTTAAAGGAACTCAGCAGTATCATTCACAAGATACTGCAATCAGAGTCTAAGCAATCTCATGCTTGCATTAATTTTTATTTCGAGAATTTTAGCTGGTGATTTCTTGTATCTTCTACACTCCTAATTAGTGTAAGAGATGAAACATCCCCGAGACACATTATTAGCTCTAGGCATGAAACAGTTAACAGCAATGCACATGCCAAGGTTTTAATAAGGCTTAACAATAAAAAAGCTTCAATCCTCCACTTTCACTAGATTTTGTTGTTGTGGTTTTCCCTTGCTTAGGGCAATCCATCTGTTAATGTTGACTTGCAATACAGTTAAGCTCGCACATGTCTGAGGAGCCTAGGACAGCGAAGCTAAGCACGAGCAAGCTCAGATGAATCTTACAGAGAGGGAACGATTCATCCTGGGCACAGATCAATTGTGCGCACACGCACACAGGCGAGTACCAGCGCACTCTCCTCAGCTCCTTCTTTTAGGAGACACTTCCAAAATGCAAATTATAGGAGGGCAAGCCCATCACTTCAGTTTGCAATAAGGCATTCAATTATTTATCCTCTGGTTAGGTTTTGACAGTTATTTTAGATGCGAGAATTTTTTTTTTTAAATTTACTGTTAATTTTTTTTAAGTCTATTGCCAATCTGGAAAAGAAAAAATACAATAAAGCCACTATGACAGCAGTGATAAAGCTTAGTAAATATTCATTGTTAAAAATGGCTCTGTACTGTGACCAGTGCTGGTATTCTCCCTGGGCCAAACTGGCTGTGTTTTCAATAAAACCAGAGAAGTATCCTTTCCCTTGAGCCCTGTTAGGCTGAGGCTGCAGTTGGAACTGTCATCCTCACACAAAAGCAAAGGGGTTGGGTTTTACAAATGCAAAGCCTAATTGGGAGATCTTCATGGCTGTACCCTTGACATTTATTAAAGCCTCATCAACAAAACAGGAAATAACCGTACTAATTAGCAGACCCATATACAAACTCCTGCTTGCTGGGGTAAAAACAAATTCACTTCCTATTGCAAAGGAAATGTCCTCTCAGACCCCCAAATCCTGTTATGAATCAATTTTTAAAATTATCTTTCTCACTAAAGCAAACTTTCATAAAACAGGTAACTTTCCAAAGTAGATGTTTTACAGCATCTCAGGTAGCTCTAAGTATTGAACTGCTTCCAAGAAGTGGAGAAGTAAAAGCTCAATGCATACACCTAATATGACAAAAAATATGACACCAAATTCTCATTTACAATTTTCCAAATGTTTCAGTATGGAAGAGATAGTAATAAAGTGCAGAGGCGCCTCTTTTTCGGAAGCAGGATGACCATTAAAAGCAATCTCTCTCTTGCTCATTGTTTATCTAGGTTTGGGGTGGATATTTAAGTACACTGACACAACAACTTAATCAATATCTGGTCCTTGCTTTAAATATGTATCAAATTGCCTGGGCTCCATATTAGCACTATCCTTATTCTGATGCAGCCACTCATGGACATAATTTTAGAAATCTGACTGGAGAGCCTCATTTGTAGAAGAAAGAGTACCAGAAAAAGGATTAAACCTGGCAATAATAGCACTCTGAATTTCACTTCTTTTAAACAGGAGATTCAGTATGAGATCAAACACAGTCTCTCTCATGCACACGCATTGTGAACAAAAAGATATCTTTTTATTTGGATGTAAACTTTAAAATCACCACTTACTGTTTTTTAGAAATCTTTTGGTTTGTTTGCTTTTGGGGAGGAGGAAAAAGGGAATGGCATGAGTGAGAGGTGAAGGAGTTCTTGGAGAGCAATCCCCATGTGCTCCCTGCTGCCCACTCGGTTCACGTGACATTTGGGACAAGAGGTGGCGGGAAGACACCTTTGGTTTGCAGCAGGGCAACGCTGTGGGGCTCTCAGTTACCAGCTCTGTTGGTAAATACACTCTACATAAATGCATGTACATGTCCATGTGCATACACAGCCATTAACACACGTGTGTATGCATGCATGGAAACAAAGCCAGGGACACATCTGCACTCCTGCCTTGTTTGCAAAGCTAAAAGACAACTGGTAGCAACAGCAATGATTACAGGATTTAGCACTGTACAGCTGCATGAACACAAAAACACAGAGAAGTTCAATTGTTCTGTCTGAACACATGCCTTCAAAAGAAATCTTTAATTGTACCAAGGTGAATTATTTTCCTTTGTATCCCTAGGCTCCTGTACGTAACAATAGGCAGCACTACCGTATCAGTGAAGCAGAAAGTCTTTGTATTATTTATAACCCGACTAAAATAATGACTTAATCCTAATGTACAGTTTCACCATCATTTAGCAATCATCTGCATCAATTCTATGTTGCATATCAGAAACTTTATACTTATGACTGATAAAAACTAATTCCAAATCAAATTGATTAAATAGACAACCCAGATTTTTATTATTGCAATGTCTAGAGGAAAAAAAAAGTTCTTAGATCAGTTGGACTGAATTTATATACTTAATGCTCGTATTAGGAAGATACAGGCATCAAAAATCCACATATCTTAAAAACATGCAATAATGCTATAATGTAAAAGTAAATGCCCATACATTAAAAATACGCACATATGCAGGTAAATATCTGCAGGGAAAAAAGTGTTAAAAAAACTACTCTGTTGATATTTTTGAAATAAAACTGTCAACATTAATCCAAAAACATTAAAACACTTGCCAAAGTTGAGACACTACACCTGTTACTTCAAATCTAGACTAGAAAGGATTAGAGAACAAAAGCCAAGACAATGGCACCATATTAACTAGCTGACTTATTAATAAAATAATAAATCATATCTATCTGAACAAGGTTAAAGGCCATGTGACTGCAAAAACAATTTATTAGAAACACAAAATTAATATGCCTTACCATAAGAAACTAAAAAAGATAGCTTAATACAGATCTGTGAATAGACCAGAATGTATTTTTGTGAGAAGCCTTTCCCAAAACCAGTATTTCAGAATTAAATTTCAGATCCATACTTACGATCTCCTGTTCTTTCCCCTCCCAAGAAGGATGAAATACAAATAGCGTTTTTTTCTCCATACAAGCAGTGTAGCAATATTTCTATAAACATAGCCTTTTAATCATACTGTCCAAACACAGGCAGGAAAATCATCTTGGAAACAGATTCACCAACACACGACTGTAAGCAGCGAAAGATTTTCCCCATATGTATGTGAATACAAACAGAAGTTTCAGGTGTCTTACCTGTGCCAGCCTTCGTTTTTCTGAGCCTGTTCTTTTGTCATAATGCGATGTGTAGATGGGAACAGTCTGTACTGCACCAGCACTGCAAGTTCCATACTCTTCCTCACTCTCCTATGCAAGAAAACAGATTTAAATTCCTTTATTTATAATCACTATCTGCAAACATACCCTCCATATTATGCATGCAGAATGCATTCAAAATTATCTTGCCACAATCTATTACTGTCATGAAAATACCATCTGTAGTAAGAAAATCAAATTTAGCTTTTCAAAATGCTGGATTAACAACAGGGTCATTTAAAAGTTGTATTGTTCAAATGTTTTTGAAATTTTTCTTAAAATAGCATAATAAGTATCCAAAAAATGGTTCCTTCTCTGTACACAAAAATCTCACGTGGAAGCAAAATTCCAAATGGGAAAAGCAGCTGCAAAATGCCTAAACCATCTTTTCTGATAGTTTGTGATGTCGCTTTTGCAAAATGAAACTATTCATTCCTCTTGAAACACTGCTATTGTTCACGTATTTTATGAAACTAAAACTGGACAACTGCACCTCCTGAAATACACTGTACTGCAAGACTTTCCCTTCTCAAATTCTCAGCTTGCAGCAAAGGCTTCGATTGTGATATCAAAGCAATCAACTTTATGAAAACATACATCCTCTTAATGTATCTTTGAAGACCTCTGTTGTTCTATGATAAAATATGCAAACAATAAAGAGATTATTCAGTGGATGCATAGAATGACAGATAGTTGCCAGAGGGCTCGTTATGAAAAATGTATTGTTGAACAAAGGGCTAAGCATATTTCAAAAGTCATTAAAAACACAAATCTCCTGTGATTTGTAAAGTATAAGCTTCAAACTGATACAGGAAGCAGCATCAGAAAGTAAATAAAGTGTACTACATACCTTATGTTTTAACTTATTCTTCACTTCTTTTATTCCTTGCCTTGCCTGGTTTTTTGCCTAGAGAAATAAAAGGACTTAAGTTGCTCTGCAAGACACTGGCTGTAGTCACAGAACATGCCTTATGATGCCATACTTATTTTTTGCCTTTTCTTTTCAACACTTGGTGATATAAAGAAGGGCAATAACCTTTATCACAAATTTCAAACATGCACCATCACTGTACTTTTTATATTCATGTTCTGTCCACGTATTTAAGGATTTTTTTCAGCACATGCATGCCAACACTGTGAAAACGTACATACTCAAAAATTCTCCATTATTACTAGGGACAGGCTAAGAACGGTCCTATACATCACTCCTTTATTTGAAATGCTCCCTTAGATTTGAAAGGGTATTTTAGCAGTAAAGCATGTTGAAAAAATGTTAAGATTTTTAAGATGACTGCTACAGTGTTCCAGTCTGGCAACTTGCAGGGCAACATCAATCTTAAGAGAAATGAAGTGATTTCATATGCAGATGGAGATTTTGCCCAGTGTTGCTGAACAGCACAGTGCTGCTATTTAGGGGAGAATTCTGTATGTATTAAAAGAGGCAGACAAGAATCATTGTTCCATAGAAAACAGCCAAGAATATTCTTCAATACAGAAAGGAATTATCAATATGGAATACAATGTTTTACGCAAAGGAAAAAAATCTTGAGAGAGAGAGAAGGGGAGAGAAGGGAAAAAAAAAAAAAAAAGAAGATGGGGATAGAACTCCCAAAACCCTAACAGAAAAAAAGGTGTCTTTCCTACACAAACATGGGAAAAAAACTACAAGGATTTTCAGGGTTGTCTTGAAAATAGGACTTTTAAAATATATTCAAGGGCATAAAAATCTGGAAACCACCTATTCTTCTGTGGTTTTCTGTACATGGCAATTCAGAAAAATACATAATTTTCTTGAATCAAGAGGTCATGGAGTCTTTTTGATCCTTAAATCATACATCCATAAGCTCAGTAACAGCACGATGGGGTGCCATGTACCAGATGCTAACCTGAAAGCCACTTTAAACTTTCCAGATCACGCTCCCAGCATTTGGATGAATTTTGGAGTGCTTTGTTCTAACTCCGAGGGATGCTACCAATGACATTACTCGAAGCTACCAACTAGTATTGTGGCAATTAAGAAATGCATATTTCGGTCCTCTAGTAGTAGGCTCCATAAAGGGCAACAATGTATGAAATTAAATGGGGTACAAACATGAATACCATATACACACAGATTCTTGAGAATTTACTAGAGCTTCCTGGCACATACAGAAGTTCACTTTGAAGAACCTTTACTATCAAGGGCATAATTATCAAAACTGAAGGCTGGGAGAAGACCATGCAACCACAGTCTGAAATAGTGCAAATGAAAAGAATAATTTGCAGATGAACCGTTTTTTAAATTATAAATGGGTCCATGAATATGAAGTATATTTAATTTATTTACCTGTTTCTCTCCACGACTGCTGTGTTTTTCAAGTGATGTAAAATTAAAAATTCTGTTTGAAAACTTTACTGAAAATACCCTAGCACAGACTGATTTACTGATTTATTCAGGACTATTTATAATGCATCCAGCTAGTGAAACATTTGGAAAAGCAAAAAGGAAGCCAAAAGTCTTTTCCCATATATTATAAAAGCAACCTTAAAATACTTCTCACTTCATTTTTTTCCATTGCTGTTTTACCATACTGCATAATACAGTATAATCTCACATGCTCCACTAGTTAGGCAGTCTTTGAAAACAAGGTCTTTTAAGATGAAAAGTATAAGCATTAAATCCAGTTAAACACGAGCATTTCAATACCATCTTTAAAGGAGCAGATGATTTGCTGCACACATTACTGATGCTTTACCACACCATCTCAATTGTGCAGCACTTACTGCCAAAGTGAAATTACAGCTGTGTATCAAATACCTAAATGATATTCAAATAAGCTTCTAGTGTGTATTAGGACTGAAAGAAAACCAGCACACTGATGCCCTGATAAAGTCTATTTTTATGTACAAGCTATCTAGAAGACTCTGAATCAACTCTAAATCCTAGTGCTATATGAGAAAACAAATGAAGCTCAACACTTTCTACAGGCTGAAGTGCTTTTCTGCAATTTATTTATAAAATTCTTAGGTTTTTCAGTATTCAGGGAGAACGAGAGGTTGTAGGAAAATGCGGTATTTTTATGTATTATTTATTTGAAATAGATGATCTTACAAATTTATATGCTGTTTTCACAGCCGGAGTGGCTTTGGTCATTGCTGTGTTGATCAGTGCACCGCCTTTCTGAAATACAAAAAAAATGTTTGTTAGCAACATCTGAACACAAGTCAAACCTTAAGACAACAGCAAGGAAAAATAACCAATGTGCTGTGAAGAGGTAAAAACCTTCCTTTGAAATGGGTAAGAGCAAGAACAGCTGTGTTTCCTCCCCAACCTGCTGTCTGCAGCTACACAAGGGTTACAGTACGTCATCCCACAGCTGACACATTTATCAATGCACTCCAACAGAATGATGGATTTTTGGTCTTCATTCACTGGTACCATTTCAAAATCAATTCAGAAGTTAAGGATATTTTTCATGTGTTCCTATCATATTTATTATGCAACTAAAAAATACTTTGACCCAACAGAAAGAACTACCTCATTTAATCACACAAGAATTCTCTTGATCTAAAATAATATATTTTACTAATGCTGCAGAATAATAAGGTTATACCAGGGGTCTTCTGCTAACCAAACTGCACGAAGCCATATTAACAAAATTGCTATTTACTAGAAGTGATAAGCTTCATATCAAATTGTCATACCTAATTCAGAGTTATGGAATGTAACATGATACAGAAATCAGTGAAGTCTTTGACTATACAGACATAAAAACCTCATGCATTTTGGCATTTATTTTGTGTATGGGAAGGTTTTTTAAAATCTTAAAAGAAACCACCTCAAAATTATTGCATATGGTATAGACTTGGTATTTCTTATAGAATGTACTTACATTTTTCTCACAAATGAACCAACTTTTAGCATTACATAGAGGTAAGGAAAAGTATGGAGTCTTAAAGGACAGGGCAGCCAGTATAATTACTTAACCAAGTTTATACCTTCACTGTGTGCATCCACTGCTGATAAGATCTTGAATTTCCTGAAAGACAAATGTAAAATATAACACAATCAAACATATATTCACCATGTTAAATATTGCAACCCTCTTCATTATCTGCATAAAAAAATGTACTTAGGGGATTACTTATTAAACTAATTATTTCCAGATAGACAAGGAATGTGAAGATAAGAATATGTGTACACTAAGAAAGAAATCTAGGAATCGCTTATTGCTTGTTTTCTACTTCCTTTGTAAATGCTTATGTTTTCACCACACAAAGTTTTTAATTCCAAATTAGGTAGAAATTAGAAATATGATACGGTAATACACTCCTAGAAAGTATAAAAAGAAAAACACTAACTCAAAGGTAAGAATAATGTATCATTAATTGCACTGAAGCATAATGATCCCTCCGGGCCAACTTTCAAACACAGCAATGGCATGGACTGCAGAAGGTATCATCCCAAGGAAAAAGAACAAGAGAAAAGTCCAAGGGTTATGGCACAACTATAAATTCCTGCGCAGAAAAAAATCCTTTTAAATTATTAACTGTATCTACTTTCTTTCACAAAGAAAAACCTCTGAAGGCAAGTGAGAGCTACTGACTTCTGTAGGACCACCGAGGACTAAACTGGCCACAAAAGGACCACGTTAAATTCTACTTGATGAAGAAGTCAATACTACTTCCCAAAGGTGCTTCAGCTGAACAACAAAGATGAGGTCCATGATCCCAGAGACAGCTTTAGAGTACATCAGTCACTGCAATACTCCAGTACTGTGAGCTGCTGCTGACCCCACACCAGACATTCGCTTTGACAAGAATGCTCCAGTTTCAAACACAGTTTGACCATTTTGAAAGGACCATACTGATATAACGTTAAAGACTTTTAACAGGAATTCTCAAAACTCCTCAAGTGTTACAGTAATCAATTAACTAAGACCTGGCTAGAACTATTCCATTGGCTAATGAAAGCCAAAATACTCTCCTAGAACATTCCCAAGAACTAAATGGATCATTGTAAAACATATTCCAAATTTTCACAATGAGGTGAAAAAAAATGGGCTGTTTAGACTCCTATCAGGCACTTTCACCCATCCCACTCAACTTTTTACCAACAATTTTGAGACAGCCAGACTCTCAAGAATGATGGCACAAGTGAAAGCAATGCTTGCTTAGAGAGGAGAGAACCTGATCATCATTATGATCCCATCTCCATTAAGAACGTCAAAGAGAAACCTAAAGCAAAAATAACTCATTGTTCATTTCTTTGATCTGGCTCCCTAAAACTGTCAGAAAAGGAAGCACACAAATAACGTGTAGTAAGATGAACTTTAACCACTGCTGGGGTGTTGAAGAAATTGCATGAAGCATTAATATTTTCTTTAACATGACATTTCCTAACTTCAATTCTTATCAACCATGTTCATATATTGTCTGGCTTGTGGCGTCCTCAACAGTGACTCTTTCCACACCTGGGCTCTCTGTCATGGCCTGACTTAAATAATTAATGGAAACAGTAAATGGGATCACAGCAAATGACCAAGTTTAATGGTCATCTAGTTGTGTAGTGAGACTTCAGGGAAGGCAATCAAGAAAACAGATAAATATTCATCTGCAGAGACAGCCATGCTAACACTGCATATCCTCAGCTAGAGCTGAACCTCCTGAAACCCGGCCAAAAAATTCTGACTCCTTCAAATAAATTATTATTACAAGGTAGTTTCAAATTGTTTTATTTTTTCACTTGTCCATGTATTAGCACCTGTGATATTAGACCAATAGAAAAAAAAAGACTTTTGTAGTAAATTCATGTAATTAAAAATTAATATATTCTACAAGAAATACATGTGCTAAGCCAATCATCAAATTCTTGTATTGAAAGTTACATAAAACACTTGAGAACTAATACTCCCATAGAACAAAATGTAAGTGAAAATAAAATTTTAATTATAAAGTACAAACTGCAATAAAGATGACTCACAAAATTATTTTCAGATGTAGACACACAAATAAGTTTTGATCACTATTTTTTAAAAAAGGAAATCAGAAAAAATTATGAAATTTAAGTTTTTTCTCCAATTTTCAGGTTTTTTTTCTGGTTTCATTAAACTTGCATATGTGGGAAAACGCAAATTTAAAAAGAGATTACTTAAAGAAACACTTTCTATTTGATTTGGTAGTTTTTAAATTTTACTCTCTATGGCTAAGAATGAGTTGACCTGTCCTTTTAACAGCTTATAGCTAACACTAACTTTCTGTGACTTTTCTGAAATCTGGATTTCACCTGTTCCTTTCAAACCTTGGGCTTCCTGATAAAGTTGATGGGAGTTAACTCCGCCAAGAGATCATAGTTCTACCCCATTAGCGTCACCGAATGTCACCTTCAATTGCACACATATTGTTAGCCCTGCACTTCATAACAATAATGAGACAGCAGTTATGTAAATACTGAGTATGTGCCCTAAGCAATTTGTCCACAGCCTGGCAATCTCAGCTTGTCTGACTTGAAAAGTACACAGGCAGTGCAAGGCACCCGAGCACCGCCAGCAGAGCTGAGAGGTCCCTCCTGAGCAGAGCCAGGTGAGCCATGGTTCACAGCCTGCCACAGCACAGCCAAGAAACAAGCTTCACCTAACTTCTGCTGCAGTTTTATTGCAGCCTCCTAACCCCAAACTGCAGTCAGCAAACGAGCTCTGCATACTGACATCACCTATCTGAATAATGGATGCTCCAAGGCTCAAATCTGTTTACAGAGCAGAGTAACCTACCCTAAAAAGGCAGGGAAGAAGTAAATCTCTGTATAACTAACCACACTTCAATCAAGAAACAAACCCACAAATTATGTGCTAGATCCTAGCACAAGACACAGAAGGCAGAAGGCAGTGAAAATCTTGAAGAAAAAAAATGATGCACTTTGAGTATAAAAAAGTTGGTTTTTAGGAGGTGCAGATCAAGGCTCAACCTATCAAGGCTCTGCAGCACTTGGTAGGTTCTCTGTGGGGGCCAAAACCTCTCCTCGACATGTCCCACTCAGGGGTAGTCTTGCAAAGGAAGCCCATCCAAAGTTGCCATCTGCAATTCAGTGGATTTGCTCAAATCACATCACCTCCCTCTACTAAGGAAGGTTCTACACGACTTTCAAGACTCGTCATAAAATAGAACTCGTGCTGTCATGCATATTTTGATCTAATCTTTTGATACCATCTCTTACGCCTGTGCTGGTCTTGGTTGCAGCACAGTGAGCAGCTGGGTGGTGCTCAGTTGCCAGCTGCGGTTAAAACACAACAATATCTGAAATAACAACACACCTGTCCTAAATGTTTAAGAGGAAACCACTCCACAGTCCTCTAAAAATCAGCACCGGATTCAGGGTGCACTCTTCCATATGGGTTAACTGATGTGAAAAGTGTTGTAACAATTGTCAGTGAATACAACTGAGGCAAACAACATGAGGAATAATATTTTCGTTTACAAAGAAGATAAATTTCCATGCGCCTTCTCAGATCATATATAAAAGTAAAAAAAAAGGTTTCCCTTTTTTAGAGTAACACATTCGCTGGAGAAAGCAGATTTCTCTTAAGATTCAGGAAATCACTGTGATTTCTGCACTGCAGAAATAAGTAGAAGTGAAAAGTAAAAAGAAGTTTTTATGGAAAACGTAATTATCTAGAAGTTAACCAGCAAAAATGTCAAAATAATTTTAAAAATACAGTTTACACAGAATGCATCATAATATATAAATGTGCACTTAAAAATGTAAACACTATAGTGATATCTCATTCTACATTGAAATCTAGGTATTACTTTACAGGATTAAATAAATACATCTTCATTTAATATACTGATATAACTAGGTACATAATTGTATGTGTCCCAGCAGTGATTTGTTAAAGGCTAAAACCTTTCCAAGAATGAATGAAAACAATGAAACAATAACAAGATTAATGACTTCTAAAATTTACAGGACATCATGAGGACATCATATGGAACAGTTCCCAAAGAAGTGTCAATGAGTACACCCAGATTAATTCTGTACCTCCACAAAAGCCTCCTGCTGTGATTTCTTCTTCAAAAACATCAGAGAATCCTCTTCCTGCATTTAATTTTGATAGCCGACCATCAATAAACTGGAGGTGAAAAAAAAAAAGGGTCACACACACTTTGCTGTCTCTCCTATTGCTTCAGAATGTTAGAGTTTTAAATGTGTCCATTATAATGGAATATGTATATTCAAGACTACATGGCTAAAGCATGGACTTTATTAGAGCAGTTGTAGCTATGAGCAGCAGAAATATCGAGTATAGATCAAGAAAATTATCTGGATGAATACATTATTTTCAAGAATTATCAGGCTTCAAGGAAGTATAAGCACATTCTTACAGGTTTAAAATTCTTTCACGAAGCAACCCCTCCCTTTTTGTTTTGAAAAGGCTAACTCAATTCTGACAGATAAAGTGAAAAAGCAATTTTCCAATTATACACAGTTCATCTTCTAGCAAGAATTATGAGCTATTCACTGGCACTAAACAGCACATAGGAATTAACCAGAATTAATTATTTGGCTGTATCACTTTTTTACCACAGATTATCCAAACAGTGTCAGTGACAATCTGATGCTTGTCAATGAACAGACTACTGACATGAAAAAACTACTTTCTCAGAGTGCAAAAATTCCAGAAGCAATAATAAGGTAAGCACAAAGATATTTCTCTCTTCCTTGTCTAAATTCTATTTTTTTTCATTTTACTCCAAGTTGGCCTTATGCCAAACAGGTTGGTTCATGGTCAGACCTCTGTGGGATCACTGGATTATTTCACAGTAAGACAAAGAGATAAGACCACCTTTAGCTACTGCTGTGAAAAAACCCAAAAACAACAACCCCCACTCCCATCCCATCCTTTGAACTGTAGCACATTATCTCTTTGGGGAAAGTTATGGATTCATTCCATACTACAAACTAGCATAAGATTTATGGGCATACTCATCATTTGGTAAAATCCTATCAACAGAAGGCTGAGACACTGACTGAATTTGAGAGGGTCACACCAACTGAGTATTTAATGTAAATACTGACAAAGAGAACTGTTAGCAAAAAGATACTGGAGACATTATTTAAAAGAAATGATAAGTGTTAGTAGTGGTGGTAGTCATAGTTATTACTTTTGAGTAATTCACTGTTAATGATTGCATCTAAACTGCTACATGAAAAGAAGAGCATGTGTAATTAAACATAAAAATTATGGTTTTCTCCCTCCATTTTTCAAACTGACACTCCCTTGAAAAATCTGGGCCTGATATTTCAAGAAGTTTATTCACTCTGAGATCCAAAGAGCCCTAGGGTGACTACTTCTTTCAATTAAAAACCAGCAATTTCAGTGCTGCTCTTGGATTTTAAGATGACTATAAAGACATTATCCTTAAATAATTTTGAATTCTAAAACCAAAATAGAGACCACATCCTCTTCAGAATATCCCAGTAATTTTACCCATTATTAAAACCAAAAAGTTTTTAGAAGCAAAGAAAACATCACAAATGTGATTTCCACAAAATAACAGCTCGATATCTTGCAAGATGAGAACTCAACTCATAAAGCTTGTAAATGAAATTTGAATTACTAATAATTTTCAAAGATTTATGATACCTCCATTCATTACTTATTTTTGTAAGTAACACTTTTCAACATGTTAGGAACAAATCCCAATAACCGTTCCAGATTACCTTGCTGATACACTTACACTGTTTAAGGAGATAGTCTGGCATTAGGCTTCAGGCTATTGTTCTAAGAATGAATTTGTATTTTCCCTGGACACTCATCAGAACAATTTGACACATGCAACTATTAATTGCTTATGTTTGCAGCTTGAAATAAAGATTAGTTATCTTCCTGAATTAAAGGGACAGAGGAAGGATTTCATAGAACAGCACAAATAGAGCTCACTTGTCAGTTTTGGCAAAAAGGGTGTATTTAAAGTACCAATATTCTGCTTGGTCTAGGTTTAAGGCTGCCTCTAAGAACTGTTTTCCACTTAAAAGACTTTCAGAGCAGAATAAAATACAGTTTGGTCTCTTGGAATACAAATGACTTTGAAAACAGTTCATTTGTCAGTGGGAAAAAGTGGAGAACATGCAGCTGGGCTGAGGATTAACTGAGAAAGTGGGAGTAACCTTTGCAACAAAATGCAGAGGAAAGAAAAAACCTATTACTACTATTAAACCACACATCATCAAAATTGTTACTATTTCCTAATCCTCCATTATTTCCTTCAACAGAAATAAAATTAAAACAAGCTATAAACAAACTGTAAACTGATTCTGTTTAATTGAGCGCATTAAAATGTAATGGGTTAGCACAGAGCCAGTCTGACCAGCCCATTCATGGCAGCTGAAGGTCTTGCTTTAGTACTACCAGTGGGACAACAATTTAGAAATATTGCTTGTAAGCAGCTTTCTGCTAAGAAAGTTTCATGCGACCTTATCACACTGAGATATGCAAAATGTAAACCACACTTCAATCTGTTGCTTCTTCCCATTTCAATCCAATCGATCATAATTCAAGAGGCTTCAGATTTCTTACAGCTTATTTTATATAACCACAGTAAAGTTAAAGGAACCCAATTTTATGGTCATATTTTCACAGGACTTCTGTAAAATATCAGCCTTGTACAAAACTTTACTTTAGACACCAGCCTTTGATTAACACCAAATGTTTTTTTAAAAATTAGAAGATTCTATATATAATGGATTTCCCTCATCTATCATGGTTGTATATCTTCAAAGAAGATCCCCTGATCATTTAAACATGAACTCTTGCATATCAATCATTCCAGGAATTTGCAGGCAAATATATACTTTCATGAATCTTCTGATTTCATTCACATTTTCCTTGATTTTCATAAAAAACTAGAAATAAGTTTAACACCCTTTTCATGCAATGGGGTCATCTGATGAAAAGGGAGAAGAGCTACAGAACAAAATCAAAGAACAAAATCCATTTCAAAGACTGTAATCAAACTATAACTGAGCTGTGCAGACATTCAAAAATTCATCCTCTATTAATTCAAATTCTGCACTAACAGATCAGCTAGAATACTGTTCAGGCCACCTCTATAGCTCAGGTTTGTGACATTCTCTGTGTGCATACTTCAAAAAGCCTAGCAAAGAAAACTGCAATTGCAGGATGAATCCAGTTTTTAAATAAAACACCAGTGAAGTCCAATTTAAGTGAGCACTCTGCTGTTGAGTTCTTTGGGCATGAGCCAAGAGAGCTGAAAATGAAGTCAACCATCAAGCTGGGAGATCTCTGATTTTTTTTGTTTAGTTGGGTTGCTGACTGGCTCTGAAGAGATGCTGCACTGGCTCTGCACCCTGGGGTTATTTTTTTGTTCAGTTTCACCACCACTCTTTTTAAGCATAACTGGAGATTTAAAAATACAACAAATCTGGAATGACTGTACTCAAAGTACTTGGATTTAGATTTCATCCCAGAGTTTCATAAGCTGACAGAAAGGAAAATGTATTTAAATACGGACATGTTCTAAGAGAATGTCATTAAACATGGGCCATTTACCCTCTCATACCTGTTTAAACAGCTGAAGATTAACAGCAGTTTCCAGGAACTGCTTAGTTGTACTGGAACGATGCTTCACAAAACTGTTCTCACAGAAAGTTATAGGCTCTCCCTAAAAAATTGAAACAGAAGTTAGATGGCGAGTATACATATGTACTGCAATTCAGTACTAAAACATGTGTCTGCATCAAATTAATTTTATATTTATTTTACCAGGACATGAGAAGAGCGATAAATATATCCCAAATTTAACAGGAAATCATTAAAACAGACATCTATTTTATTTTTACACAAAACAAAAGTTGCAAACTTTTGGAAACATGGTTATGAAAAAGAGTTTGAATGTTAACACTTAATACAATAAAATGCATCTTCCCACATGGGAAAAGTGCACAAATTATATTTACCAAGAACCCTGCACCAAAGCACTTAGATGATGAAAGAAGATAAACAGGTATCCATTGAAAAGCCAGTGCTTGTTGAAAAAAGTTGCTACTGAAAACAACACTTATTGCAAAAAAGAGATGTTAATGAGACTATTCATAAACAATCAAATTCACTCCGTTATTCCCTAATTTCATCAAAAATTTGCTATCATCAATGTGCACAGACCACTCTTCATTCCTGAAGAACACTGCCCCAGTTTTATTCTTGTCCATACTTTGTGATAAACACTTGAAGCTGTTCAGCATAACTGCATAAATAATAGAAACATTATGAAGCTTGTGTGGTAATCAAGGTACACAGATTTCCCCATAAAGCCAAAAGGCCTCTCACCCAAGTTTACAAAACCAAAATGATTACCAGGTTAGCAACAACTATCAAAGGTCTCAAAGACATAAAACTTGGAATGCAGTAAATCTACCTAAACCTATCATTTGGAATTTTACTACCCAAAAGCTACATCTCCAGTGGAGTCCCACAACAGAATAAAAGATATCTCAGCCATTCAAAAGAAGCACCATCAAAGACAGGTGCTATACTGATCTTCACAACAGCTCCAACTGGCAGCCACTTTAAAGACAAATTTTTTCATGGCCGTGATCAGTCCAGCTTTGTGCTCCTAGCCCTGTTTAACTCCAATGGCCCATGGCACTTCTTGCATTTCCTCATCATTCCAGCTGACTGCAGGGAGCTGCCTTCAGTGTCACCAAGTGCTTTCTCTTTGAGACCTAGGTGAGACCTTTGAGACCTAGGTTTCATTTTCAACTGTTCCTTACGCCTTACACTTTGTTTTTAAATGGCTCAAGTGTGACCTAAAGAAATGTGACCTAATGTGACCTAAAGAAAATGACTGTAATGTCATTTTAAAATTTTATTCTTGCACTATCAGAAGCTCCCCTCTTTTTGAGCCTTTCTTTGTCAGAGGTCCAATCCTACTCAGCAAAGTACTTAAGCTCATGTTTAACTTAAAAACAAGCTTTACATCCTTACTTCTTTACAGAAGCTCTTATTTTAGGACTGATCTCTCACTGAAGAACTAGAAGCCTTACATTTACCTGGCACAATCCTTGCCCTCTCCCAGGGAAGCTGGAGCACTCTGAGACACAAACCCACCCCAGTACAACATGCAGTGCTGTGTCCACTGGGTCGAGAACCACCCAAATTCCTCCCCTTACGCACCCCAAAATAACTGCTGAGCACTGTGCACACGCAGGACATGCTGGATCTGCCCAAGAGCCTGCAATGTCCGTGGTACTTTAAACAGCACTGCCTTCCTGACCCACTTTGCACTAGCTACTCCTGAGCTCCTAAAGACTCTTGTCTTAAGAAGATGACCCCAAGCTACTTAGCAATTCAAAGTGCATCAAAACAAATGGAACAGTCTCCAGTGAGACATGGTGGTATAAGACATAGTGCTCCTGAGGGCAGACTCTCTTCTCAGTTCTGTTGTTCTTCCAAAAAAATACAAGGCAGCAAATTAAAAGAACTCGCTATATATACATATACACACACACACACACACACACACATATATCTATATATATAAAATCTATTTATTTATTTATTTGTTTTTGTTGTTGTTACACAAAGAAGGGATTTCTGGAATACAGAGACTTTGTAGGAGCACAGCTCTGACTAGATGGTGGCTCACGACATACTAGGACACATTACATTTAGGACTGAAGAGAGAAAATATTTTCAAAATAAACTATTTAATAAAACAAAAACTAAGCTATGCTTCCCAGTGCCAGTCGCCCAGCTGTCTTGGGAAAGATGAAAGAGGAAAAGGGGAGGTTATCTCCCAAGAGGAGAGAAAACAGGCATGCTTGCTCTCCCCCTTCACACCAGCCAGGGAAGAGAGAACAGCCAGACAGTTTTCCTGATGGCACTTCTCGTGGTGGAGCCTTCTAAGAGAACACCAGGAAATGGTAGTTCAACACACATTTTTAGTGCATGGCTATAATATTTTCCCAAATACTTTCCTTTCGTCTCTGGATGTTTCAGATACCTAGTAAGCATGCACTGGTACATCTGTTCCCTTATCACTACAGTTCAGAGACAGAATAACCAAAACTATTTGTTTGCTGAAAATTTGTTCACTTGTGTAAAGAGTTCAGATCCAAAAGTCATCCATGTTATTTGAACCTGCTGATTGTGAGACCGCGCTAAAAATTTGAGTGGGTTTAAAGCTGCTACCTGCTCAGCACATGAAAATTGAGAAAATCTGTTGAAACCTGCAGAAATTCCATAGTGAAGCCTTCTCAGGGTATCTGTGGTAACTTTAATGAAATTGCATGAAATAACACAATTAACTCCTAGTTCTTTTATTAGTTCAAAGCTCTCACCAACAAAATTGTTTTCCAAATAAAACTTCTACAAATCTTCAAAATTATTACAGCAAACACAAAGCCTTTTGAAGTGCTACTTAACAAGTGAATTATTGAATCACTATAAACAAAACTAGCTCTCGATGTTTTCATACATAAAGCTTGTAACATTCCTGTTCCTGCAAATACAGCTGACTACCTTTAGAAACTGAGTTTCAGAGGAATGCTGCACTGATATTTAACTACTCGACCATCAACTGGCCCCTGCTGTATTGAGCTACAATGTACTTTCAAAACAAGTTCGATCAAAACCCAGTGGGGACTCTGTACTGAAAAGTAGACAGCTAATACTCAGACCAAACAATCTATGCCCAAACATGATATCCATCCTTCTAACAACAGTTGCTATAGAATTTTCTTCCCCTTTCATAGCTTGCCACACACAGCAGGAATTTCTTACTCTAAGCTACATTCACATTTTAAGCAAGCTATTTATACAGACCCCAGTGGAACATGAAAACTGAGCTAAACCAGTGTGATCATTTCAAAAGAAAAAAAAAACCCCTAGATTGGAAGGTGTGTTTGTGCTTTCTAGATACAGTGATATTTAACTTGAACAAGAAGGAAAAATACTTTTTTATTGCAGAAAACATTGCCTCACTCTAGCATGAAATGACTCATACCAACTATTAGTTCTATTGCAACAATTAATATAATTCCATTTTGATACTAAAATTCCTCTTTTTAAAAATTTGTCATGACACTCAGAGATAAAGGCCAAGGGATAACTGAGCATGCACTATGATTCTTCTCAGAAGGTACCATTTACAAATAAATTTCTCCAAAATGTGTAAATTTCTTGCAAACTGCCAAAAAACCCCAAAAGATTCAGATATACTGATATTTCTTATAGTCACTATTATACTCTAAACCAGCTCCTATTAATACAATAGGTATATTCAATAAACTACCACTAAAGTCCTTGAGACAAATAAAACAATATGATTTTCAACAAGTAAAATAGAATTCTTAGGAAAGTCAAATAAATAGTCTTAACAGGTATTACAGAGGGTGGTTCTGGATTTAAACACCAACTGTGTTCTGGCATTTCATTCCTGTTTCTGTACTCCGATGTACTTTTTATACCTAACTCTTGGGGGAAAGGTAAACAAGTCAATGCGCATTTCAAGAGATACCTGTCCATAAAAGATTCCATTTTGAAACTCAATTATAATCAATCATTGCCTGTGCATCCTCAAATATTTCAAGTGCATTCTGAATCTCATTCTTTTTCCAATATAAATGTTATTTATTTATTTTATTATTTTGATTTACTGCACATTGAATACAACGTCTGTTGGACAGTTGATGGCACTAGCTGTCAATACTGGCCCAAGCATCCAGTTAGCATTGAACTTAAGAGATGTCTGACAGGTTTTGCCACCTTCACCATGAAGGTTATCTCACCCCCTGAACTCCTACTGCAGAGAATTCCAGAGCAAGGCATCAGCCTTTGCCCTTCATTTCTTAATTTCCAGTGAGTGATGCTACAATCACCGTAACTTAAAGCTATTCTAGGATTATTTCTCTTGTTTTAACACCAAGAGCTTTGAGGACTTTTTCCCCAAAAGAGGGGAAATTAATCTCTGTCATGGTAAATACTTTTATATTTAATATTTTTCAAGTCCTTATTCATTCTCTTATCTACCACTCCCTCCCTAGATGTAGATTGGGAATACTGCCTTTTTAAGAATTCTTTACATTGCATACTATTTTATTAACTGACCATATTGTTTATGACTTTTGGAAAACACATACTGAGTCTTTGCCTTCATCTGCCCACATAAATGCAGGAAGAATGTGTACAGCAAAATAGCTGGGAAAAGCACAGTGTCACATGTACACTGATGACAAAATGACAGAAACACAGACCACACAACGGACACACTTGTATCTGTGCCCCACCTATGCCTGCAATTCTGAAACATGGAACACGCAAGTATTAGCCAGGATAAATCCCCAAATGCCAGATTCCCAAAGACATTAGGAGCAACACAAGGCTCAAGGCCGATTTGTGAGCACCCTAAGAAAGCAATGTCTCAAAATGGATTGCAGTCCTTTATGTGAATGAGACCATATACAAAACCATTATTAATTCACCATTCTTCTGATAATACTTTTTCCTGAATTATTTTTTGGTCATTTATCAAATGACACTGAAGCACTTTTTTCAACCCTCCTCATCTACCGTGAGTGAAGTGAATTCCTTCTGGATTAAACTAAAGCAGAGTTCCAGCTAGTCATGGGTATTCAACATTCAACACTAGGCTAAAATCAGAACCACAGTAAAGGTAGAAATGAACACTTTGAATGTCAGGTTCTTAGCACTAGCTGTGCTATTTTGCTCTGCAGATCCCCTCCAATTACACAGTATTTGCTAATGTAAAATGCAGCATATTAAAGAAGTACTATTGACAGTTATATCAATTTGACAGATTAGTAATGACTGGATCAGAAAAAACAGCTATTTCTACTTTTCTCGGAAACTTTTCCTGGATTAAGTGCTTCACTATCATTTCATAGACACAAAAAGTTATTCTAAACTTTATGTATTCCATGTCATATTTCCTGTCTGTATTAGAGTAGTCAGATTTTCCATATGGTCCTTTGGAGGCCCACGAACTCTCTGCAAGACCCCTGAAGATTCCCATTTTCCCTTTCACCAATCATTTTTTTCAATAATTGCTAGACGTTTGTCCAAGACATATTGCTATACCGAGGAGAATCTGTCCTGTGCTGCAAACAAACAGTTGCACAGAATGAGTGTTCAGTGTGATGAACAGTGTTTGGAGTGGAGAGAAGTGTTGGATGAGTACAGACACTATTAAAGCTGTTCTTTACTCAAAGTGAATATTAATGACAGTTGTTTCATGTTTCAAGTTAAAATCATACAGGACACACTGTTGCAAGGAAAATAGTTCACTTAGATGTGTTTTTCAACTTTCAAGCAATTGATAACTGTCCAAATATATTATTTGTTATCAGGAGGTTTATGACCCTCAGAATTGTACCCCAAAACATCTCAGTTCTTCATTTCGCAAATATGATAAGCTTATTTTATAGCAAAAGAATTTCAAATATGTATGGAAAATATTTTCATTTAAGTATTGCCCCTACAAATTTTCTAGACAAATACTACTTGAGCTCCCGAAAAATGTAAATAAAGTCTGTAGCTGTGGTTTAAATTACCTTATCAGACCTGGCACAACAGACTCTAAAAAAAGGGAAGTATTATCTTTGCAATAGCAGTTATCAAGCTTTGAGACTCTTGACAAATAGTCCTAATACAATCAAATGGGATTTTATTTTTTTCAGCTTTCCAGCTCACAAAGGAAAAGTGAAATGCAGAATGAGTTGAATAATGATGTGGAAACTCCTCTGAATTTCTAATCCAGAGCAAATTCAATTTTTCTTTCACAACAAAAATGCTGTGAAATACTGAATTAGTTAAGATTACATGAACACAGCTCAAAATAACAGTTATAAAGGGGTTTTATTTGTTTTTAAATATGCTTTGTCTTTGGACAAGTTGATACAAATCCAAGATATGCTAGTATTTGCCAGCAGACTTCTGCCTGCTAAGATATTCTGAAATAACATGTCTTTAAAAAAAATAATCAGGCCACAATGGTTTCATAAATATCTTCTCTTATATGCAATCAGAGGAGCCAAAAAAAGATAAATCTGTAAAAGAAAATAATGCAGAAAGAAAGACTTCAAAGGTCACTTTGACAAATGTTTGCCAGTTGAAATGATGCATAGTGCAGTGCTTCCAATACAGTGCAAATGGAAATATCTCAGATATGCCAACAGCTAAACTGAAATAAAATGGGAATCAGTTAAAAGGAGAGCTCATTTCAAAAGAGATGCTCAACTAACCAGGATGCTAAAGAGCTTCCACACTCAGTTCCACATTTACCAAAACAAAGGACTGACTGAAGCTTGTTTCTGGTCAGAACAGAGCTAAGGACATCAACCAGACTGGCATCCTTCTGTTTGCACATATCCAATGTAGACTAAGACACTTTTTGACTTCACAGCTCTCACTGCAAGCTGCTATGAGTTGGCATGGACTGATGTCCTCACCTTTAGACTAAGGAATGAATCAGACTCAGGTGATGGCACAGACAGCTGGTGTGCCAAATGCTCATGGCACAAAAGACTACCTGAAAGAGAACCACTTGGGTAGAAGGAAGACCCAAGTGCTAAACTGTAAAATAAAGTTGCCTCCGGTGAAAGCCCTCATTTGGAATTAATGACTATCCTATCCATTTCCATCAAGCAATACCATAATTCCTTACCCAACAACAGAATACATCGCCCTACTCACCCCAAACAAACACCCACCCATGCACCAGACACCCACAAGCCCTACAAAGCTGACTCCTCAAGGAAGGATGATCTTCTCCTATATTTATCTGAATCCATAAAAGAACCAAACATCAGAATCCAATTCAGCCAATGTCACCTCAATGCACTTGATCAAATCAACTACCACCAGCAGTCTGCCAGGAAAATAATCTGGACTGATAGAAGAAATTAATCTCTAAGTTTTTTCTGGTATATTACTTTACTTCCAATAGGCTCAATGTATGCCACCCTCATTAACCAGAAATTATGAAAGCCCATAAAACATGAATCAACTGACTGCCAGCAAAATGTCACAAATACAAATTCTGAGGTTCTGATGAGATGAAATGGGTTTTCATTTCTCCAATCTTCTAAGCGTAATCAAGATAAGTATGTAATAGGACATATGCACGTTTGACTCATAGCTGGCTTCTACTAGGAAATAATCTTCTGTCCTCAAACACAGCAAAATCTCTGGAAAAATGACAGTCTGAAAGGCACAGCCCCATCAGTTCTTCACCACATGAAACCAGGTGAGCTGTGTGTAAGCAGCTTTATTCATACAAGTTGATTTTATACCCAATGAAATATTAAACTGATAGAAATAAGAAAATAGCTGGCTTTGAATGAGTATTTATTTTTCAGTACAACTCATTGTCAAGAGATGGTGGTATCTTCCAATTCCTTAGCACAGAGCAAGATTTAAAATAAACTGTTCCAGACTGGGATAAAACATTTCATATTTTCCTTGAAAGAATGAGACCGTGCTCTTATAAATTCAGGAAAAAAAGCAATCTTACTGGTTTGTATCTCAGTGCATCTCTGTAGGATCCAAAGAGCGCTGCCTGTGCCCGAAGGAAGGCCTTGGCCACTCCGTCGCCCGTAGCTGTCGACTGCTTTTTCAGTTTATTTTTCAAGGCCGAGACCTGCATGACAGAGTGGAACAGTTAAATTAACACCTCAGAAATTGGTCCAGCGAGGTATGAACCCAATCAGCAGGCAAACCATAGTGTCTACAGGTCAGCCAAAAATTCATCCTCCTCCTTGATAGCTTATCTTTTTAGCTGCAAAGAGCACCTGCTGGTCTGTTAATTGAAATGAAGGCAGGGGATGATGGTAGAGTGCTAATGCAGATTGGTTTATGCTCCCTTTTTTTTTCCCAAGGCCTTTTGACATAAACAAGCTTAATTATTTTACAGTAAAATGCATGTGAGTACTTTTTTTGCAGATTTTCCACCATTACACGTATTTACTTGTTTGAATGTAGACAGTCGGATCTGTTTTATTTATGCTATGAAAATTTATTTTTAAGGACTCATAATGGTCACTTACTATTCAGTGTCAGGAGTTATCTCTTATGTTAGGTCAAATTACTACCTTATATCATTTCTTATGCACCATGGGAGTACCTGCAACCACAGTCAAAGAGCTGAGAAAATTTTTTGTAAATTCAGTGTTACATTGCCCCTAGAATTGTCCTCGAAGATAAAACACGTGAAAGGGAAGAAAATAAAAACAATAATTAGAAAGTGCCTGCAGTTTAGAAGTTAAAAAAAAAAAAAATAAAGAAAAAAAGACCATTCTGATTAAGGTGGTTGATTTTTTTTAAGGAAGTTTGTGGGTTTTTTACTTGGCAAATAACAACCACTAGTTAGACAGAATTAGAACAAAAAAAAGGGGAGAAATTTTGATTTAAATAACTGTTACTTGGATACTCTTTGGAGGAAAATCATATAACTCTGGAATTATTACAAGATATGTGGAATTATACCCAGATACAGTCTATAACTCTCCTAATTTCCATCATGAGGAACACCTGGAAAATAAGTCAACTCTAGCTACGCAGAATATACATTTCTACATCCCTTTATATTGCAACATATCCAATGGAGCATTATTTAAGTCCCTAAATGAAGTAACACTCAGAGCTACTCTTTAAACAGAATTTTATAAATACAAATTTATCACCAAAACGGCTTTCATTCTTTTGGAAATGTATGCAAGAAGGAGTATCTTTTTGTTTCTTTATGCAAGCAGTCCTGACTGCTCTTGTAGATGATGATTGTAATTGAAGTGTCAACCTAATTAACAACTAAACTTTGAATAATGCTAATGAGAACTGAACATGGCATCAGAGAAAAGACCAGCTCTACAGGTGATAAACCTTCACAGTAGTGACATTTTCCAGTGTAAAGTCACAGTTACTGTGATCTGATCAAAGAGAGAGACCCCCATTGGGTCCAATTATAACTATAGTTTTGAAAAAAAAATTATTGAGTTATGATGTTCATAATCTATGCAGAAAGGCCTTTACAGTATAGGTCTTTTCCCCACAGCTGTGATCTTTTCAATTTATATCCAAGCTCCACAGATCTAGATAAAAGTTTAGAGCCTGATTCGTTTAGCCCATGGAAAGCACACACCAAGGCTCATTTACGTTTCCGCCTTACACCTCAAAAGGAAAAAAAAAGTACAAGTCTGAGTACAAAAACAGGTTAAGAAGTTCAAGGTTGAGAAAATAAACGTGCATCTTGGTTTTGTGGTTTGGGGGTTTTTTTTTTTGTTGTTTTTGTTCTGTATTGTATGATCATTTTACAGTTGTAAAAAGCAAGGTTTATTTGATTGTGGGGAAAATAAATGCATACAAGGAAGATTTGCCCATAGACAGTAGCACAAATTGACTAATATAAAACCAATAGCATGAAGTCAAAAAAAGAATTGTCAACATTAAAATTTTGTCTCTGTCATGACAGGCAAAGCATCTTCTAGATATAAGGGGGGGAAAAGCTAGAAAATTCCCTACATTCTTTTTAATCTACATTCTTCTAAAATATACCTTATAATTTTGGGGAAATTATGGCAGATGATAAGACAAGGTAAGAGTAGAAAGGGGATAAAGATAATGCAGAGCAGAGGGATTACATGACCAACTGGGCAATGTGAAAGAAAAATATATTTTCTAATTTTCTCAGTTCTGGCAGGCCCGATGCACCCTATCATAAGTTTGATTAACACGATGCTTTACGCAAAAATGCGTTAAAAAGAACAACAGAAAACAACCAATCTTCTTCTTCACTGCCATCTTAGTGTGACAGCTCAGTGATACTAAGAACATAGCAATGGACTGGCAATTTGGAGGTAGATTCTCCACACAGATGCACATTTTTGTGCTGCTGTCCCGGAGGGAGTTTGACCCTCAGAAAGACAATTCCGGGGTTCAAGGAAAGCTCCTCCAGCTCCTGCTTCTCTCAGGAGGCAGTGCTTAAAGGCAGGGAAGAGCTCCATCAGATTACTGTGCAGAAGAAGCAGGAGCACAGTGCCCTTCCGAAAGCCTGCAGCGATGACGTGAGCCACAGCCCTGATCTCCCTGCTGGCCCGGCTGGAACCCTGGCTGCAGCTGAAAGGGTTCCTGGCACCTGCCCTGGCTCCCTCCAAGCGGAGGGCAGCGGCCATGCAAGCAGAGGACAGCGCTTACTCAGGGTCAGCCCACCCAGCCGTGAGTAGGCTGATGGCAAACTCTCCCAGCTGCACATTTGAACCAAAGACAGAGCGATAAAGCAGTTCTTACAGTCAGCATGTCGGAGGTATAGGTAAGAGACTGGCACGCTGAATTCCTTGGAAGGACTTGGTACACAGCAGGATTGTGATTGCTTAGATCCACGCACCTCAAACCATGGAAATGTGAGAGCCCTTTGGGTGACATCATTAACAGCACTTTTTTTTTTTTTTAAATATTTCACAATTCTGGCACCGAGCCAAAAAAATAAAAAGCGGCATCTGTATCAAAATCTTTTCCTCATATATATTTTAATCTATATACCTATCTCTGATTAAGAACGCCAGACTTTTTTCCTTTGCATCTCTTTTGCAGAAATAGCCTTTTACGAAGTTTAAAAATAAAGAACTGCAAACAAACAAACCGCAAGGGTTAGAATGCTGTTAAAATTTATTTCTGAAAGATGCCAGTGATCCACGGCAGAAATGGTATTATTAATTTATGCTAGAAGCAAACTGTTTCTATCTTCTCCTAGCAACAGCTTCTCATAGGAAGGTGACTTCATTGGGCTGCTAAACACTGCCAGTGAAGAGCAATCAGAACTTCATGAAGGTTTAAATCAATACAATAGTTTTTCAGAAAAAGTCACGACTGATATGTAATTAAGTGTATCTAAAATGTAGAAACATACTGCGTTGGTCATCGGAACAAAAAGGACCATTTATTTAAACAGTCGTCATATGTCCTTTCTAGAACTCCTAAAATAAAAATATCTGATAGAAAGAAAACAGGACTAGTATCTCTTCAATACCCATGTGAGTAGAAGAATTACATAGAATTAAAAATACGTTAGTAAGATCACATAGCTATTAATCAAAGCTTTTGTTCCTGCAAAAACTCAAAGGTACATATAAATTTAAGCACATATAGAAGTATTAGGTTTGTATCTGTTTGTTGTCTGAGAAATGTAGAACAATGCATTGGAGTTTCAAATGACTACTAGATCTCTGAAAAGAATATATCCAGATATTTCTCTAGTATCAGCAACAGTTGTCATGTTTTAAAGTATTTTTTGCTGCTCCCCATCAGATGACAACACTATAAAAGTAAGTAGGAGCTCACTCTCAAAAACAAGAAAGTGAGAGAAGATTGCAGAGAAAAGGAACAAAACAAAAACCTCAAAACATACTAGAGTCTGATATTATTTAAATCAATATTGCTAGTAAAGGCTTCTGTGTATTTGATTATTTGATTATTATCTACACAAAGAGGATTTCAGCATTTCAGGGACCCCTCCAGCATTTAATTACAAATACTCATTTAGGCAAAAACAACTATTTAAATGCAAATTTTTTCAAAACTAGTTGTACTTTTTGATCTCACATTCTAGCTTCTAAAACTGTATCAAGGTTCAACAGAATCTCAACTCTAAGAATTGGTTCACAATAAAAAGTTCCTCAAAACACTGCAAACACTGCTGACTGCTCTGAGTTTTTATAATATATTAGTAATATTTTTGGCAATTTTCTGATGGAA
Source organism: Origma solitaria (assembly GCA_013397895.1). Lineage (NCBI taxonomy): Eukaryota > Metazoa > Chordata > Aves > Passeriformes > Acanthizidae > Origma > Origma solitaria. The sequence continues at coordinate 213,104 of VZRL01001470.1, forward strand.
AAAACCATTGTAAATCACGCTATTTATATTTTACAAAAGATCTTTTTAATTGCACTGTTATACATTGACCTTAATTTCTTTATAATACCATTAATCATCATATTTTCAGAAATAATTTGCACTCCCACTAATTGCTGTATAAAGTAACCAGTTTCCTACATGAATTACAGCCTACCTCTCAAATTCTACTTTGAGAACAGGAACGTTCATATGCCAAATTTATGGTGTTAAAATACTCTGACCTTAGGAATCCCAAAACCAAAACTCTAAACCCCAGTTTAGGTTCTGTATTGCACCCCAGTGTGTAGGCACTAGGCAGTACAAAGACTACACATCTTTCAACAGTTCTGTAGCTTTTGCAGTTGACAATATTTAACAACCACAGATGAAGCTAAAAACCTATAAAGTCTGTTGTTCTCTGAAGATCACATTTATAAAAGTTCTGCTCAGTCTATGATTCTAAGTCAGTAAGACCTGGTTGCTGAAAGTGTTGTTGTCAATTCTGCAAGCTGTTTGGGAAAGTGTTCACATCTGAGCAAAGGAGAAGTCTTTTTCTCAGAGTTAAGTGCAAGCAGGTATTGCAGGCCCAAAATTTATAAATTTCAGTCTATGGTCACGAATGTTCTTCTAAAGCATTACATAATTAAAGTAGTGATGTCAGTACTATTATATTAGGAAATTTACTCCCACAGAAGTAGCTCCTCACTTTTTTTAAAATTAAAAAATAATAGACAAATTCACTGTGAAATGATGAAATTTTAAAACAAGCTTTCTTGTCAGAAGAGCAAAAAAAGAGGGGCTTTCCCACTTCTAAGAAAACAAAGGATTCCTGAAAGTCTTGCCCTGATTTATTCTTCCAATTTTAAATACCTTAGGAGTAGCGGAACTGCTACTGGCATGGTAGTATTTCTAACAGTCAATAAATCTAAAATATTATGTGTGAATATTGGAATGAAGCCATTAAGAAGATTACAGCATGCAACGCAGCAGAGGGTCCTCATGAAAAAAGGACTGGTAATTCAGGACAACTGTGACCACTGACCTTTGAACAGTCAAGACCACTGGTCAGTCTGACAGAATAATGGAGTTCACATGCACAGAAAGTCATCTAGCCTGTACTTATAATTTAAATGCTTAAGTGAATGATTTAAAAATGCCTTTAAATCTCAGTTAATTTATTATACAGTTTATTAGACAATGCCATAGAATAATGTTTCTTTCAATCTTAAATTTATCATGAAAAAATTCACATAACATTTTGGTAGATATATTACTTATACATGGGTAAACCATTAAATATCTATGCTGTGAGGACATCATCAGCCTTATTGATCAAGAAAATAATTACTCTGTTTCCTCTGGACATAAAGAGTTTTAGAAAACTCTGAAAATACTGCTTTTTTTTTTTTTTGTTAGGCTGTTAACCAACCTGGAAGCAATTATTGAAAGGGATAGTAAGACCACAGCTCCTTTTATATTTTCAGTTCTTCATTCTATTTTAATGCCTTTCAGAGGTATTCAGTATTTTTCATCAGAAGTTTTACCACTTTTGTATGCATGCTTATGAGGTTTCTCTATATAAGCTAAAATGCTTCACACACGTATCTTTGACATTCCCTTTAATATTTTAAGTCTCACTCACCATTTTGATCCTATACCATTTTGTCTTATACCTTTTCCCCAGATGTCAGCAGCTGCACTGCCCCTCATGAATGCAAAAGAAGGACAAATATTTTGTCACTTTATGAGCCAAACACAGACTTGTGCCTCTTGTTCTCAGGTTTTCCAACTATAATGGTACATTGCATTCCATTAAGATGCTTAATTAAAGTGCCTTACAGATTGAAGTGAAGAGATGGGATTATTCAAATTAAAAGCTTCAGTATAAAATACTCAAGTTTTGCAAGTATATTTTGCATAGAACATATCTGTTCTTTTTTGTTCTATATTAGATATGGAAAAAAATATTTTAATTCATCTGCAGTCCATACACTTGGATAAGCTACATTAAGATTTACAGTAATAACATGCATATATTCTGGGCAAAAATACACTTCTAAAAGTATGAAGACCTGTATTCCTATTTTCTTCATGCTTGCCTACTTATTTAGAGATCATTTTGAGATGCAACTGTAAAATACATGACAAGTGCCTCTTATTGCACAAATACCCATTATGACTCTTTGAAGGACCTCCAGCTACAACTCCAATAGCTCATGGAATATGATGTCTAATTCTCAATTCCACATCCAGCTATTATTTGGCATACAGACCTTTATGACATTATAACATCAACCTTATTCGCTCAATGGAAGTCCAGTTAAAGTTACTGACACACCAGAAAATTACTCTCTATTTTCTTTACTTGTTATACTCTTGAATGATAGAGTAAAATCAGAGTTATTGCACATATGTTTGTGCATGTATACATGCATACGTAAATCACAAAACATCACCAAATATACCAATGTAATAATACACAAAGCACAAAACATCATAATAATTTTTATAGTCCTTTGCATTTCTGACCTACAGTTGATACTGAGTCAAAAGGAAGACTGAGCAGACGATTTATAAAGAGTGTAGATTTTAACATCATTAAAATCAAAGGGACTGTTATGAATATAATCATCAGGACTTGGACTTCTATTGTACTAAATATATACAAATTACCAACAATAACAGAAGGCACAGTATGTCGCTATAGAATCATACTTCGATTAAAACAGGGTTTTTTATGATTTACAATTTCAGAAAATGTAACTCTTTGATTTCATATTCTGATATAAAATTCTTTGTCTTGACAACTATCTGTGATAGCTTGTGCCTCTTTAATTAAATAATGAAAACAGTGGTTTCACAATTATATTCTTTTAGAGCTCTATTGGGAAAAACAAGATAAGTGAATTTGGTGACTATTTAAAATGATATACAGAGTATGTTCCCCTATAGGCGATTTAAGGGGAAAAAAAAAAAAAAAAGGCGGGGGGGCACCCTCTGCAAGATCAAAGTCCAGAAAGAACTGGCACTTAATTTATCATCCTTTACAGACAAAAGACAGCTTTCGTCATTTCAAAAGGATCAGATGTCTTTTATGACAAACTGGGTTTGCAGTTTAATTTACAAATAGAATTCTAAGTAAGCAGTCTTTGCTCTGCCAAAGCAAATGACAAACAGTATAGGTTTTCATTCACGCAGCCCTCAGCAGGATAGAAGAGATTAAAATAAAACTGAAATAATTTAGAGAAAACAAATAAATGTTTCACAAAGTTGAAGAAGATCAAAGCCTGAATTTTCTGACCCCAACTGTACAAGCATTTCTTATTATATTGACCAGTGCCATCAGATCATTAATTAAAAGGAAAGCGCTGGCAGGTGGCAGGGAAGCAGAAGCCGATAATTGGCCCCCTTCTTCTTTTTGCCTTCAAAAACTCTCTCGTTCTTTTGCAAGACATGCCACTAGGCAGACAGAAATGCCTACTTTGTAATATAATGATTAAGATGAGATGAAGAGACTCTTGCGTTTAAAGCAGCTCTGCCTAATGAATGCAGCTAGCTTTATAATTATGATCCTACTTTTACAATAAGGAATATGATGTTCCATTCAACATCTCCTCAACTGTCAAAAAGGTAAAAATCTCAAATATAGGGGTCTGCACTAGGTGCTTTTCACCCCCTTATTCCTTTTATAGCAGTTAGCAAAACGAGGCAAAAATAACTACTAGTAATTCAAGCGCCTATATAAGAGAGAAAGAATGAATTGTCGAGACTCACCACTTCACCAGGTAGGTTGTTCAGGTCATTAAAAGGGGTTTCTAGAGTGTTTGTGTCAACATTTAGCAAAACCACATCCTCCAGTGATCTATTTTTTACTCTCTGTTAAGAAAAAAAAAATACTGGAAAACCAATTTACTATGGTGTCCTCCTGAAGCACATTTTTATTATAAAGTGCTAAATTACAAATGATGATTTTACAAAGGACAATAATAGCAAAAACAACAGTTGGAGCTTTAGATGTAGGATTTGTGAATTAGATACAGCATTCAGAGTAGCTTTTAAAAATACTTCTTATTCTTCAAACACTAAGGTTATATTAATAATCTCTGAAATTAATTCCTGAAAACCAGGATTTACACAGAACACAGTTGGATTAAACATACTGGAACTATACATATCTTGCAACAACATTTCATTCTCTTGTATTTGTGAAAATCAGATAAGATGCTAATCATATAATCAGATGAAAACCAGAAAAAACAACAATTATTTGCAGATTTATGTAAGTACCAGGCATGTGATGCTTACTATTACTACAGAAGAATGGATAAAACACTTTTTCATCAGTGTACTTGGCTAGCAGCTAAGAATTAAACACTTTGCTCCTTTCAGGAAAAAGGGACAGCACTCTTTTCCATATGGTCCTACAATAATACATAATAATGCAGTCCAGGAAATAATTCCTGAAGGTACTGAGTGACTTCTTTTTCACAACAAATCTTTCTATGCCATTATTTCCTTACTGAATAATAAAAACTAACCTAGTCAAGATATCATGATCAATCCATGCAGGTCATATGAACCTCATTTGGGAGCACAGAATGTGCCTGGAGGCAAGAAGTGTAGGTGATATAGAAGGCCTTTTTTTGGAAACACAAAAATGCTGGCTCAGACTAGGGAAGAAGCCACCCCATCAGCTTAGCAGATGTGAATTGATCCTCAGAAACTGCTTTAGCAGAAGTGTAAATCAAATAATGTTCTCAAATCAATTATCTACTCCGCATGGTGATCAGATGGCACATGTAAGCTTAACAGTGCAATCAAATGGTTACGGAAAAAGGCAATACTATTTAATACCCAGCTATTACTTACCTGTCAGGTGAGTTCTATTGTGTTGCTTTACATTCAAATCTGCAAAAGTTACCTCTTATTTTTTGGTAAAAAATACTAATTTCTAAATTAATAGTTATGGATGTTATGGGATGGAGGTTAGATTCAAATTTTCAGAGGGACAGGAACATAAATTATCTGTGAAATCACAATAATGCTGAAATCTGAGCGATGGTGACTCCAAAATAAATTTTATCTGTTTTCATTATTGGGAAAATCTGTTGCTAAATCACTAATAGGCAGGAAAATAGCTATCACTGAGCTATTAAATAGACAGAGAAATAAATCATGATGTAGAACTACATGTCTCCATAAAACACTTCAAAAGTAAGATTTCAAAGAGAGACATTTTTTACTTAGTAGAGCATATGAAGCTTGAATTTGGTAATTTTGCATGCTAAAATGCAGGGATTTATTCTGAAGCATTTCCAGTAAAATATTTTTATGGTACACACCCCTCACGCTTACCAGCACACTGCACTGTATAGTAAACTTACCTCTATCAAGCTTAAGTGGACGCCAATTAGATAAGGCATCGGTGCACTGAAGAGAAAGAGTGGAAAAGATCAAGTTTTAAGTGCTACAACATTAATGGAGTATTTTAAATCTTGGCACGTAAGACCCTAGTAAACAGTCATTGTTTAAGACTATTAAATGAACACAGAAGTTTTTACTACACAAGGAAAATTTTATTTTACTCTGCAGTAAAGATGACCACAAAATAAAGGATGCTGCTCCAAACTATGAGGCATGAGCAAGGAGGCCCCACGGCTGTCATCTAGACCTCGTTCCAATAGCTGACCACACTGAGCTAACCCAGAAGATGGCCCCAAAGTGGTCTGGTTTTAAAACACCAATCTGGAGAACATGATCCCAGTTACCATCACCACACTGCAACACAAACATCATTAACACCAGTTTTGCTTCTGAATGTACTGCTGAAACCCTTCCTTGGCAAGTGTTTGGAAGCTGCATAATATTCTATTTAACTCAAGATAATAAACTTCTGCTTTCCAATTTGCATGAGACAAGGAACTGTATTCTCCAAATAAAACAAATACCCACACAAAGCCACTGCAGCAAGACCTCCTGCAGTATGCAAGCAAGAAACTGAATTAGTCAGGCTAATTTATCATGGTTTCCTACAATCTTCTGTTCAGGCAACATCTGACCAAGAGTATACTCAGTCCAGCGCTGAAGAAAAAACACCTCCAACAACGACCATCCCACTTTTGGGTACTGTGAGATTACTGACAATATTCACCCCAGGGAAGTGAGCAACAGCCACGCTGGTTTAGGCAACCCAGTGGGAAATGACTTGCTAATAAACCACAGAGAAAAAAAAACCTAAATAAAAATAATCTCTGAAAAATAAATGGAATGCAAGAAAAGTTATTCGAAGTTACACAAACAACTCATACACAATAATTTCTCTCATGGCAATAATTTGATCACAAATCTGAGCCACTGGCACTGACTGGCAATCGACTTCCCAAGGATGGGGAAAGGCCTCACTGCATCAACTCACATGGTCTCATCCATTTGGTCCCACCTCTGGGACCACAAGAAGCAATTCTCACCTGCCTGTGAGTACAGCCCATTTTAGAAAAATCTGTACACCCTATGGATTAGCCAATTGCTCTCATTAACAATGTCCCACGGGAGAGGATCAAGGCAAAAAAATCCAAACGAAAACCAACAAGCAAACCCAACCAAACAAAACCAAAAAACCAGCCTGACTGAGGCCCAAACAAGATTTCATCATGTTTATGCTATCAAAATACAGGTTTGCTGAAACTGCAAGCAGCCATGGCTTAAGGTTTCTAGCCAATGAGGCTTTCAAAAAGGAAAAGAGGCCCTTATTTTCCCACAAAACGCTTTCTTAGCCCAAAACTGACAAATTCTAGCACTTCTTGATGACATCATCCAGGCTAATCCTTATGTCTTTGTGAACTAAATACAAATTACATGGAGCTGTAAACAAGTGTCACTGAAGAGCAGACACACATATATATTCAGAGAGGATTTAAACAGCTTTAAACCCCTCTATAATTTTAAGAATGCTCTGTACTATTTAATGTATTTAACCAAACCAATAAGCATGATTATGGCTGACACATAACTAAGGCTTCTGCTGCGGAATATGCAGCAAAATAGATCCTCAGGTTCCTCATATCAGGAGTGTTACAAATAATGTGAACAGGAGAAACTACAGTGAAAACAAGTGCTATATCATGTATGGATTTTATGCACACTTGTTTTCTCGTACATCGACACTGTTCCAGTAGCTTCACCACGCCTGTGCTGACTAAAGATAGCTGATGATTTGCTCCGTTAATAAATCTGTCATTTAAAAGGGTAGCACGTAGCTCCTTTCTCTACAGAACAAAGCAACAGCTACATCATTTCAATTTTGAAGTTAAGAGAAAAAAAGTACAAAGCACATCTAGAAAACGGATGAAATAAAAACTGCAGGTATGGAAAGTCAATTTGATAATTTTCAGCAAAAAGTGAATTTCATTACTGCTGGATTCTGAAGTCTTAACAGCAGAAGACTGTAATATGTACATGAAATTCCTAACTACAATACTACTGGGAGCTGCTATACAGTTTTTCTCCTGCTTATGCATCTTATCACCAAAAATATCAATCTACGGTATCATTGCCCAAAACAACTGCTATGTTATGCAAAACATGCAAGTTAATTGGAAAATAATCATCCCATTCTCACAAAAACAGGCATATGTATATCCTAATTCAGAAGAGACCAAATCTCATAAGGACCTATTGCAATTGTACCTTGAATTATAGAACTGCATCATATTCTTAACAGAACATCAGTATAAGAGATGCTTTATCATCCACAGACAAAAGTGTCATACCTTCTAGTATCGGTGATTTAGTTTGCCAAGATATAACACAGAAATTTGATGAAATTAGCTTTCTCCTTTACAAAAATTAATTTTATTCAAATATAATTACCATATCAATGCTCAAACTAAATTTTTGTAAGACTTTTTTTGAAAGCCAGCCACCCACTCGGTTGAGTGCGACAGTCGCTTTTTACTTACTTAAACGCAGAAATCAATTTTTTATGCCATAATATAAAACTCAAATTTTTATGAACAGTGCTGTGGTTTTTTCTCTGCAGCTAGAATGAATATTACTTTCACACACCAATATTTTGCTATCTTTTCGAAAAAGAAATATCCTATCTGTCCTTTTTTGGATGGTTGCTCCAGTTCTCACACTGGACCTCTCGCAATGGCATTCAAGGCTGAGATAAGCTACGTGGGGGTAGAAAACCCTCCTGAAGTCAACAAAAAGACACTGTTCACACACTGGACCTTGGCACTCATGGCCTGGCCAATCCTGAGGGTGTTGCAGTCCACACTGCCCCTCTGCTTTGGGCTACTTCAGCAACATCGGTTACATTAGCTCTAAATCCTGCCTGGAAATCAGGCAACATGACAGAAATTAACAGATTTTTTTGATTAAAAAGGCAAGTGGAAGAATTGAAATAATTTCTAATGTAGCCCTGTTTTGCTCAAAGATACATTTTTCTTTTTTCATGCTTATAAAATGTATCAGCTAGGCACTTTATGTAGTTTATCAAGTTCTAATCCCCATAGAATTATATCATTTATCTTTATGGCATTATTAAGATATTTAATCCAACTAATTAAAAAAAAAAAGTGGGTTTGTCTTAAAATCTGCTGTATTATTAATATGCAAAAATAGTTACAGAATCAGGGCCTATATTGAAATTAATACATTTAAATATACTTTAACTTTATTTTTAAAAAAGCCTTACTACCTTGTAACGAACAAAATTATCAAGCTGATATTCCCCTACTTCATATATTTGAATACCATTTCAGAACAACATTAAGGAGACACCCCAACAAGTCCAAGTGAAACATGGACAATGAAATTTCTAGGTATGAAAATGCATGTTGAGCTAAAAGGAAAAATGGCACTTTTATAAAAAGAACTTTTCTTATCAAAATTACATAAAAAATGAAAGTATACAAAATAACTTTTAAGTTCTTTTATTAATTTTAAATTGGCACGATCCCATTGGACTGCAAACTAGGTCAGGCCTACCATAAACTGTGACCTTAAGAATTCATCAAGGTTTTTTAACTTGATATATTATATACCTATGAGGAGAACATTTATTTACTGTTAATACACCAGAACATGAGGAAAGCTAAGTAATTTATGTGTTCTTATTACACTTTTCCAACCAGTCTCACAAAAGAACCATTCAGACAATCAGAAAGAGAAATGTAAATGCACAAAAATCTGAGTCAAAAGGTCTGAATTACAGTTACTGTGATAAATTCATCAGTTGTGCATTTCCCTTCAAGAATTTTATGTTTCCATTTGAACATCTCTAAAACAGGAAAACTTTTTTCTCCACCGTATTGTACTACTGTAAAAAAGAAAAGGGGTTATAAATGAATTTTACAAGTTTAAAAATCTCCATGCTTCTTTTTAATGAGTAAAAAAATTTCTCAGGTCATGCCACAGTGACCTAAAATCCCAACTATTATCATCACACAGAGCTGTGTACAGCAACTAACATTATTATTTCTGGAAACATTATCTGTGCTTAGAAGGGGAAATAAAAAAATCTTCCAGTATTCAGGATGCACTCTACAGGGTATATTGCTTGAATAAAAGTGTTGATCTGCCTTCTGAGAACAGCGTTTATGGATGATCTGAAAAATTACAAAGCTTCTGGCAGTAAGCACAAAAAGTAAACAAATACATCCGAGTTCTACCCCATATTGGTGCATTTTATCAAAGGCAGGAGGAGAAACAATTAAGACAGAGTTTCTTCAAAAGAAAACTATCATTAAACATGAAAGGCTTAGCTGGAGTTGTAAGTAAAGGGAGGAGTTGGAGAAGAACATTTGGGGGTTTTTTTAACAACAAATAATATACACATGAATTGTAAGAACTACCACAGAAAAAATATATAGTGTGGGCAAATATTGTTCAACTTCAGGAAAAACTATCAAAGAGACTTAAGGAAACACAGTGAGAATTTGTTTGAAAACAAAAGTTCGGTAGACTGGATGGAGTTCAGTGGAACAGCAATATATTCATAGGTTTGAAGGTGGGGAAAAAAACAAACCAAAACCAACAACATAAAGCCCAGCAAACATATATTCTATGAAGAAAACATAGACTTAGGTTGGTAAGCATCTGGCTGGGTCTCAGTTTTTATATATAATAATAACAATAATTCCCAATCTCTAAAACAGCTTGAAATGGTTCATTTTTCCATAACAGACCCAGAGGGTCTAGGTAAAGTGAAAATCTCCAGGGATGGATATTCCTGTTTAAACGCTTTAATGGAAACTCTCATTTACTATCTCTGCTGCTACTCTGAATAAAAGCAATTAGATCTCTTAGCCTGAAATTGTGAAACACAGGCATGTGGAAACATCATCCCCTTGAAGGATTAGAAGTGAATCAAAAAGTAATTCTTGTTCAACTGAAAAATATGCCAAAACCACAAAGTCTGTCATGTGAACAGAATCACATCAGGAGAAGCAGAATACTTATTATTAAAATTTTGGAGTCCCAAAAGGAGTTTTTAAGCTCTTTTGGGAAGGAACTGGCTGGAATCCTGAGCCTGGCTGAGTTAAAATATACATACTAAATCACTGATGACTACTAACATCTGATTCTGGAAAAAATGATCTTTTTTTTTCTGAACACTTCTATAAGTATCATTTATTTCCACTTAAAACAAAAGCCAAGTAAAAGTAAACTGTAGCATGGCTGCATTTAAATTACTGAATGAATTCTCTTACCAATAAAACAGGAACAGTTGTTAGAAACATGATTCTAAATGCTGCATTGATAGTGATCAGCACTGTAATTCAAGGTACCAATTCAAACACCACATCAAGGTATGCTGGAATATCTCTATTCAAGTCATCATTTAAGCATTGGCCTAAGCACCTTCATAAACTGCATCCTGTACGTTCAGTCACAGTAAAGAGTGTTTTCATCAGTTACTTAGAATTCTAAGACAGGTAAGAATCTCAGAAATGGGGATAACAGGTTAGCTGTCTTACCAGCAGTAGTCCAGAAGATGTGGAGGAAGCACTGGGATGTAAATATGTTGCCAATACATTGGATATAACAATGCAGCTGACGCATGAACACAAGCAGTTAACTAAAAATAAAAATACACACACAGAATTGGCAACAAAAAAAACCATGAATAAAAAGAAAATACAAAATCTTAAATTGACTTTTAGACATGCAAGAACCTTAACCTCCCCAAACCACGTATTATATAATTTTGTAAATTACTCTGAATTGCCTAAACACATCCACACTGAACTCTGATGTATGTACACAAGCACAACATCTGCAAGAAGTCAGGCTAACAAGTCAAGCTAGCCCTCCCTGCTCAGCTATTCCCTTGGAAAAAGGGAAATAATAAGGAATTACTTGATGCAGTCATGGTCAAACATGAGGACTGCCATGAACACACAGGACTGAAGTGAACCTCAGGTTCACTCGGCTCCACTGAGTGGGAAAGACTCAGGGCAGTTTTCTGGTCCCCATTTCTGCTATTTTTACTGGAATTGATCTGAACCTGCATGAAGCCACAGAACAGCACTAAACTCAGTAGCAGGATTAACTCCTGTTTGTGTCACTATCTTGATTTCCAAACTACCTTAAAATAAAAAAAATCTGAAGCGAATATTCCCTGCAACAGAAAAGCAACTTTATTAGAATTTTCCAGAACTCCCTTCCCAAAGCAGAGACTTCCAAGCCTGGCAAAAGCACCACGGAAAATGAAGGACTCTTTGACCAAGAAAGGAGGTGCAACAAACTGCTTACCACTCAAAATGGACATCTTTGGTTTTCGAAGACACACAACAAAACACCACAACCACCACTTTCCCCCCACAACAAACAAACAAACAAACAGCTATGGAATTCATTAGAATGGGGCTAAGTTCATTCCACAAGGGAACACAATGATCTGCAGTACGTAAAGAACTCAAATTTTATCTATCTTTCCTATCAGAAAGCCTCTCAAATTTAGTTACTTTATTATGCAGGCACAGAGTTACAACAGAATGAGAAAAAGTTGAGATTGTGTTCAAAACACGGTAGCCTATATCCATCACAGATAGCACTACAAACCTCATCAAAAAAAGGAATAAAAAATTAAGAGAATGCCCCATGTAGAAGTTACCGAGCTTACGGAAAAGACAAGGCTGTCCTAATGTTTTGTATCACAACAAAATTACTACCTGAGTTTAACTTGGTAATAATGCTGTTTATTAGATATGAACTTTCACAGTAACAAAACAGAACTAAAAATAAAATGTAAATCCTGCCCATACAGCAAGTGCTAAAACATTATGGATTTTACAGGGGAAAAAAAAACAAAACAACCCTCTTTGTGGAACAGATCAGCAGTTAAAGTGTTTACACCCTGGCTGTCTTGGACTTTAGACTTGTAAATAAAAATTATACTGCAGTTTTGTAGATGTATTTTTACACTAAAAATGAAAAAAAGCAGTTATAAGACCATCGCAGCAGAAATCACAGACAATTACAATTTGTGCAGCCTAGTTTGCTCAGCACTCAGATTAATATAACACGATTAAATATGGAAAAGAAGAGGGTCTGAAAGCTCCTGAGGGATATCATTAGGGCAAATTGCCAAAGAATGAAACATGAGCCAGTCAGGAGAGTCTGGAAGCTGCAGTAGTACCAAGGGACTTGAATGTTCGACAGTTGGAGCTTCAGTAATGTGTGAACTGCAGGTTAAGGTATCAGGAGACTCTGTTCACTGACACACAGAATGTCACTATTGACCAGCGAGCTGCCCGAGCCTGACAGCTACACTGCACAAAGCCAAGGATATCATAATTCCCTATTTAAACTCTTCGGTTCACATTAACATCTCCTTTCTTAGCTTTAAACCACACCTCTGCAATTACTCTCATTTTGGACTTATAATAATGGCTATTTTAATAATTACTGGGTGGTTACTAAGAATTGATTTGGGGGAAGAAATAAATTAGTACCTTACCCCTTTCTATACAGTGGGATCTATGAGGTTTATTTCCATATTATCTCTCTTTGTAGTTTAACTAACACTACTGACAGCACAGTCCAGCTCAGCATCACGTTTTTTGCTCTTTCACTCGGAATGGATATGGAATTACTAATTAGTATGTCCACATTCTATTGTACACAGTATACGAATTTCAAACTACAATTACCTATATAAAAATTAGCATTTCATGTGTTTCAATCAGAGGCTGAAATAAAGCTGAGCACTCAGTTATACAGGATATCCCCCAATGTATACAGTCGCCTCCTCCTCCTCTTAATAGGCATTCTTAAATTATGAATTAAGATGACTATACTATTTGCATGAAGAAATTTTCCTATCTTATGAATATATGTCTGTTGTATTATAATTCTCACTTCAACAGAGGAAGTGTGCAATTCCTTAAAAACACTGGAAGTTTTTTTAACTCGTTTTATAATCTGTATTTTAGTGTGGCACTCATCCTGCCATCTATTCAACATTTATAATTTTTTCAATCTACTAAATGTTATTATTCCTAGCAGGAAAGGTAAACACTTGACTGCTTACACATCAAGCTTTTGTTGTACTGTTCCTTGTTTTTCTCTTTAATAACATCTCAATGTAAGATCTTATTTAAACATTGCCCACTATGCTGCTGCAGTAGGTTTCCCAACATTTTAGTATGCCATGAATATGTTTTATAGTTTCCTGTAGTACACAGCCTGTAACACAAGCAGCTATGGGATTGTGCTGCTCTTCAAACTGTGTGACATTTTAATATTCTGCCAACTCTGCCTTTAAGCAAACACTGATAAGATAATTATGGATTTCATATTAACATTTGCACAGTCGCTGTAAAATTTTTTTTTTGCTTTTTTTACTGTTTCAATGGTGACTGCATTTCTCAAATGCATTAGTTATTTAAATAACCTTCCTCTTTAACTGACACATCCACTCCACCGAACAGAATGGGAACTGCTGTGAATGTTGGAATAATGCTGCATGTCCGAAGGAACCAGGCAGCTCCAGAGATCTGAAAAGCCTGGTATCAAGTAGAACTCGAGAATTGACATTAGAACTCCGAGGTCTCAAAGCTGACACCAGATTTGGGGGTGTCCAACAGCATCTGTGCTTGGGAGCAGAGCCCAGCAGGCACCTGCCAAAGGCTGCAGGAGGAGATCCTAAAGCAGCGCACGCAGCACAAGCTCCCAGGCAAAGAAATGAGAGTCTGGTCCTTGGCCCAGTGGGGATATCTTCTGCAGAAAACAAAACCTTACACTGTCTAGGGACAAAGGCATCCCTCTGGAGTCTGTCAATTGACTGCTATTCCAAAAGGAATTCTCGAGAACTACCTTCCTAAAAAAGTAATTGTAAGGAAAGATACGTGGTAGATTGGGAAAATCTCTTTTTCAAAACAGATAGACATTCTCCTAAATTATCTAGAAGTTGTCTTCAGTAGACATTCTCCTAAATTATCTTGAAGTTGTCCTCAAGACTGTGTACAACCCTATCTGTTTTTTCACTGACAACTGGAGATAAACATCAACTGTGAACTGTGAAACCTCTTACAGGTAAGTTTTATGTAAAACGCAAAAGCCTCTGTCCAATAAAATCTGCTATATGTTTATGTTTACACACACATATATCATTGCACAACTCTACAGTTTGCTAAAAATCTTAAATTATAGCAGACGAGTGCTGCAGAACATAGTTTTTGCAAATCTCATAATTTATTACCTCGTTTGAGACAATAAATGACGCTGAGATATCCTCCTGTAGTTCACTGCACTAGAAAAAACCTACTAGAGTTGTGTTTCTATCCATAAAAAATGGGAAGGCAGTTTTTAAGTAAAGTTTTTGTCAGCTAAAATCCATTTGCCAACATTGAACAGAACTTTTAATATTTTTGCTTCCATCAGTTTTTATTTTTAAACTGTTTTTCTCCATGTCAAAGAAAGTCTTTTAGTTAAACAACTTCTATTTTCAAAAATAAATCGAAACATCTTTTTTAAAATGTTTTAAATAATGTGGTTTTAAACTAGCATGAGTCAATTGTTTTGAATTAGTTAAAAGCAACATTTCAATGTTCAACCTTCTAATTTCTAATTTGAAATCTCCAGCATTTGCATTGGACATGAGAAGAAGCTTTATATCTCATTCCATCACTATGGGTTTACTAATAGTGCTGAGTACAACTGAACATTTCAGTCTGTTTCTGATCTCTCCTGATAACATGCTGCAGCCACAATCAACATGGGAGCTTTCATATCCTGCAAGGAAAGTAATTGGTGTTTTCTCCAGAATACTGTAGTGATCCTGGGACCATAATTTTATCTTTGCCCCTGAAAAAAAGAATTCTGAAGCTACATGCCTGGTGAAAATACAGTCTCTCCAAGTAGTGGGAGACCACAGTACAGAGTTTGTTAGTCAAATTCATTATTGGGTGACAGAAAATTGCTTACTATCAAATCTCTACAAGACTGAAAGAATGCACAAATTCTAGAGAATGATGAGTTACTTTCCACCTTATGGCAATAAGCAGACAGTTGGGAAGGTTGTTGTTCAAAATCTACGAACTGATGAACACAAACAGTAAGGAGAAGTTTTAGTTCAAGATTTGATCAAAGCACGTTTACCTGCTCTTGGGAGCACAGAGAGAGCAGCTCCTCCCATCCTTCACGTGGATGCAGTAATTCTGATGTGTGTACCTGCTACCCCAGTGCTCACTTCTATCAATGAATCTTTCTACTCTGTATTTCAAAGGGACTGGTCCCTTCTTCTGCTGTTCTTTTTACCTTTTCCTCATTTTAGGTTTCGCTAAAACACTGTGACATGTCTAGAGTCACACTACTTCAGTTGAAACTTCTTCAGACTCACAGACAATGTTTATTTGATACCAATTATTCACATATTTTCAATGAGTAATATGAAAATACCTGTATCCTGCATGAAACTTACCTGGCAGTTTCTTTCTATCTATATAAATTACTTTCTTCAAAGCCTTTTCTATATTCAAAGGTAAAAAAAGAAGAGTATAGGTGGCAAGATTTGCACACATTGCAACGCACAAACTAGAAAGACACAAACTGACTGGCAGAATCTTGTCAGACAGCCAAAAACCGCAACAGAAGTTAAACAAATGCTAAAGTAAAATTAACCTGTGATTCTGTACAACCTTTCAAAATCTACTGTAAGCAACTGAAGAACTACTGTGATAAAACCATTTCCTGAAAAATCATCAAACACTGTCAATCTCTGTCAACACCATGTCCAGAAATGGGTACTGGTGTGCTCTCTCCCTCCTCCCTCACAGTACCAACGGGCCAAAGCACTGCTTCCCTCCCACTGCCTTGACCACACATATGTTGAAAGATGCCCAAGATTCTGTTTAGTTTCGTTATCTCATCTACTCATTAATACCTACAGCAATAAATCACAGGGGATGGAGCACTGTTTTACCTCAATTACAGCAGTGACCACCAGCCTGGACCACCCCTTGTTGCTATTACTCCAATACTCCCAGTCCACAAGAATTACTGAGAAACCACTATCTGCTTCCTAAAAGAGGAGCGGTAGTCCAGGTAAAAGGAAGCCTCTCCTCTACATGATTACAACTCATAAGACAATCAACTCTATTTTAGAGGGGCAAACACATCGAAATCCTGTTTGACTGAGAATGAGATCAGGCCCCAAACCCATAACGGATGCTTAACATTTGTGGAGCCCTACCTTTCCATCCATTCCTTGGGGGGAAGACTGCTGGGGAGTAAAAGTGGGAAGAGAGCTCTTGCTTTTGCCATACAAAACAGCATAAATCTAAATATTACACAGTCAGACTGAACAATAAACTTAGCCCATTCTGCTGGCATTGGTGAGAAATCAGTGAGGAAAAATAATTCAGCAATGAAAGAGAACAGAATATATTGTCCAAGCCATGATATGCAAAACCACTTCTATGCAATTCTTTAATTTAGCTCCTGGCTAATCTTTCCATCTAATAATTTCCATCTGCCATCCCCATAATCTTTAGGAAGAAAAAGAGGAAGGACCTTAAATGAGCCATAATGCATTTTCCTCCTGTTCGGCAAGATGAAAACCCAGCTCTCCTCTCTCACCGAAGGGAGAGAGAAAGGAAAATATATTTCCAGTTCACAGCTGAAAATTTTAACTTCTTCCCTTGTAAAAATTAAAGATGCAGAAGAAAACACTTATATAAAAAACTTATTTTCTCCTAGAATTGCTTCTGGGTTTTTTTAGGATTATTCACTTCCTTTTATCATTCTTTCTGGGGGAAGGAAAGGGAAGAGATGAGTGCTATTCATGATTTTGACAGCACTTCATATACAATCAATTTCATTCTTTTCTTGCAATTCTTGATTCACAAAGCAGCATTATGGCATCATTCTTGTGCATTAGTTTGGAAGAGAAAAGAGAAGACTGCAGACACGGCTTGTTCCTTGCCTATGGCTCCAGGAGTGACATGTTTCCCAATGACGGAAGCTGAGCAGAAAATAGAATTGAAGTGGTAGTAGACAGGTGAGCGCTCAACAAGGAACACCACTGACATACTGTGCCTACACCAGGGACCTACAGGCGCTTTTAGAGATAATCAGAGGTATCTATATAACAAAGTAGGTGTGAGGGCAGAGAAAAAAACATGTAACTTCATTCAGCTACTCAGAATTTTCATACCACAAAGGTTTTTTGTATTTTTCATAGGTTGAAAATGAAAGTTCTGGAAGTTAGTCACCAGGTTTTATCCCTAACATGTTCCAGACTGGGCTAATTAATATGTCTCTTATGATACTCATTTATCCTATAATAAACTAACTATGCTTCTTTATATCATCTGTTCAAAAATTGCAGTTTCCTCACATTTCTTCATTTCATCTCTGTATGTTCTTGATTTGTTTATTCCCATTTTGATATTCACTTGTTCCCTAACTTCTTTATCTCTTCCTGTCTCACAAAAACACAGAACACCACAAACATTCCCACATTTGTGTCCCTTTTCCTGACCATCTCCTGATGCCTCCTTTCCTTCCTCCTTTATTTTATGACCCGTCTCCACAGAGAAAGAGCTACCCTCCCATAAAATGAGGGGGTTCTGCAAATGTTTCTCACCTCTGAAAGGAGAGTTTTCAGGAAAATAATTTTTATTAACATCTCCTCCTCCAGAGGAACTCTGTGGCATGCTCTTCTGCCACGCTCTAATTAAGGAGCAGGGAACAGCTTCCTTGTGAATAACTGATAGAGAACTTTCTGTGAGCAGGACTAGAGATAACCACCAACGATGCTATAGCTCATCTTATCATTGGTGAATTTGGGAAAATAAGAGTGATAAAGCAGTAGCAAGTGTGAAAAGGGGAAATCTTGCCATACCAGCACACCAGAACAAGAGCTGGTATTACACTCAAGCGCCCTTCAGCAGCTCCTCACTTCTTTTGCTTCACACTACCACCAAATGACTTTAGTGGTACTTTTTGTAGGGGTGAGACAGTTCTGATCACCAGAATAGGGATTCTTTCCCTTTCAATTCCCCTCCAGCCCAGCCACAAAGGACTCCGTTCCTAAAGGCTTCTCTCTGAGTGCTTATGCCCACAGCAGTGCCCGCACTGGCTCGACACAGCATTTTGTTCCCTCAGTTTCTACTGAATCTCATATGAACCAGAGAAAAAAACTACTTTGCCCCAGTTTAATTCAATCTTGGAGCTTTCTTTTTCCTACAAGTGCTAGTAAGTGGAAAATTACATTCTGAAACTAATTTGTAGATCTGTCTTTCTGTCTACATGACTTTTTTTTTACAGAGTGGATTTTTGAGGTTTGGGATTTTTAAACTTTTTTTTAATAAAACCCAGAAGTGAAGTTCTTCACATTTTACATAGATGGCAGGTAATAGAAATTTGCAACTATTTACTGGGGGTTTTTCCCTCCACTCTCATTAAAAGAAAAGGATTTTTTAACCACACATTCCTATTGCTTCTCACAAATTCTTTCAACAATTACTTTTCCTAATATTATGGTGTGGCAATGGGAAAACTATTCTAAACCTCAAGACTGAGAGGGCTTTTCAGATCTGGCTGCATACTCTATTCACACTTTATTCCATACTGACACCCCACAGCTTTATTGCTGAAGTGTGCTCCCTACAAGGTGTCCCAATGGGACCTTATCTGCACCTACAACATGCACCCCTGCCCAGTTTGTCTGAGACTGTTACACCTGAACTATTAAAAAAATACTAAATGCCACTTGTCATTTACTTTCAAACCAAATAGCCTACCTGAGGTTACATTCCAAATTTAATTAAAATTATGCTTCGAGGAGCACAGTGAGTATCAGCAGAATATCTGTTCTGCCTTGCAAGTTAATGATAAATTCCCATCCATTTCTTCACTTTTAAGAACTAAATTTAGCCCTTGAACATTTCCAGGCCACATGAATTTGAGATATGAATTAAATTTTAAATCTGTAATATTTTTTCCTGAGCAACTTTGGATAATGTGACAAGAGCTGAACAAGACTAATGAGGCAAAGAGAATAAAGCCAGCACTCAGTCCAACTCACTGAGGGCAACTGGGGGCAACTGTAGCAAGCTCTCTTTGCATGCAAGCAACAGTAAAAGTAATTCCACAAATGTATGTTTGTGTGTAAATTTATATTCAATGCTCCTTCGCCATGGAAAAAATAAATCTGTATCTTTTATTGATATATATGTCTGGTTTTGTAGGGCTACCAAAGCAACCCAGAGGCAGCACAGAGCAGAACTTGTAAGCACCGTGCTCTGAGACACGTCAGGCTTGTATTACCCGAAACAAATACTGGTCAAAGTGAGCTAACGTTCAGACATTTGCTTTAAAGTGTAGCATCCCTTCCACCTGCCAGCGCCGGCCGCAGAAGATACAATCTCGTTAGCATATCACTGACAGACTGATGAGAAAGCTCCTGTCAGACACTGGCCAGCCGGGTGCTGGAGACGGAACGCACAGCCCCAGCTGACTAGTTAGGGAGAGACTGCCGAGGTACAATTACAGAGGCATATGACAAGCTTTCATGCTTGAGTGACTTGAGAACCGATGACACGGCTTTAAACAGCAATCCTTCCTACCTCTGGTCACAAAACAGCAATAAGTCAACTGATGCACTGTTGTAAAATCATGATTTATTCCTTTGCTTTGAATACATGAGAGTGTGGTATGATGTTCTGGTAGACTACCACAGCAGGTGCACTTGGGGCCAAAACATCTAGGGCCTGCCTCCAGCATGCATAAAATCAATGCTGTAGTTCAGCCTTCCTGGAAACGGCGACCCCAGCACTTTAATAATTTATAGAAAGACCGAATTAAAAAATTGTTTGTACTGAAACTCACAGAGCTCCATGCAACTAATAAGAATACATGCAGATGCAGTGACGTGTGAGAAAACAGTGCTGTGCAAGAACATACAGCATGACATTTAGGAAAGGTCTTCCTTTAGCTGCTAAAGTGAAATAACTAACAGCCACCTCTGTGAATAGATCAATCCCTTTGTTTCATTCATCCTTTCGCTTAATCCAAAGCCATATAATTTGTTTCTCTTTCATAGTTTACTGTTGAAAAGCCAGAAATGGTAATTTTTGCTACAAACAGATCTTACAGAGCATAATCCTCAGGCTAGCTGAATCCATCTCACTCTAACGCTAAGCCTGAAGCAAGCTGTGAGGTTGGTGATAATCACATTATTAAAGTGGTTGGAAAGTCAAGCTAATAAAAGAATCAACAGTTAGGGCAAATAATGACCCAGAAGCTACAACAGAATGGAGTGGTGGGAAGTTTCCACTTATATCTTAGTAGTAATTGGAAGGACTAGCAAACAAATATCTACACCAAAGGAGTTTTAAAAAGGCATAAACCCACAGAAAACCAATTTAAAGAAGATGCAAAGAAAATGCAACAACTGCAAAAATCTCAAGATGCACATAAAGCAAAGCCTGCTTGGCTGAAATAAAATATAAGCTGAGATACCTTCAAGATGGTTCTCTTTTTGTTTTTTTCTTTTTTAAGTTAAAAACTCTACCCAGCAGCTTAAAATAGGCACCCTTCTTTTCTTTTTTTTTCCTCTACAGTAAATGCTTTTAAATAGAGCATCATTTTCCCCCGCTTTTTTCCATACCAGGACTGATCCTTTACAGTGACAGTATGAAATTTATTGGGCAGAAATACTAGACAAAGAATTCCTGGACATAAGTAAGTGCAGTTTTCCATTCCTGGCCCCCACAAGAAGGACGAGGAGAAAGTGAGCAAGGCCTTGAATTATGCCTTTTGTTATCAGTCATTGCCCTGAGACAGTGAACCGAAACAGAGCTGATAACTTAAAGGTGACATCACAACCCAGTCTTCATGTACTGACATAAACACTTAATATTCAGTTAACCCCAAAGATAAGACACAACTCCCTTAACAGAAAGTTGTGCTTGATTGCGCTATTTTTGAACAAATAACCTTTCCAAGTATCAAGCTGTAATTTAGGAATATTAAAACAGGACCTTTGCAACACAAAGTACCTGTCTGTTGTGTTTTGTATGCAACGGTAAACCAGCAGAAAGCTTTCAAAGGCTAATGTCCAAATACACTCCATTTGCTTACTGCATTACATCAAGCAATCCACATTTTAAAGAAAGAAATACCTTATGCCAAAAACACATTTAATCATTCTTGGCAATTCAATTAAATTCTTATAGGCAACACTGGAAAGTGTTTCATTAACTTTTTAAACTATATTGCTCTGTAAAGAAGCAAGCCATGCATCCATCACTCCTGTTCTGTTCATGAACAAGATGAGCAGGCAGCAGTTCTGTGAACTGAAGCTCTCAGTGAGCCAGATCTACTTCTCTGTTTTATCAGAACTCTCTAGTGCAAGTGAAAATTACCAACCCCGTATCAAAAGTGGACCCAACACGATGTGGCAGTAATTTTGTTTAACTATGACTTTAGTAATGCTAGAAGACTGAAAAGGCAAGCAGAAAAAAAGTGAAGCTGATGTGCTGTCTCATTTTGGATTTGACCTGCAATCTACTATTTACATTCACAGCTTGGGGACACTCTCCAGGATGTCCAAACACCACTACAAATGTCTGGAACGTGACATCAATTATTTTCAAGTGGAGACACCAGCAAGATGGCTATTAATGCACTAAAAGGTTTGGAATAAACAGCTGAACTGTAAACAAAGCGGAAGTTTCTCACAACCAGAATATGATATCTGTTGTTCTGTAATGGCTTCTAAAGAGAAATCTGATCATATAAAAAAGGTGGTCTAGATCAGCACAGTCTAATCCTGGCACTTCCTCTTCTCTTGTCGTATCATAGCAATAGACACCAGCTGAGATGTTCAGGCTAACAAAAACAAGTCTTAAGCAGATCCAAATGTAGGCTGAGAGCACAATTCCAAATCGTGTCAAGCAGACGGACACGTGCTCACCTGCAGAATGAATCTTCACGGGCTCAGAGCTGCCATCATGATTCCTATCTCCTCTCCACTGGAGCAGTAAAACAGGGTTGACTGGGGCATCATTGGAGCTGAGTTTTTTTAATGGCGTATTTCTTTTTTTTTTCCCCCATTAAATATAAGAAGCTGTGTTTCAGACTGGCAAAGTGAAAAAAAATTCCGATTCCACAGTTTTGCTACATCATGGGAGCTTCTGCTCAGACAGGTTCTTTGAGAAGGCTTTCCCTTCAAATTCTATTTGACCACTCAGGTCTTATTACTATGTTCTAATGCACAATTTTTCCCCTAGCCATTTCAAGAAGTGGAGGGGAGCATGGACAGGGGGGAAAAAAATGCCTATAATAAAATACGGCAATTTACTAAGAAAAAGAAAAATCTTTGGTGTTTAAAAAATATATCATAGAGTAATAATGTGAAGATTGTCTACATTCACTGAGTATTTATTTTGCTGGTTTTGAGCTGTTCATGTGGCCTCTGCTTATATGACCCCAGGTTTGCTTCACTCCAGTTCCCACGGACTGACTCAGCTCCACATCCTGCAGAGCACTGAGGAAGTGCTGCCTTTGTGCTCTGCCCTAACTGCAGTGGTGCTCACAGACTCAGGGACCCAACGCTGTGGTGTTCAAAATAAATAACAAGGCAATTATGTAACTGCTACTGCTACCTAGAATTGTAAAATCTGCCAGCCTTTTATGACAATTCTGAATCTTCTCTCTCTTCCATTTAATTTTGACTCAAAAAAATTGAAAGGGGTTTTATCCACTATTTATAATCAAAGAATTCTCACTCCTTACAGCAGCTGCAAGTCTTTGAAAATAGTAATTTTAGTACTATATCCAACCTTGTATCCATGTGTTCATTTACTTGGTAGTACAATTAGCAGTGTTCAGAAATACAGAATTGATTTTTCACCACAGAGCATATTAAACAAAATGTTTTATGCAGTATTCTTCAAAAACACTAAGGTAACAGTGCTTAATAGGCTGAAGATTCCACATAAGAAATATACTCTATGATTAAGACTCGGTTATAAAGTGACAGTCTTGCACTGATGCAAAATTAACTTCAGAGTATTTTCAAAATATAGGGTACTTTAAAAACCTGTAAGATTCTGTGAAGAGTAAAATAAAATGGCATCTGAATATTTAACTATACTTTCCAAATGAAATGCAACATTCTTTTATTAAGCAGTCTAAGCAGGCATAAGGGAAAAAAAAAGTTTTAATGTGTGCAATAGCTTAAAACCTTTAATTAAAATACTGCTATTTTGAGTTGTACGTTATTGACAGTCTGAAGAGCTGCTCCAAATCAGAGATATTACAGTGTGCACTCCCAAACCACTCTAACAAAGATGAATCTACCTATTACCAGGTTAGGATAGCAGCTATTATTCAGGACCCTTGATTTCTTTCAAGTAGCTCCAATGGAATAAGCCACAAGTGAATAATAAAGATCTTATAATAGCCCTTAAGAATTCTTTTTAGGTTAGAAGGCACAGAAATGAACTCGGGACAGTTAAAGAACTCTCATCTCCTGATAAGAAAAATAATTAACCTGACTTAATGTATCTGAGTAGGTCTTATATAAATCAGACTTTTGTACTTCAAGAGCCAGACTAAAACCATATATTAGAAGAGTATGTAGATATTGTCTTATAAGTACACATGGAACATATCTAAAACCGCCAAGGTCTGCAGGTCATTTTGTGAAATGTTCAATATATCCTACTTAAAAGGAGATGTGTGAAGTACTTACAGTGCTTAGTTTGCTGGAGGTAATAATGATTCGTCTCTCATGCAACATACTGGCATAAAGTTGCAGCATGTTGTTCACATCCACAGCAACAAAATATTCAGTGAGGTTTCTCTGTATAAATTTAAAAAAAAATGTTAAGAGTATAGCAACAATAGTAGCTAAGTGGAACATCTGATATATTACTTGTGAAAATTTTTGTCTAATTAGCAGGTGGGGGAAAAAAAGCCCCAAACTATTAAGGAAATCATTTTGCACTAAAATTTGTGTGCTTTAAAAATAATTAATTAGATTTTACAGCAAATGAAAAGCTAACCGTGGTGTAAGTTTTTAATATTTTGCTCATTTCATTATGCTTGTGACTTACATTTGCTCTTTTGTTCTTTCAAATTTTAAAAAATACGGGACTGGGCATTATATCAGTATCACCACATGCTTTTAAGGTGACCATTGCTTCCAACCCAGGAACAGATCTTCCACCACCGTGGTAACTGCTCTGTCAGCTACAGTAATTAAACTGCTATTTTGCCAGGCTCTCCCAAAGTCAACACATTTTATTCCATTTCAAGTACAGCAAAACAGCTTGTTGAACACCACCAAGCCTTTGCTCGAGCTGTGTGTGCCAGGACATCAAACATCCTGCAGAACTGGTGCAAGGTACTGGGTTCTTCCTGCAGCCAGCCTTTTCACCCCGATAAGAATCCCACTGTGGGGTTTGAGAGGCAAAGTCACCAGCACCTCCCATTAATAGTTCAGACAACAAAGAAGTGGGGGAAAAAGAGAAAAAGGTGGGGGGAATCTCTGTGCTCCAGATGAATGTAACTATTTCTGAAGGGCACAGTGCCAGAGACATACAAGTTCTGAATAAGCTAAAATAGCTACCAGCAAAAAAATGCCCAGGAAACCAGCAAATTTTTGTAAACACTAGAGAACATGTATGAAAATATACTAATACACCCCTCAATATGCAAAATATTTAATTTCACATATTCATTATCATATCTGCAACCAGAACTCCTATTCATCCCTTCCCAGGGACAACAATGTTACTGAATGTTCATGTAGAAGTTCTATCAAGGATAGGCCCCAGCAGAAGGACAGACATCAACAGTGGAACTGGAGACTAACATTCTATTCTGGATGTGGCCAACACACAGTAGCAAGGTCACCCAGCCCTGAAAAAACTGCCAGGGCAAGATGAGTAGGAAAAGCTTTAGTGTGGTAACTTCCTTATTGGATGTATTGCAACATTAAATAAAAAAAAAACCTATTGAAAAGACAAACAAAGATTCAGTGGTCAATCCAGTTTCATGCAAATTCATAAATGCATTATTAATTTCAAGACATGGAGTAACAGTTAGTCTTGCTCCACACTGCATAGAATTTTCAAAGAGATAAAAACCAGACCTTTAAAGCTACAAACACTCCATTTTGGTCTTCCAAGTGCTACTTTTAAGGGGTTGTCAGAGGCTGACGCACCATGAGAATCTGAGTCCAATTTACCTTGGATACCCTCTAACACTGCAGTTGACAAAGGTGTGCTGATGCTGTGTTGAAAAAGCTGTGGTAAAAAACAGTTCACAGCTTGTACAGACCAATTTATCTTTGGGGGACAGTCACAGTTCTTCCTGTTACATCTGAAAAGTTACTGCCCCTGAAATATGTGAACCTTACAACAAAAGGTAAAAAAATTAATTTTATTGCTAATTTACTGTAATTACCTCATCCCTTCACTCCCTGCATATTCTAACTCTCCATTAGTACCTTACTGTTTTGACTCGTACTGAAAGGATGAGACTTTTATTAATGAGTAAAAAATAATTATAGAAAGACACTTTAAAATTATTTTGCCTTTCTCAAAGCAGAAAAATAAATCTACACTGGCATCACTGCAAGATCCTCCATCAGCCACAGGCCCAGGTAGATGTTTTCCCTTATTTTCTTCAATTTGAGGCCATAACACACTTTCTAACCTCCAAAATTATGTTCTAATAGAACTGCAACTAAGAAGTTAAAACAAGAGATTTCTTAAAAATAGAAGGTGAAACAGATGGAAACATAGATTTAAAAACTAAGCCCCATCCTGCCCAATGAGCCCTAGAAACAAGTGTCCTCTCTCTTATTCTCTACCCAGCAACTTTCCCTCATTTCCTGGGCTCCATGGCACCTCAGACTCCTTCCCACCAGCACGGACAGACCCTCAAGCCTCCTCTCTGCTCCTCTCCACTGGGGGTTCCCTGCTCCGTGTCCTTCCCTGGCCCAGCCCACCCTGTGTCCCGGGACGCCATGGGGAGACCCAGCACCACATCACCCACCAGGAACGAGCTCTGTGGCACTGCAGGGTTTTGGGAGCCCCGACAGCTCGAATCCCAGAAGGGCATCACTATTTCAAAGTGTAAAACCCCACACCTGTACAGCCATATACAATTCCAGATTGAGAGGCTAGAGGGGAAAACAGGATCCGTTGAAGCTCTTTTATGAGATGCTTTCTAGCTAAACAAGTCACAGAGAATGTGATCTGAGACTTCCCATTTGCAATCTACCCACAGCACCAGCTGGGATTTAGCATCTACACAATGTAAGTCTTCGTAAAGAGAAGAAAATAATAACAACAACCAAAAAAAAAAACCAAAACACAAAAAAAACAACAAAAAAAACAACAACAACAAAAAAAAAACCCACAAAAAAAACAAACCAAAAAACAAAACCCCACAACCACTGTTCTTGGTGCTTGGTTAGCATACAAGTGTAAGCAGGTACAGCATGTTTCCTGAAAGCCTGAAACAATGCCTTCTTACACAAAAAATGACTGCGTATCTTGATGGCTGAATGCACAGCTTAGCAATGCTGTGTTTAAAGGGCAAGTATTCAAATAAAACATGAGGTGAAGAAGTAGAATATATTTTATATAAGTAATCCTAGTAAACGCAAAGAAGCCAAGTAACTACGAGCAAAGGGTGGATATAGCAGTGGTCACAAATGCCCCGTTAATGCTTTAAAATGGGTTAATGCATGCAACAGTAAGTACCAGCCAAAGGTTGCAATAACAGACATCAATCATTTCTAAAAAAAGTCTTGGAAAAAAAAAATCTCCTCTTGATAAAAGCAAAAGTTCAGCCTAGCCCAGAATGAGGTTAAATAAGAAATAGAATACTTACACTTTCAGGGATAGTTGGCAATCCAGTTATATCAGGAGTAATGAAATACGAGTGCTAATCAATGGGAAAAAATAATCAATAATTTACGCACACAGGAAAAAACTCCTTTCTTAAAAACTCAGCATTTAGGATTTCCAACCCCATCTGTGTTTAAGCAAACAGCCATTTTTCTAATAACATTCTTACTGCTGCTAGACAAAGAATTAAGCAGATCACGACATGAAATGACAAGCTCTGGTTCTGCACAGCACAAAACCAAGGGAACAAAATGCTAGGCTGCAGTTTTGAAATAACACTGAAATTAAGCCAGCTTTAAATGCTGTCGCCAGCCTGAGAGCAGCATTGATTAAATTAAGCATTGAATTAAAAACTGCAACAAAAAAAAATATTAGAGGACAAAATGTAAATTTGGAATGGAAAAGAAAAACCATTCACATGAGAAAAATAATTAGAATAGAAATATTATTACTTGATATACATTCTCTTCTCTTTCCAAACATCTTTGAGTCAAGAATGTGCTAACAGAAATGCAAGATCTGAAGCCTGAGATTCTGCAATCATTTATGAAATATATTAACAATTTTATGCATCTTAGTTTGAGGCCATCTAGGATGTAAATATAAAATGGATTAAACTAAAACCAGATGTACTGTAAATTACTCTCATTAATCCAATGCTCTTATTAGTTATCAGACATGGATTTAGCTCAGTAATTTTAAGGCATTTCAGCATGTTAGTCTAAATCTTGAAGGAGAAAAAACCTGAGTGCACACTGAGTAAATAGGATAATTATTGATATTTTAGCTTTTATTTGCTTTTAACAGAATTCTTACATTTTTTCAGTCTTTCTTTGATTTTACAGTATATTTTTACCATTATAATTAGCAACACAAAGACACAGCTTGTTCTCAAGTCAAACTTGAAAAAGATATACCAACACAAAGTCTGTAAGATTTAAATGTGTCTTGCATTCAAGAAAAAAAAAATAACACTATTAAGTCTGTGTAGGAGACTTATTAAACCAGCTTGATACATTTAATAGAAAATTTTCCCCACAAATTAGGTAATTTGGCAATAGTTAAAAATTAAGGAAAAAATTGGCTTAAAAAGGTATCCTATAAACATCATACCATTTGCACAATAAATATCACAGGTATTGTTTCACATCAACACAGGAAAAAAAGAGACTTTTTTCTCCAGTCAAGAAGTGGAAAATATTCAGATTAGATTCAGACAGAATGCCTACATTCTTCAGAATTATATTGAGAACAGAAAGTTATTCCTTATATGTAATAAGGTCACAGAATATTTATCAAAAGATTTCTGAGTAATGAAGTTATTAACTTAGAGAAGTAATTATTTATAATTAACAAAGTAATAATATTTCACTCATTAAACAGAAAAGGAGGGCAGAACTATGAGAAGCAAAAGTCATTACTGCAGTCATTAAGAGTCATAAAGCAGCAAAAATACTGTGGTATGGAGTCCTTGCACATCTTGGTGAACTCCCTTAGGAAGATGTATGACCTTGGAAGAGATACTAAATTAACAGTTGCTGTCCTGTATAAAGATTTTTCTAAAAAGGACACTAGAAAATGCAAGTTTTGTTCATCAGTTCAAGGGTTTGATTTTCGTAGCAGTTTTGACAAAAGGATTACGACGCACACACACATAGCACTGAAGCTGGATTGAAACAGCAGAGTACATTAATATTAGGCTGGTCTTTTAGGCCAAAGACAGCAGCAGAATTTCCCAAAGGACAGGTATAAATAAGCCTCAAATCAACAGAGATATCCTGTAGCAAATGATTATTTCTTTAATTACGATAGGCTTTAGATAGTCAGTGCCTTTTAAACTCACCGATACAAGACAAGGCAGATTTTTCAAAACTTGCTCACTTGCAATAATCATCTCTTGGTTCTTATGCAAGATGAGAGAAAGATTGAACAGTTGACTTTTTAGTTTTCCAACAAAAAAGGCCAAAGCTGGCTCTATTGCTTATAATATTCCATGTTAAAAATATTGTCTGAAAATAAGTTTTGTTCCTTTTATTCCTCCCACATCTGAATTCAGACTTAGCTAGCATTTCCAACAACAACAACAACATTTTTAAAAAGCAAACAAAAACACAACAGCAACAACAAAAAACTTAATTTTATTTAAGCTCAGGTGTCGCAGAACAAATGACCACTTCATAAATTTCAGCTGCAGAATGTTTGTTACTGGGACCAACAGGTGAGAGCAGAACTTGGTCGCTCACAGGACGAAAGCATTTTGGTGTCTCCTGAGCACGGATTACTAGAAACACCATGTATCCAGATACTGGATGTAATTTAAGCATGGTTATGCACATACAATCCTAAGGATCACTGTGGTCTGCCACCCAAAGCCTGGTACAGTATCCATGAGCCCTCACCCTGCAGCATATCTGAGCGAATGAAATCTGAACTAGACTGATCCTGGCACATGGAAAAGCCACCTCATGATGTCATTTCTACAATTATTTTTCAGACTGTAACTTCTTTTTAAGTCTATTACTACTGATGGTTCCAGCCTAGCTCATTTACAATATGTAAGGACCAAGAAAGAACCATCAACACAAAAGACTAGAACTGAATGTGGCAATAAGTGTCTCTCTGCTCCCTTCAGCATCACATAAATAGAGTAGGTCCAACAAGCATTGGGATTCCAGCTGACTTATTCCTGCCTCCTCGGCCCCATCTGAACCCACAACATTTGCTCGACTGTCCCTGCAGCCAAGCATTTGGCAAGAGGCTTGCATTTAGATAACCACTGTTCAGCTAAAAAGATTACAAAACTCTTTGATAAAACTGGGAACAAGAAATAATTGAGAAGAAAACAATTCCAAAATCAGACAACATTGAAATAAAACCAACAAGTGTCGACTTTCAAGCAAGCAGTCTGTCGTTCCAGTGTAGCCTGCTGTATTCACCACAACAACCATTTCCAGGTTCACCACAATATTCATTTTGAGGTGGGCAAGTTCTAAATAAGATGAACTGCAACACTTTGCAGTTATTTGGAAAAGTATCTTTTAAACTTCTCTATGTCCCTCTGAACCACAGGGCTTTTGAAGGACGTTTTATAAAGCATTTTAGAGTTGCCAAATTATAATTGGTTGTAATACTGCAATTTATGATAGCAAAATATTATTTGATGTACAGAAATATTTTTGGTAAAGGTGCTAAGAACTGCAACATTACACTGACAACAGAAAGAAAAAACATATCAACAGAAACAATTCCAACTGTGGCCTCAAAACCAGTTCCTTGTTCTGGTGAAAAACAACAGACAAGACTGGAAGGACTTTCAAATACATTCAATTAGCACTGTACAAGGTGGGAAAATATTAGGCCTCTATAGCCTAGTGAAAAAACAAGGAATCTGAAACAAGAAAAATTAAAATGCAATGAAGGTAGCATTACGTTAAGCAGCAAGGATCAGTAACTGCTGGAACAGAAGTGGTAGACTCTCAGTTTCTCTATGCCTTCATAATAGGGTCAGATGATTTTCTAGCACCTGTGCTTACTTTAATTGAAGTATGGGGCTCATTTCTAAAACACGGGAGTTAAAAGTCACAAGAAATTACAAATAAGGCAAAATAAATAATCTAACAATACTTCAGTCTGTGCGTAGGGGAAGCCTTTATAAAATCACTTCTTTCTGTGTCCTGCAAAGCGTGATGGTTCAACCAAGACCCACTATTTGCACACTATTTCTGACAAGTGCAGTAACTGTACAGATGCTCTGAAATGCACAATGTCTTGGAGACAGCAGAGGTTCTGTGCTGGTTTTACATTTCACACAAGCTCTACAAGTGCATTAAAGCATGCACCCATAAGCTAATTCTGGTTAAAACTTCAGGAACTGTAACCATGACATATCGACTTTTTGATGTTTCTGCAGCAACACCACCTTGCCCCACTCTCATCATCCACATCACAAAAAGTCAGCGCACAAAAGCAAAGGAGGCCTGGATGTGCTCTTTCCCTGAGATGTGCTGGAAGTTTCACGTAACAGAGTGTACTTCTACTGTTCCTCTTATAGCATTTTTGTATGATTAAGCAAAACTAGGAAAAAGGGGAAGGAAGACAGGAAAGCAGCCAGCTTTCACAGACTTTTGACCAATCCTGAAACTGTAGCTACTCAGACATAAGAGGCAATAAAACTGAGTTAGTGTCTCCTGATACACAGCAGGAGAAACCAAAATTGTCTACACAAAACAGCTGGAAGCACAAAAAAGTAGTTCTAGCACTGTCAGACCCCACTGCAGTTTACTTTCTCATCCACAGAGCAAAATTCAAATTTCTGCTTCTTTTTGACCATGACTTTTAGATAACAACATAAGACAGAGAAAAACTCTACCTTGCACAGAGGAAGAAAAAAAAAAAGTTCTCCAAGTCAGTTAATGATGGGAAGCAACATAAATTTACTCTTTCAAAGGGTTGAGGTTTCTTTTTCTTTCAACTTTATGTACTATTTCATAGTCAGTAGGAATAAAAGAGAAAAAATACTTACCACACTTAAACTGACTAAAGCATTTGCCTTTGGCACAGGATGGCTATACAATGATTTTAACAAATCATTTGAGTCATTTTCCTATAGGGAATATATTTTAAAGGTAGTTAATGGTCATATAAAAACCAATTACTATTTATTACACATTGAAATACATATTGACAAAGAGATATAAGTATTTAATGACCAAAACAATCGTAATTCAAAGTATTTAAATATTAAGTACAAAATTCAGGCCAGCTTTGTATTATATAAAATGATTGTATCTGCAAGTTAAGCCAATCTCCTACATGTTTCCCCATACACTCCTTACGGGAATCACATCATTTGCAACTGAAAACTGGGACACCATGTCTCGCTGGTCTGCATATCCTGGACATCATCTTCCTAAAACTGTTAGTTGTGATATACATTTATTCAAAATTTTATTAAATATGCTTCTACAGATCTATATTGCGTACTGCAAAAATGCATTATCGAAACACATAAAACAGTTAATAAGGTAAAAAGTACCTTTGCAGCTACCTGGTTTAACTGGGATCCCTCACTTTGGTCTCTAGAAGGGACATTTACTTGGGAAAGAGAAGGTTTGTTTGGTTTGGGGTTTTCATTCAGTTTAGAGGTTTTGTTCATGGAGATTAAATTCTTTACGTTGCCAAAGTGAAACCAAAGTGACAAGCCAGGGTGAGCTTTTAAACATATTCTTTTGAGTTTACAGGAAGCTTCCGCCTGTCCCTGTAAGAAGATGATGTTACCGGACCCCATACCACTGAACAAGACTTTGGGTCCAGCTCTTGGTCAGACGAACAGGGCCTGGGCCAGGAGGGAGCAGTGTCCTCCCACAGCCTCCTCAGCACCAGGTGTGGCACCACGCAGTGTAAAATGCTTCCGCACACCACTAAAACTTTCTGACCCATCAGAACAGTTGCCTCAGCACACAGAACAACAAACCCTGCTACCTAATTTGCTTGAAGCAGCAACTGAAATGCCAGCACTGGTGATCAAGACAACCCTCTTCTCAAATACAGCCTTAATAACAACTTTTCTCTTACAGTGAAATAGGGACCAAAACCAAGGTCTAATTATAACATTTCTAAGGCTTATATGTATTCCACTTTATTGAAACACACAGCTAACACCAAATTTCTCCTATTTATCTATTTACATGAAATACAATAATTCTCTGTAGTCCATTTACTATAATGTGTAATTATTGCTTATTCTATACTTCATATATTTTTGAATTGTCAGCTTTTCCAGTCTACAGCATATGGCTAAATACTGATGCTTTTTGTTTTAAATTATAATCTAGTACACTAATACAGTTAAAACAGAAAGATATAGCTTTAATGTTCTCAGTAAAGACAGATGCCAGTAGCTCCTTTGCTGTGTAATCCTGGAATACATCTAATTGCTCATGAATATGCAAACTAAACTATCATGATTCTTCACCAAATGCTGCAAGTAATCTTGTCTTGCTACTTGAGATGTCAGAATTACGAGAGGTAGTTTTTAGTTACTACGAAGGGTGAAACAGTACATCATATTTTATACAGCTCTGAACAAAAGTGTTTGCAGCTGATAATCAGATAGTTCCAGGGATCTACAGTTTGCAATCAATACGTCATCCAGCTCTCCAGTGATGTGACACTTTGCTCACACTTCACACAGGACCTGTTTGTGCTGAGACTGACACTTTATAAAGGTATATTTTCAGCTGCTTTTTAAGACTAATGTGGGATTCCAGTGACTGTGGAAGCTTCATGCTCAGATTCTTTGAATTGTAGTAAGAGGAATGAAACTTGCTTCTAAATCCTACTAAACCCTTAACCTTTTAAACAGTATAGAATCCCTTTACAGTATTGCATATGGTGACTATTATTTCAAGGAAAATATTTTACACAAAGAACTAGAATATGTAAAATTACCTGTTCTTTAGCCAAATAATCAGCCAGGGTATTTAGGAGCTTGTAGTATACCTCAAACCATGGTAGGTAACTAAAACAGGAGGAAAAAGGAGTTTTAATAAAATATCAATGTATTTTTTTCAATGCTTATAATGATCAGCCACGATGACTGATCTGACTTCCACGTTTTTGTAACTTCTCTACATATAAATAAAAAGCATATTAACTTCCAAAAATAAAGACATTCACCAATATTGCAACCACAAACACATAAATACATCAATACTTAAGAGATTTTTAACAAAAGTCTGCAGCCCATGAGTGCAATACTCTCACTGAGTTAAACAGAATCCAAGATAAATAAAACATAACTGAAGGGGATAAGAAAAGAAACTCAAACACAGCGGTATCAGTTCCATTTTTGCCATCTGTTTACAGAAGTCACCTTTAACAGTGATATCATCAATGACCACATGCTACAGAACTTTCCACCATCACTATTTAAGCTATTAAGCCTGATGAACTAAACAGTAACAATATAAGCCATGCCTTCTTTACAACAAGCACACCTTCTCATGTCTGTTAGAATTTTATCACAAAGAACATTACTGAATTGCTAACAGTATAGTTAATATTAGTTGCTTGAGATTAGAAGGGGGAGCTGGAAAGGAAATAGAGCCTGAAAGGTTTTCAGAACATTTTATATCCATATATAACACTACTACAGACTTCATTCTTCAGTGTAGTGTAAATCCAGACATGCATTTCTTAAATGCTTTAGTGCATGTTGCAGACGGACCCTAAATTTCAAATTTATATATTTCAGGAAATATGCTAACTGCAAACGAAAAAACCCAGTATGCAGAACTGAAATGTTTTCCCTGAAAAGAAAATGAAAGCTGTTAGGGGAAACCCTGGCTGGTAGAGAAGCCAAGTACTTCTTTTGTCAGTGAGTCCAGTGAAGGGTTTTCTTTGTAACACCTCTGTTCCCAGTACACAGCTGGCAAGGTTTTAGAAAAAGATCCTGATTCTCAGAGTAAAGAAAAAGCGCAGCAGAAATCTGAACACAGTTATAATTAATGCATTTTCTACCAATCTTTGCTATCTTTATAAATGCTTAACTGGCTCCTAAAAAAACAAAACCAAAAACAAAAACAAACCACCACAAAAACTCATCGTTAATTTACTCTTGCCAAGCCAAAAAGACAGAGACAATGATTTAATGGTTTCCTTTAAAGCTACCATATTAATGTCTTTATCACACTTTACCATACATTGCCCTGGTTATTAATCAAAACAACATCAACCCCTTAATGGTCACTGACAGTAGTTAAGGTGTGACATTATTGCATTTGCTTTTCAATATATTCTTAATATAATTATAAAATTTACTTTAGGGCGCTTTTGTAAGGCCACTCGCTACTTGCAGGTGTGAACGTTCCATGTCTTTGTAAAACACCGACCATAACAGCACCTATAACATCTGATTTTTGAGCAATCTTTCACCTAGGACTCCTATTATCTTCTCAAATCATGTTAACCTGCTAATGTTAATCATGTTGCACATCACTGAAACACAGAGTAGAGAGGCAAACAGAATTGTTCACTGCAGTGTTCAGAGTTTCTGCAAATGTCAGAGCTGTGAACAGCCGAACAGCCTTACAGCCCAGAGTTACAGCCAGGACTGGGACATCATCCTAGCATTTTGGCCAAGTCAAGGTACAAGGTAGGTATAAATTGCAAAGTATTTTTGTAACACTGCACACAAATGGGTTAGACTGCCTAAAGGCTTTCTAGTCTGTTGCTATCCTCTGTGCTAACAGTATACATGACCCCAGCACATTTTGCTGCAGAATACTCCAAAATCTCGTCTGATCATATATTTTTGATAATGAACAGCACTCTATAAAAATAAATTCTCCTACTTCAGTAAAATATTAACCATACTTCTTCCCTGTATGCATGATCTCAACTTCCCTCTTACTGAGAAAAGAAAAATGCAATTTTTAAGCATTTCAAAAGGTCAAATTAATTATTTGAAATTAATGAACCCTAACAGAAAGCCAAGGGAGATTTTTCTTTCATACAGCAAGGCATGCTGACCAGACTATCTCCATAGAAATTTCTACCCTTAGCAAAATGTGGCTGATGATACACTTCCATGTCTTCGTGTAACAAAACCACAAAGAAAAACATCCTACTTAACCATAGTTTATGAAAGTCAGTTTCCTTTATGAGCTGAAAGAATGGAAAAAGAATTGCTTTAAGCCTTATAACCACAGACACAAGGTTAATGTAATTTCAACGTGCCTCTTAAACCTGAAAAATTAAGGAAATCAAAACAAGTACTCCATTACGTTATATGGCATAAACCAAAGGCTGCCAGAACCTGTCCTCTGCTTCTGTTCTACATTATCTTCAGTTCTTCAACAGTACAGCCTAATTGTAAAAGCTTTGTCTATATTTTTAATTCTAATGTTCTTTAATTAAATACAACAAAGATCTATTGGAAAGCACAAAAGTTCCCTTTCTATTTTTATGTATTTGCTAATTGTAATTAATTCAGCACAATAAAGAATCACTATACTTTTCTTTCATAAACAATAAAGAGGGCATTTGCATGTGGCATATACAGTGTATCTCTGCATTCAAGAGTAAACAGTTGTGTTTCTTCATAATAAAGACACCATCAGGTGGTATTTTAGATTCTCAACTCAAAGACCAAACACAAGCTCTTTGCAATTTGTTAAATCCTCATGGCTGTCAAGCAACACTTTCATCCTCTTTTATCACAGGCTAATTCTGGAAGTACATTTTTTAATAAGCCTATTAATTGATTTGGACTACTCTAGTAAACAGATTTATTCATAGATTAATACTGCATGATATAGGCTTTACATCTTTATCCAGTATACCACATTGGATAAAGAATTGTATGTAGAATCATAGAATCCTGTAGGTTGGAAAAGACCTGTAAGACCACTGAGTCCAACCATCAACTCAGCACTGATAAATCTACCACCAGACCATGTCCCAAAGCACCACAGCTACACACCTTTTAAATCCCTCCAGGGATGGTGGATCCACCAGCTCCCTGGGCAGCGTGTTCCAGTATAAATCTACCACCAGACCATGTCCCAAAGCACCACAGCTACACACCTTTTAAATCCCTCCAGGGATGGTGGATCCACCAGCTCCCTGGGCAGCGTGTTCCAGTGCTCAAAAACACTTTCCATGAAGAAATTTTTCCTAATACCCAATCTAAACCTCCAGTGGTGCAACTTGAAGCCACTTCCTCCTGTTCCATGAGTTACTACCTGGGAGAGAGCCTGACTCCCACTTGGCTGCACCCTCCTTTCAGGTGCTGTAAAGAGCTGCAGGGTCTCCCCTCTGAGGCTCCTTTTCTCCAGGCTAAACACCCCCAGCTCTCTCAGCTGCTCCTCATCAGATTTGTGCTCCAGACCCATCCCCAGCTCTGTTGCTCTTCTCTGGACACTCTCCAGCATCTCAGGCTCTTTCTTGAAGTGAGAACCAAACCAAACACAGAGTTTGAGGTGCTGCCTCACCAACGCCCAGTACAGAGGGACAATCGCTGCCCTGCTCCTGCTGGCCACACTGTTCCTGCTCCCAGCCAGGATGTCCTTGGCCTCCTTGGCTACCTGTGCACAGCTGGCTCTTGTTCAGCTGCTGTTGAGCAGCGCAGCACCCCCAGGTCCTTTTCCCTCAGGCAGCTTTCAGCCACTCTGGCCCAGCCTGGAATGCTGCATGGGGTTACTGTGACCCAAGGGCAGCACCCCGGACTTGGCCTTGTTGGCTTGCGTGGCATTTGTGCATATGACTGCCAAAAATCAGAAGCATTACAGGTCAAAGAATCTTCTTAGCTTATCCTATTAACGAATCTTGCAAAATTATTTCATCTTTGCTAGCACAGAAGAACTGGTCTGTGCACAGAAAATTCGTCCAGCACACAAATGTCCATCAGCACCTATTAGTTGGGTAACTTTTTTTTCAAGTCAGTAGAGAAATGCATTGTCTGAAACACACAGTTTTTAAGTGGTTGAACTTGACAGAGGAGACCTGTAATATATTACTCCTCCTAACTCAGAACTGGCACACTAATATGTACCTTAACAACAGATAAAATCAAAATTGAAGTCCATTACCAGAAAAACCTCACCACCATACCTATATTCATAGAACTGTTTATGAGCACTCAGCACATTTCATAATTAATTTGCTGTCTTATGAAAATGTCTAAAGGTTATCAATGAAGCCCCTTCACAAGAGGAAAATCAGGGCTTTAATGTTCAATTTTAATGTATTGGGAAGCCTAAATTAATTTCAGTTCTTAAACTATGAAACCACTACTCTTTTCTTGTTTACTTTTCTTTAATTGTACCCACTGTCCTTGCACTCCTCATGTTACAATCAATAACTGTTTGAAAAAACAAACATACAACACAAACACAGGACAACCTCCAACAACAATTTCTCTAAATATTTCTTCCATAATAGAGAGAAACATAAATACATACACAATATTAATAGATATATGTTCCCTGATTGACAATACAGGAGTCTTTAAATAAAGTACAGCCCCTGTCTGTCACAAAAGCAAGAAACCAAGATACTTCACAGTTAATTAAAAACGTACTTAGCATTTTCTTTTCATCCAAATGAGCCACAAGGCAGGAGCTCAGACTTTTATTCAAAGTCACACACAACCCTTGTTGCCATAAGTAGACTTCCACCTCACTGGTGCTTCTACTACAGCTCTGATAAAACTTTTACATTCATGAGTCAAAGGTTAAACAAAGGAAAGGAAATGTTTTCTGTCAAATAGTCAGGTAACCACTAACAGTCCTGAACTATCAGCAGGAATCTAACTTCTAGTAATCAAATAAAACTAAGGAAACTGCCTTTCCGTAGCTAAACGTCTAATGTCTAGGGGCTACTTTTCTGTCTGGAAAATTGACACAAAATGTGTAAAATTGAAACATTCTGCTTCTAAGGGATTTGCCTAAAGGAAGAGTGAAAAAGCTTCAAGCGTGGTCTGAACTGAAGAACTACAAAGCCTGACCACATAAACCTGTCTTCCTTATTAGAGCATTTCATTTGGAAATGTAGGTGACAATTTTATAGTCATAAAATTAATGAAATCTAAGACTGAACATTTTAATGATGCATTTTGTGTTCCTCTGCATACCTAAGGTCAACCTCAGTGTCCATCAACAGTTTCAAAATTTTTAACGAATTATTTGTACTTTGTACTAAAACCATTCAAGTAATTCAAAACCAATTTCATGCAAACCCAGAAACTATTAGTTCTACTGCAAGCAGCAGTGATACTTAGAAAAAATACCCAGAAGAATTAAGCTTCCTATTATTCAAAAGAGGACATTCTACTGTGCCAATTAAAATCTCAACTAGCAAAACTATTACCAAAAAATTGGAAAAGTAAAACTAGGAGAAAAGATCCAGTATAGGATACGAGCTCAACAAGGTATTTTACAATATGCCTATCATGTATCCCTTGTCTTACAGAGCTGCATTAGCTCAACAGTTTGTGCAGAGGGAGGAGGTGACACAGCAGGATTCACACCGAGAGCCTCACAAAGCAGCCATGCAGCTTAATGAAAAGAACTAAATTAAATAAAACTTGCAAAGGAATCACACAGCATTTCTGGAGAATAATCCAAGAGTTATTTTCTTATCTTACTCTGGTTTAGCACTTTGAATTTGGTAACTGCAGTCAAGCTCTACACATTCATTCTAGACAATACGATATCACAATTAAGTTCTTCAAACAAAAATGCCTGAGAAAGCTACCTTGGGAAATTTTTATTTCACTTTATAAACATACAGACTATTTGACTATTTGAACAATACATTCTGATTTGGGAGAAAATTCTATTCACACAATTCATATACACACGTATATAAAACATAAAAGAACTCCATAAAACTTAGAGAAGAATTTTGCATGTACAAGTATATTTTCTGTTTCAAACTATCCAGTTTAAAGCAGGACCATGTGGCTGCAAATTTAGAGACAATTTCCTTTAATTAGTGTATCAGATGGAGAATGAACCACAGAGAGAAGTCCCATAAACCACAGCTTTACGTTGCTGGTGTAAAACCTGAGCACAAGCAACCTTTACTTCAGCTTTCAGTTATGAATCCCATTCAGTGACTGAAATCCTATATTTTTAGAAGCCCTGGTGTTAACACATGGCTTGGTACTGTCCACAAAAGACATGCACAAGGGAAAAGTTGTGTCCTGTTCCCCACTCATCAGCCTACCCAAATTTCTACAACCTTTCCTTCCAATCACTTTGACTGGCTTGTTCCTGCTCTTCTTTTCAGAGATTTTTAGTTACATTTCAGTTATTTACGACAATTCAATTAAGTTTTCTGCATCTGACTATCTCCAATTGTCTTTTGTTAAAACCTCAGAAATATTATTATATATTTTGTGCACGTGGAGAATGCCAGTTTGATGTGGCATTTCTGTACACCTGCACTGTGTGCTTATATAAAAGTCCATGGCTATTGTGCACACACCTGCGATGAACAAGCAGTCTGAACTGCTCATACATCAGCCATCGTGTGTGTATACACACAGCAAATACCACTTTACGTCATTTTGATATATGGACAAAAACTAGTTTGAACATGCATACACACTCTTTATATATAAAGACAGCATTCATTTCTGGTGGGGTTTTTGGGGGGGGCGGTGTTTTGGTTAATGTAAGAACAACAAGCATGCACAAGGGAAA
The DNA here is from genome assembly GCA_013397895.1 of Origma solitaria. Classification (NCBI taxonomy): domain Eukaryota; kingdom Metazoa; phylum Chordata; class Aves; order Passeriformes; family Acanthizidae; genus Origma; species Origma solitaria. The sequence goes on from VZRL01001470.1 coordinate 253,704, forward strand.
GAGAGATGAAATGCTCAAAGAAATCTGCTTAGTGAGTCTTCTTTCACTTGGTCACTTCTCATGAATCTTGGATTCAGAGCAAAAACCAGCCTGTCTACTAGAACATATCAGATGGAAATAGGGATGCATTCCTTCATCAGAGCTGAACACACACACACACACACACACACACACTCTGGAGAGAAACAGACTACCCAGCTAGAAGTACAATGCCATGAAGCTAGAGCTGTTATGCATTCAGCTATGTATTGTAAATTTGAAATTGTCACAATAAAAGCAATAAAGGCAATGCTTTGATTACGGTTCAGCAAGAAATTATAGCTTGCCACTTTTCATTTTCCTACTTATTCCTACCAAGTAACAGACCATTGACTAATCTTTAGCTGATTCATGTCCATGGGGAATTGTTAAAAGAAATACCCAGTTTACACCAGCTGAGAATTTACACCTTTTGCTTTGCAGCACTCCATACAGTATTTAAATGTGTGTACTTGAGTGTGTGTAACTGATTAAATGTTGTTACAGCCAGAAAAACAATGCAAAATATTTTGTTTTGATGAAGGAAGAAAAGATTAACTCAGAGAAAAGAACTAAAAGCATACACACGCATTCTCACTCTGGGCTTTAACAAGTTATATTAAAAAATAAGGTACCACAAAGGAAAGGGTTAAGTATTATACACTCCAAAAGCCTAAGAATTAAAACCTTCTGAAGTATTACTAAAGACGTATTTCCAAGATCACAGAATGTAATTTAATTTCCAGAATAAAATATTTCCCTTTTGCTACTGTCATTTGCTACTTTCATTATACGGTAGTATGTTTTTTTTCTTTTCTTTGCAACATTTATAGCAAATACTTCTTTTTAAATTCCTTGCCAAAAAGCATCCAGCATACTGCCTCTCAACATTAGTATGGCATCTGTTTAAAAGTTCGTTAAAAACTTGACATGCTCTTTCCAGTAATTTAAAGCACTATTCTACAAGTCTCTATATTGGCTGGTCTTTTTTTCCTTTAATGTTCATTCACTGATAATTCTTTGACAAGCTGATGTTGGGTTTTTCTCCCTAACTGACATGGTCTATCCTAATGACACTCTCCATGACTACCTGATTTTCATGTAGTCCAAATACCTAAAAACCTGCTGCTCTCCATAAACTTCCTACTCTACTCTCCAAAATTCTGTTTCCCCTCTGCTGCCAATACATTAGCTCCTCCTCTCATGTGTTTGGAGAGTCCCACTTTAAAAGCTATTTTACTTCAATTTTGTTCTTCCTATTTGCTGCTGAACTGGATATTCCCATTTCCTCTATGGGGCTTGCAGGCTCCTAGGCTCTTAATTGAAGTTGCATATTTGTCTGTTAATGAAATCACTCTGCTTTTAATTTAATTTAAATGGTTTTAGGACATATAAACAATCGGGGTTTTCTGTTATCAAAACAATTATCTTAAGAGAGACGAAAGAAAAAGCAGAGGGAGAAACAAAGTATTTCATTGAGGTCACTCTCCCCAGTGAAATACCAGTAGCAGTATCTCTTCTGCAACAAAACATCATGCTCTCACCTTGTGAATTATCCAGATCTGGTGTTTCTCATACTAGATATAGTCTGGGCAAAGAACTTGGAAGAGACACCCAAAAATCGCCTTTCCAAGGACAGGAATACAGAATAATGCACTTTATTGTTGAACTGACAGAGTGCTTGTCAAAGATCTGACTAGAAAGTAAAAATATCCACTTAACAGTCAAAGCCTCTAAGGCTGCAATATACTGTTGTCTGCTTTTAAGCAGAGATTTCATGTTATTTAAATAAAATTATTTAGCTTCACACAAGAATACCATCATATGGGGCTTGGGGCCACTTCTTATGTGAAGGCAATGGTAATGCTGCTGTAGAAAAACAAAACCCTGATTGCAAAGTTAAACACATTAGCAGAGAATTTGCAAAAGATCATTTTTTCTTGTGTTTTTTATAGCCACTCAATTTTTCTTGTACCAACTTACCTTAGAATACAGAGGCAGACCTTGCCTCCTGACGTCAAACGGCAGAATCCAAACCTTTGCTTACTTTCAATGTCGGTGAGCACAAAGGTGAAATGTTGTCCTACTTGGTTTTGAGACACCCTGAAAAACCAGATATAGAGCATAAAACCACTAAATCACATAGAACATGAGCTTTTAAGTCATTGGTCTCTAGTACTTTCATGCTCAATCCTCACTGTAATCCTCAATACAATTCTATTGTCTGCTGTTCTTTTCCTATTCTTACGTGATCTTTAACGGCAGAATATCTAAGAACCTGCTGGTACTGATTAACACATGTCATTTGTGGTTCAATCTTAGATGAACAAGCTGAAAATTAATTCCCAGAGAAGCTGAAAACCACCACAGATCTCAGTCTACCAAGCACTGAGCACAAAACATTTTTTAATTGATCCCTTGTAATATGGGTGGGGACATTTTGTTGCGGTTGGTTGGTTTTTGCCGGTTTGTTTGGGGTTTTTTACATTTCCACCAAAATAAAATATAGGAAATTTTCCCCCTAGGTAAAAAAGAAGCAGTTGATCAAAGGGCAAGAGAAGCTACAGAGGATACAGTGATTTTATACTGCTTAACACGTTCATGACAAAGGTTTAAAGATTAGCTAAGTGGTACCACTACTCAGCCTGCACTGTTTTCAGTGTGGTTTGCAGGAACACAGAGTGACTAGGCTGAAACAAAAGCCTGTGATGAGCATACAGCATTAGAAGATACACAGTCCAATATAACCACCCATGACAATTAAAGGACTTTTTTTAGCAAAGTGATTAAACTCAAATCATTAAAACAAGCACTTTGCTCAGCTGCCTCCAACAGCCTGCAACAATCTAGTGCTCTCTTTAAACACCATAAGCACTTGATGCCTTCTGCTCAATCCCTCCTTGCTCAGGTTCTGGGTAGCTAGGATGCTGCACACTGTGCCTGGCACCACAGAGCCAGCAATAACCAGGCCTTACTACTCCCCTGTCAACCGTGCAATTTTCCCTTTCACATCTCTGCACTTTGCTCTTTATTGCAGAGAGCAGACTGCCATGAAATGTGCAGTGTGGTTTCAGCAGGCCTGCGTACCCTGGGGCTGGGGCTCACACACAAACCCAGCAGCAGCTGCTCAGCTGGGGGCACTGGAAATGCTCCACCACCATATTAACCCAAACTGGTTTTAAAGCACTCTACATACCTATGTCAGGCAAAATGTCTGTACACAGGGCCACTTTAAAAATGAGATTTAAGTTCTGATATTTTCTATTAAAAATAGCCCAGCCAAGTTATGAGTTCAGTGGGAAGCATTTCCAATGCCATCTCACCACCTCCAAATCAGTACTGTCCCTTTGTTTCTTTAAGAGAGGCAACTCCATGTTTTGACAGTCAGTATAAAAGTGGCCCAGCTTGAAAACTGCCTCCCACAGAGTTTAGAAAGAGATGTGAGCAGCAAGTCCCAGATTTTTAATATGAGAAACACTCCAAGGCTAAAACTGAATATCCACAAGAACCCAAAAGTTTGCATTTGGTCCCATTTGCTTCAAAAGAACAGCTAACAGAAGTCAGTGACCATCCATCTGGACTACATCTTCTGTTCAGTTGAAAATACTGAATTAATTCTGAGTTTCTAATTTGAGAGCTCCACTTAAGATGTGGGGGCAGCAAGGATGCCTGGTTTTTTACTCCTCTTCAGCAGAATTAAAACTGACTATATGTAAGTCTTAAAGAGAAAAACAAATGATAATTGGGGATTTCTATCGATAGATGACCACAATGTATAAACCAGACACATAAAACATTCCAAAAGTGCTAGCACTACAGTATTAACACATATATGGCATGTTCCATCACGCAAAGAAACACTGGCCAAGTGACTTGGGGTTTGTGCCTCTCTGTTTCACTGCAGCACATTCAGGTTGTTCAGAAATCATCTCCCCTCCAGAAAAAGGCAGAAGCTCCTGGCACTACTACGGGACCACAACATTGATGCCTCTCAAGTTGTTCTTAGCATGACAATCAGCACAGATAAAATTAAATTATTACATACCAGAATTCCCTCAACAAAATGTTATCTAGACTTTATATTGGAGCAGAAGATAAAGTAGCCCAGCTGCAAAACCTTTCTGCAGAATGCTGCTCTAGTTGGCTGTTTGAAGAGAGCATGATCCGCTCACTTGCAAGGGGAGAGCAGGCACAGGTCGTTCGCAAGCAGTGCTGACATTCTCCTCACTCATTCCTCTGCCTTGCTTTTGCCTTACTTTCAACTCTTGCCCTGCATGCTTACTCTTAATGTTAGTTCAACAATAATAAATCACTAATAATGAAGAATGTGTGTAAATACTTATTAACCCTGCAGACTACAATGGGCTCTTTCAAGGTTATTACAGTTCACTACAGAAATAAAAAAAGATTTTAAAATTTTCTGTGTACCTACACAATGCAGAAAAGGCTCTTTAATATCCATGGAGTAGGTAAAGAGTCATTTTAAAGATTTTTGTTTATCATTGCTCAGGCGTCATTTTAAGGGAGCCTTGAGGGAGTTAAGGCAGGAACTGAATCTCTCCTTCAAACAAAAACCAGTGTATCCAATCATTAAATTTATCCCCTGCTCTCCGTAAAAATTATTCTTCTTCCAAATTATTTTGTTTAGGATAGAGCAGACTTTGAAATTATTTTTTCTTCAAATTTTAGAAATTTTTGAAAAGTTTCACAAAATTTAAGACCTTATACATGAGAATAGAGATTTCTGTTTTCTTTTAAAAATAAGTCATAAAGTTACCGATATTGTTACTTATAAAATGCCATGTACACTGTAACTAATATACACAGCTCTGGCTGAAGCTTTGGTGGCTGCTCCTAAACCTGAAAATTTCATATGTATTTCAACTCCCAAACTGATGGTGAAAACCAAACCCATCAGTCAGTCACCCTAATCTCCCCCAAATCAAACAGAATAGAAACAATTTCAAGCAGGAATTTGAAAACCAGGTGTTCATGTACAAGTTGATGGAGAGACTGGGGAGACAGTAACACCAGGTTGGGCAGTCTCCTTGAGCTAATTGCTATCCACAAATCTAAGCTTCAGGCACTATTTTCTTCACTTCCAGGCCCATTCCATGATCCACAACTCCACAGCTCAGGCTCCTTGTGTGGAGAGCTCCTCTGCTCCAGCCCAGCTATTTGATTTGAGTTCTGTCTCCCAAAAAACCCAACCCTTTACATTTCATTTAAAAAAAGGAACAGGAAAAAAGCTGCAGAAGATATGAAAATGAACAAAGCTGCCAACAAGTCAGAAAATTCTCACAAATAAAAAGCACAGTTAGCTCATTAATGGGGTTATGTTTTCAAAACAACAGCAGCATTAAAAGAAATCACAACTACTTAGTAAAGAGTCTCAGTAGGAGTATTGAAGTTGCAGCAGAAGCCTGTCCAGAAGCTCTCTCAGGGCCCTGACCATCGCACCTGGCCATGGGTCTATGGGAGCACACTGCAGCTCCCTTAGCATTCCCAGCTTTCCTCTCAGACAGGTCCCCCTCTGCACACCCAGGGAAACCAAGCAAGCTGTGTTTGCCATCAATGGCTACACTGTGCACGGTGCACACACTGCAGCCTGGCCTCACACTGGTCTCTCATACATTTACCATTACACAAGCATGTCCCAGAATGCAGTGACACACAAGATGCAAAGAACTCAATCGTGTGTGACTGCTGCTGCAGCTCTCAGTTTGTAACCCATCTTGCAAGCTGACTGTAATGCCTGAAGTGTACAGGAAATGCTGTAGTTTATTTACCTTCACCCATACTTTCTTGATTATTTACTTTTCATTCTTAACTATTTACTCTGAATGCAGAATTTTAGTGTAAGACATCTTGTAACTGCCTTTCACAAGATCTGCAAATCCAATGTTTTAAAGCCATTGTTTTGCACTTGTCCTGATCATAGCTGTGTTTCTGCATAGACTTTTATCACAAATATCAACAGAAACAGCATTAGCCAGGAAGAGGAGAGTGACAGTGATGTCATTCCTGCTATCATTACTCACTGACCCTAACAGATTATCCGCTAAACAACCTCCACGTAAATTCCCCTACTTGAATTACATTCTGCTGCTACGAAGAAATCCTCTACAGCAGCAGCACCACTGATTACACTCCAAAATCCAACACCTCCCTGTGACTGGGTGAGCACCATGGGGGAATTAATGAGGTACACATCACTGTCTCCATGCTGATCCTATAGGCAGTTCCCAAAGTGCCTTATCTAAAAGAGGCTTGTGTGCTTCACATTCCGCAGGAGAAATGCATCCTGAAAGGGAAGAGACTGAGGAATGAAAGGAGCAAGGCGAAGTACTTATGGTGGAGAGAAATGGCAGACTGAAAGCACAGATAAAAATGAGGGGTCAAGCAGTGATGCAGCACAACTCCAGACTGAACCTGAAATGGCTCCAAAAGGAACAGGAGAAGTTGTATCCTCATTAGTCATCACTCAGCTACATAACTGACGGATGTAGAGATCGAGGTATGGACTCTACAAAGTCACATCTGCATTCTGGGATGAGAGGAAAATACAAAAGACTGCTGGAGAAAGAAAAGTGAATCAAACCATGCAGAATTTGCATAGAGGATTCAAGGAGTAAGAAAAGACAAAGTGGTTTTGTCTGAAGCATGAATATTACTTTAGCAAACACTAAAAGGAAATTAAAATCTCTGTCCTCAATGTTAAATCCTCCTAGACCATGTGAAAATAAACAAAGGAATTAAGTACCAGAGAAAAGGGTACTTCTTCGTAAATATATACATGCAAACTGTTAGAATGTTATACAATTGCACCATTTATTAAACGTTAAAAAATTTAAAAAAAGAAGGCATAGGTACTTGGGGAAAATGCTCAAGAACTTCTATGATGCAATTCATTTTCTGACCCCTTCAAAATAAAACGTAAGCCCTAACTAGAAGTAATGAAATTATGTGTTTGTTTTCAATAAAAAATTATTAATAAAACTCAAAGTTTAGGTCATGATCAAAGACTTTTTTTTACACCATTGTGCTCCTTTTGGCTTGACTTTCAGTTTCAGTTTAATGGGAGTTACCTCTAGATTTTTAATTACCATTCACAGTATGTACTTTTGATAATTAGAGCGAGTAGTGTACAGTTATTTAAAACATCTGCATAAAGTATGTCTGGTAAGATGATGTGCAAGCAGATCAAATAGTGAGAACTAAATCTGGATCTCTATGATCATAGTAGTATAGCGAATAAAAACGTCAAATGCATGTTCTCATTTCTTTCCTTTTTCAAGTCCTTAAGTAATTAATACAGGTGATTTGAAAGAAAATGGGTGACGATGATCTTACTACTGTGCTTTAACTTTCTCCACAACTTGAAGAAGACAGATTTCCTACTCCAATTAGTTTTATTTAGCTAGATAATAGAATTAACACTCCATTCCCTATAGCTCTGCTGTGTAGTGGAAACCCAGAAGCCATCTATGAAATAGTCACATTTTTTGTTTTAAGTATCTTGATCAGCAGAATCAGTGGAAGTTATCACTTTAGCACTTTGCACATTTTCTAGTGCTTAATAGGCTCAGATAATGCTTGAAGTAGTTTATATACATATAGTACACATATTACAGGTTGAGAAACTATGCTCTCTGCAGTACAATATGCTCAAAAAATGAAATATATATTTTCCATCTCAGTTCAAAGTTTTCTGTACAGAAATTGTCAATGAAACTGCCTGTAAAATACTTGGGAGTATTAGGTGGACCATCTATCATGCTACTATATAGAAGACAGAAACTATATATACATATATATATTTATCAGACAGGTGAAAAGCACATATATGGCTAGACAAACAGTAAAATGATCGTCACATCTTAAATGTCCAGTGGAAAAAAGCCACATAAAAAGGAACTTCAGAAGTGTTGTTCTCAAACCCTTCTTCATCACTCCAGATTTCAAAATAAAAATAATTAAACTGAGAAAGCAGAAGACAACTGGTTCTGTTTAAAAAAATTGGTAAGGTATGTCCACATTATAGAAAACACTTGAACTGAGTAGTAAATGGCAGATGCATCATGCAGCCAGTAAATTGTTCACACAAACAACAAGTCCCCACTTTCCTGAATGAGCTTCCAGCATTTCTGTCCTTTCCTCCACAATAGCTCTGCCCCTCCTCATTTACCATGATGCCACGCTGCCTTTGGTTCTCCCACAAATCCCCAGACCCTGGCTCCCAGCTACGCAGGAAGCTGCGAGTGTGGCGCCTGCTCTAAAGACACCACGGCACTGCCTGAGCAATCAGCAGGCCAGACTGATTGGCTTTATTCCCCTCAGCAGTATCCCAGCTTCCAGCAACCTCCACTCCTTCCGTCCAACTGACAAGGTTTTTATGAAATTTTATTGCAGAAATTTTGCACCTTTGAGAACATTGCTTTATAGTCAAGCATGAGACCAACAGTCAAAAAGCCAATCTGGGGAGGGGGCACATGGTTATTAACAAACAAACAACAAACATCCCGTAACTTTTTCCTCTTTTTCCCCCCTTTTTGTTTGTTTTTTACCCCTTCAGATACTCAGCTAAAATACATACTGAGCTATAAATCCATGTATTCCCACAGTTTATTATGTTCATCCTGTTCATACAAGCAGCTAAACACCTTCTGAATGGTTCAACAAGTTATTTGAAAATAATTATTCACCGCCACTGATTATCTTCTTGCCACTGGATGGCAGCAACAGAACCTCACCTTCCTCTGTTATCCTCAAATTTTATTTCCATTATTCATCTTCATTACCAATTTTAAACAGAATTCTGTACATATCTTAAGTACATTAAAGACTTTAATGCTTTAAAGCCAACACTGACAACCGTATTAGCTAAGTCATTAAAACAGCTTAAAGGACGGTGAGCTTAACCAGTTCAAAACCCAAACAACTTAATTAAATTCATCTATCAAAGTCTAAATAAGCCTAGTCTACTTCAGGGAAGTTGTGTTTATAAAGATCTTTATTTTGCCAGTGTGTTTTTCTGCAAAGACTCTCTTCTTTCCTCTCTACACACATCAGCTTTTCCTCTACTGAGAGCAACTCCTTGCCTCTGATAGATGCTTCTCATCCCCAAGTCTGCATCTACAACTGGTGCCCATGCCGTTCTGAAATTGGCACGGCCTGCACACTACCTGGGTGTATCTTTCATTAATTATGCAAATCAAGCTTCTAATTTAATCTTTGCCAATTTGGACAATACAGGTTTTCCAAACCGAGTGAGTTCAATCCATTAAATTAATTACCATTAATCATTTTGACAAGCCCAAATAAATATTTTCATTAATAAAAACATTTTAGATGAACAATTTAAATGACTGGCAGCATTACATGGAAGCCAGACCACAACTGATACCAGAAAGGTATGGACTAATTAATTATAAATAAGAGTCTTGATTCTTCTCTGAGAAAAATCAACTGCATATTCAGCTATTTCCACATAATTAAAATCTTAATTTCTTTGAACTCAAACAACACGTTTTCTATACTGCTCAGTGAGTCTTTATATCCTGGTGCACCATAACATTTTTTATGAAGCTTGCTGCTTGACGGGAACTATGTTACATCCTTATACTAACACAGATGGTGTTTACAGTTACAATAGACAAAACTGGGAGCCGGAATGTAGCTCTACCTTGACAGAGATATTCCTAAAATTCTGTAGGTACTGCATTTCGCTGGGATAGTTTCCTACTAGTGACTTTATACATACTTGAACAAAGGGCATATTCTCTCATCTGCAGGTGCAAGTTTAAGGAGTATGTTACATTTGCCTTTCATTTAAATCCTTGCTTGTAATTATGCTAAAAATAATTTTCTACGAAATATTTTTAAGCAAATGATAACTGTAGCACGTACCTTTCAACGTCAAAAGGAAAGCAGAACTTTGGAACGCTGTTCAGCACTTCCTGAAAATACAAGTAAAAGAAATGAAGTTAGGGTTTTTTGAAAAGGCTTTTGAAAGGTTTGCTTTTAAAAAAATGACCAAAAATACTCATAATAAATAATAAGTTCAATGAATATATGATTGCAAAAAATACAGCACACGTTCCTGGACTGAAATAATTGATTATTAAAAAGGAATTAAGTTTGTGCTTTGGCAGATTGCAAAGACAATGCCATAGAAGCCCCAGGAGGGAAAGGCCTGGCCTGAAGGGTATTAACACCCTTCACATCCCCGCTGGGATTCCCTTCAACAAGGCCATATGGATTTTACAAGAAGCACCACACCATATGGGTAAGCCACGTCTGCTGCTACTTGTACCACAGACTAGCCACAGGGACTTCTGACAGATCCTGGCTCAAAAATACAAATGTTGTTTCAATTAAAATGCAGGCAGAGAAAAGGGAATGAAGTTGGCAGCAGAAGGAATTAGAGAGAGGTATAACAACTCTATACATGTTCCATAGTCAAATGCTGAAAATGATGGAAATCGTCTACTGGTCCAAAGCAGAAATTTATATGATTAACCCTTTGGGTTTCACAAACAAGCCTCACTATTAATAAGGGAAAGGAGGGGCAAAATCCACCAGATCTACATTCATACTACAGTATGAAAGGATAATGTCACTCTTTCGTGCAGAATTTTATTTAAGAAGCTGTTTAGTGGCAAATAAAATGTGTTAATTAAAATATAAAAATGCTCTCAAACTAGTCAACATTTTTCTTAAAAAATAAAAAAGTGAACTACCAGATCATTTAGCAGCAAATACTAAACAACAACTTTACAAGATCCTAGAAAATAGGTTTTATTTCCTTGCTCCCACTGGGAAAACAAACCCCCTGTGAAATGCTTCAGCAAGAAGAGACAGTCGACATCAACACAGTTGGCCGAAGCTGCAGAATTCCCTTTTTGCAGCAGACCTGTATTTCTCTATACATGAGCTGGCCGGCAAGGTTTGTTTTCAGGAAAGAGCACATTGATTACAGATTTCCAGGGCTGCATATGAGGGTTTAAGACATTGATCTAAGGTGTTAGCACCCTCCAGCCTGAACACCCTGTTTACTGCATGTGGGACAGTCAACTCCCATTAGGGGAAATAATGTATTTAAATCCCTACACCCTACAATGACTATTTACTTCAAACATTTGCCAGGCTCAATGGATAGTGTAAAATATAGAGAACCCACACAAGTTAATGAGCAAGGGAGGAACAGCTCAGAAAAAAGACGCCTGTGACTACAACATGCATATGTTAGCTGCAACACTTTAAGGGTATATAATGTAATGCCTCAGTAAATCTTCATGTGATACAAAATGAAAAAGTCAATATTGTTAGAATTTCTAAGTCATACAAGAGAGCTCAAGAAATCTTCAGAACTTTTACTTTGTTAGCACAGATAAAGAAGGGTATGAAAGCCACAGATGTGTTTTGGGAAAGGTAATGAACTCCACTATGAATAACAGCAGTACATATGATACCCTCCAACAGGAACTGCTCAAGCACCATCCAGCCTGCTCAGAGTGCCCACTGCAGAAGAGTGAGCAGCAGAGGATAAACAGGGCAGGTCAACATTTGAATTTCTGCTGTCAGGAACAAGCACACATAATGCCAGTAGTAACAATAATAAACTCTAACAAAAGAGAGCAAACAGAACAAATAAAAACTTTTCACTCAGGAATTTCCTAAACATTTCCAAATAGTCTCTCACTTCAGGCTCATAAAGTCTGTTTTTCCTGTTCCAAAGAAATAGTATTTTATTATTTTTCTAAATCTGCACCTATTCTCACATTATAGGCAGTGATTTTCTCCTCACTACCAAGGATTTTAATTGCTGCCTGGTGAGCTTAGCACTGACTCAGAATTGGGTATGGAAATGTATTCATTTATGTTCCCCATTGTATTCTCTCAGAATAAATTATCACGCAAGGAAAAGAAAACAAAACCAAAAGAACCAAAGGTATTAGCTCAATATTTTGACTAAACAACCTGAAAATTACGGGTGTGTTTTGCAGTGCTGCCCGGGCGGAGCGACAGGCCAGGGCTCCCCCAGCGCCGCCCGGCCCACCCCAGCCAGACACGTGTGCACAACTTCTGCGGAGCAGCCTCCGCTCGCTTCCCAACTGGCAGCAGCATCCCTCGGGGGACAAGTCTTTAAACCTCCGCACTCTTTAAAATTCAACCAGCCAGCAGGTCTATAGACTGGTGTATAAACAGTATAGACACACCAAAAAAAAAAAAAAAAAAAGGGGAAAAAAAAATCCTCTCTCAGCTTATGTCAGTGACAAAGCAGCTCAGCAGTTGACTGCTTCTCCCCTGACAGCGTAAGCCGGGTTTACACAGATCAATAGATGGAAGTCCTACCTAGCTTCCAGGGCTCAGTACTCTCCCTTAATTACAGGTGGTATTCAGATTTTTTAAATGGAAGAAAACAAGATGCCCCCAAGATGCTACTAGATGAATTTAAAATGCAAATTATATTATATAGACATTCACATACACAGTTACTATTTCTGTACAATTACAGTTGGTACTTGCAGCAACCTCCCTATTGGATAAAATTTGAGCTCTGTCTCCTAATGGATCATCATTTTCAAGATTCCATAATCCAGCCACAACTTCCTCCTGAGTCAACACACACACTCTCAGAAAAAGAACAATATATTTATTGTCCTTTACAGTCACAACTTCAGAAAAGTGTGTATTTCTTTCTGAAGGCAAAAGGTTGTACAAGTCTTCAGAAAGCAAAATATCTTGATTCACATGTCCCATGATTATTTCCTCCTCTGGTTCTCACAGTATTAGTGCTTTCAGAAATGGTCCTTGTGTCATAAAGAAGGTGTATACAGGGGAAAATTATAATGATGTAAAACTAAAAAATAAAAACACCCACAAATAAAGGATTATCTATTTGCTTTCAAACACTGACTAAACATCTACAGTTGCATACACAATTGTGTTTAATTGTTAAGTTAAAGGACAACGATCTCATTCCTTATGCAAACTCAAAGAAGAAAATAATAAAATTAATATCATGTGAACTATGGGATGCTGCTTCCACTGAAAAAAGCTTAAACAAAGACAGAAATGGTATTTACAAAAATATTTCCCTTATTCCTACAGCACAGCGGCAGAACCCTGCACTCTCACAGGCTCATGGTGCAATGGTTTTTTAATTCACTCTCATTGGTTGCACTGTACAACTCCAGCCTGGCCTGGTCATGCTCACTGGCTCTACAATGAGAGGATATTAAAGAAGCCTAAAAGGTAAGAATTACTTAGCGTTCTTTGCTTGTTTCGATACCCACTCAGCTAATTCTATGTATCAGCATTTTATAAAGCAATGTAAAAAGTGGTAGAAAATGCTTCTGAATTCATACATGCCAGCTTTCTGGGGTAAAAAGGTCCTGATAACTTCGTACTCTGGTCAGTAGTTAACTTCTGGCATTTTTGCCTTCGGATATTTCAGATTTTCCTCTAGGTCTAAAGACAAATTATGAAGAATTCCCTGAAACTGTATTACACAAAAAACAATATTTAATAGCAACTACTAATTGGCTCGTTAGTTGTATTCACGGGGCAGTCCCACGGAAGTGCAGTGCACATCGCACCATTTCATTAGCAGTGTGACACCACAGGATGGGTGTCACACAGCTGTGTCACACGGTCGTCTCAGTACTGTGTGGGTGCCGAAACACAGACCCCTACATGTGCCCTCTGAGCTCCACCTGTTGCAACACTTCTATTCACAGAAGATACAAAATTTGTGCAATTGCAGCTCCCTAAAAATAGATCCGTTCTTTTCAGCTAATGATTTTCAGACTAAGTTGCGGATAGTGCTGAGTTTTGACAGCTATTTCTATCCCAATACAGCTGCCACATAACACTTCATACATCCCTGAGAAACATGCAAGGAGGAAGGAGATTCTGGACCATGCAGCAGAAGTTGTCACTAATGGATTCAAGCAAGATTAAAATTCCACTGACTGAGCTGGGTGCACATTTCTACAATCTTAGATTGTTTTTGACCCACGGAACAAATTCCACTCCAGTGCTGAGAACAGTTTTTGATCCTCATTTAGTTGGCTAACATGCAAACTACAACTGGCAAGGCCCTATAGCCTAATGATTGACATTCAGAAGGATCAGGTTGCTCATAATGCTTAAGCACCAAGCCTTTTCAAATACCTGCTCTCTGAAAGGTGATTGCAACTTTCAAAAGCTTATTCAAAGCAATATTTGTTGTCTGAAATGAATGAGGAGCTGAATACCTGCAAAGGAGGATGAGATCACTTACGGAATTTCAATTACGTTTAATTTCTCTCATTCCTGCTTTCTATCTCCTCCACCTGGCTGCCTTTTCAGTTCCGTGCCTAGGGAAAGGATGCTGGACAGGCAGTTGAAGATTTCTGGTAGCTTAGGCCAGTGCCTTTGTGCTCTATACAGCAACAAGGGCACAGGTAAGGGCACAGACAGATGAGGCAAGCAGGACAGGAAGACTTTAGACAGCAAGGTAATGGGATGAGCTTGAGATCCTAGAGAAGCAAAATCACATCAAGAAGTTACTCTCATGGAGGTGGCAGCGGAGCCTGAAGGTCAGCTGTACCTGGGACTGAACTTAGAGATAACTGGTGCAATAGCACTGAGAACCAACAGCACATTAAACACAGACAAAGAGAAATGAAAAAAGCCTGAAGGACCAGAACACTGAAGGACCAGGGTGTGGTACACTCCAACTGGAGACACACTACAGATGCTCCTGCCCTGTACAGCAGACTAAGGCTGGTGTCCCAGGCTGCACACTTCTACTGCTTTTACAGCAGCTTTCAAAGGCGCTTCACAAGAACGAAAGCTAATCCTGCATGATTAATCTCACCTTCTAAACAACCACTGAGCAGGTTTTAGAAGACAGAGATTTTACTGAATTATAATATGCTGGAGTCTCTATTTGTCTAATTGCTCCTGAATCTCATCATATAACCAGATAAAAATAAAGCCTATTTCAGATAAAGCTGTGTCCAGCATAGCATACAGCGAATCAAAGTTCACTTTAAAAGAACAAGCTCAGTTATAAACAGCAGAATAGTTAAACCAACATGAAGTTCAGCACAGGTTAATTACCCTGCTTAAAGAAAAAACCCTTCAAATTTCCTGGAACTCATAATAAAAACATAAAAATTGACAATGCTCTTCTTCCCAGAGAAAGTTCCCATTAGAGTAAGTTTAGATACAAATGTTACCACATATCTCTACTACTGGCAAGGCAAAAAACCCAAGATAACTAATACTTCACCACACATCTAGCATGCATGTAGCATTAGCATTCCAGGCAGCAATAAATAGTTTTCCCTTAGTTCCCTGACTTGTGAGAGAGATCATTATTCCCTAGGCAATACCAGAGAGTTGGGAAAAACAGGAAATATGTTCTTCCATCTCCGCTCTCGAGATTACTATGTGGGCAATATTTAACTTTTAAGGTGGTATTTATTATCTTTAAGAAAATTCGGGGGATTTTGTAGTGAAAAAAAAAGAGCACCAGTGTATGGCACACAATTTTCTATCACCACGCAGTATGGAAAAGTGGCTTTTTATTAATAAATACTTTCAGTGTCTGTAACACTATCTGGAAAACTCAACTGAGAAGTTCTCTTAACTAGAATTACAGCAGACGTCATTTTCAAAATCCAGATACGTAAAACTCTGAAGGTCAGGTTAAAATGCCCATGTCATTCTGCATAGCTATGGGGGAGAAACATTTGTTTCACTCAAGACCTCTTCAGATTTCCCCCTGCTAACAAGAGTTAAGATGCATCTTTGGCAGCAGTGCTGAGAACCTCCTGCACATCCTGTTCAGATGCTGTTTCTCGATTGGTGAAAAAATAACCACTGTAAAAGAAATTGCAAGCTGAAATTGGTTCATATTTATTTGTTTTACCTGTTATTTTTTTCATTCCACCTTGGAATGTTCTGATAGCAGGGGACAGAAATGAGCCTATCTGCAACATACCCAGCCCCACCTATTCAATACATTGCTTTAAAGTGAAGTTTGCAGTCTCAGAAACATCTGCAAAACAGTATCAAAGAATATAATGAGTAGAATATAGTTGACATTCTGGTCAAAAGGCTCCTATTTGCAAGATCTCCTTCTCAGTCACCAAAATAAGCTATCTATAAAAGGAGAATGAACTATGAAGGAACATTACAAATAATGAGTATGTGCATTTTCACGAAAATTAAATCTACTGAAAAAAATCATAACATTTCAAGCACAACAAACTCTACTCCTGATGTCACTTGATACATTTCAAATTGATTTTAACTCCAAGCACATTTTTTTTCAAATACATTCCAAATATTTTTTCCTTATTAAGTACCGCATTAGTTACCTAGCCAGGTCCTGAAACAGAGAGCATCTGTAAACAGGAGGATGCTATTCCTCACCTACAAAGCTTCTACTGAACACCTGTCCTGCCCAGTCAATCCCCAGTTCTGGTGACACAGAGAGGTCAGTACCAGCTCTGCAGGCTGTTCCTGCTCAGGCTGGGCAGTGAAACTGTCTTGTAACACCAGGTGATGCTCTTCCAGAATCACAACTTCCCACTGGTTCTTTCATAAATGACTGCACAGCATATGCCATGATGAAATCCTGATTTCACTGGCAATTCAGAAACTCAGAAGTAGTTAGAAAATCAGGCATCAGGGAAGTCAAGGAACAACTTGGGTGCCATGCTGAGAAAAAGCATCTGTAGCAGAGAGTGATTTATGCAGATAAACAAGGGGAGGCAGTCAAAAGCTAAAGCCTCGTCTGGGCTCATCCATGCCTAAATGTGCAGCCCTGTGGGACTGTGCTGGCTCCCACGGCTGTGTCAGCAGCAGGGGAAGTCAGGGAACCACACCACCTTGGACAGGGTAGTGAAACCGATGACGTGTGGGAGCTGAGTTTCTTGAACAAGAATCAACAGCCAAAAGAAAAGGAACCGAGAAAGGAAATCAGCTTCTAAGGAACCTGCTAGGATTATAATTTCTTAAATAAAATTATTTGTGATATTTTCATTATGGAAACACTTATTTCTTGTTTTATGCTCAGCATAGGTTACATTCTAGGCTTCACAATAATGAAGCTCGGTGACAACCAATTCTAGTAATAGTTTTTCAGTACTAAATTGAGATATTATCAAGTGTGTTGAAAAACAGAAGGAAGATGTAACAACTCCATATGAAAGACCAAAGAGGGAAAGGAAAGAAACAAATGAGCATAAATTTAAAGTGCCAACATACCCCTAGTGTCACCCAATGCAGATGATTATCCCAAAAAAGAAAATGCAGTGACCATACAACTGTGTGTCTTTTCCCCAAGAAGATATGAGATGTGCATTCACTTTACCAACGGCTGAGCCTGTGCAGACCTTCTGGCTCCCTGCTCAAAGCCTCTGGCAGCTTTATTGCCAGCAATTACTCTGCAACAATTGCAGGCTGGTGTTCCTGCATGCGAGCATCAGTCAGGCACCTCAGCACTCAGTCAATCAGCTTAGCTTCGACCGCTGGTACAGCATAAGCCAACTTGGAACAGCTAAGACAAGATGGAGGCAGCTTTCTCCAGCAAGCCAGGCAGCACAAGCAGCTACAGCCAAGAAGATTTTCAGCTGCTTCACTTTGATCCAGAAGAATGAAAAGGCCCATACTCAGGGAAGACACTCATAAATCTAACCCAAGTATTCACAACACTTACTGAAAAATGAGTAAAAATCCTGTTGGTACAGTAAGATTTCTCTATGGATTGAAAGAGGTCTTCCCTCTTCCAAAATTTAGTTTAAAATTCAAGAACAGGTGCGCCAAGTCTTCAGTGGCCCAATGTTTTCCCTAACCATGGTCATTAGTGCCCAGAGAGGGATAGAGGGCAGAGGTAAGTGTGCACTGTACCCTCAGAGCCAGGTGATTTCTCATATGTGGATCTTCCATTATCAAGTGTACATTTATTAATGATTGCAGACAGAAACCAACACATACAAGCCAGAAACTCAACAGCTCTGCTTAGGGGAGAAGCAAACAGAGTCTATCAGCCAGGTAGTTCACAATGCCTTGAAAACTTATGCACAAGTAACGAGCACCAGAAATAGTTATATTCTGCTGGATTCATGTATTTCCCTTCCTGAATCCCTGCCTAGAACTGTTCCACTTTCCCTTATTCCTGGTCCAACATCCCAAACCAAGCAGCCTGGATCCCTCCAGCTGCAGCCCACTCATCACCCTTGCATTGTTCTTGCTGCTCCTGAAGTCCTCTGCTGCTCCTGTGCCTGATCTCAGTCCCATCAAATCTTGTTCTTTGCCTGGTTCCTTGATTTCATCATACGTGGATTACACAATTTGATCCCAGACCATTTCCTAGCATAAGTAACATGTAAAAGAGTATTTTATTTAACAAAACATAAGCAAATCATTTGAAGTGACACTTCAAATACCTGCAGCAGTTAACAGTGAACCAATGCACCTCAAATGCTCTCCCAGTTCTGCAGAAAATCATCCTCAAGAAAGGCAGAAGAAGAGCCAAGACCCAAACACAGGGTTCAGGAATATTACATCCAGCATTTAATATAAAGAGAGGCTGCACTAATTAGGATATTCCTAGAAGTGCAGCAGAAAGCTTGAGACACAAAAGCAATGCTGAAAGTAGAACAGAGGTAACAAGATTCAAATGGAAGGAGGGTATTAAGCAGCAGATGAGAAAGTATAAGGTATCCCTGAATAAGGAATTAGGGGACATTACACTGGAATATTTTGAGGGCAGCTGAGGTCAGTCAACAACGACATCACACATGACAATTTGGCAGTCTTTCTGGAAGATGTTCCAAATGATTGTCATCACTATTTCAGCCATCAGTTATTTTTTTCTTCTTTGGTTTGGCACATCACTGTAGGCTGGAATCTGATTTGGCTTTGAAATAAGCCAAATCAGTAACAGTTATTTTCAATAGGCTGATATAGAATATCTGAAGGACAGTCAAATATTAATTCTGTACTTATTTGAGCAAACAGAAAAAACTACTTCTACAAAATGTAGTCCCCCAATATCACAGCTGTATCATTTTAAAAAATGGCTAACATATGCATACAGTCTATTAAAATGCACATAATTTATCTGACTCAAAATGAAAATATATCTAACAAGTAATTCCATTCATCTGGCCCTTTTTCACCCGGCCTTAAGATATACAAATGCGTGCCTTTTCACCAGAACACAGCAGCTGGGAATGAAAAGAAAAGCATTCAAATGATCATTTTCACATCATATTCCATCGTCTTTTCACCAGCTTCTCCCCAGTCTTTCTTTGAGTCCCATTCTGTTACAAGAGAGCTGCTTTTTAGATCAATTCATATTTCCATAATCCACACTGCTGTTTCTCCCTCTCCTCCCCAGGGTGGACTAACCCCTGCATCCAGAACTATGGCTTACAACTGTCATTAAGACCTGTAACAATAACAAGATAACAAAAGAGCTGGTAGAGATGAGGTTAGCCAGTACCATATGCTGATCAAGTTCAACGTTTTTAACTTAAAAGCTCTATAAAATAAAACTCCCACAATTCTGAGAACAAGCATACTTCAATGTTGCCACCTGTCCTCAAAATTTCAAGGAAGTTCCATGTTTTCGGTATTGGGCTTTTATAATTTTTAAGATTTTAAAAAATAAAAGTCTCAAAGATTTAGTCTGTCTCTGTTGGGATGAATTAAAAGAAAAGGCTGAGAAAGCATCTTGGAATATTTACATCTTGAATGATGTAAGGGTCTCGGTGATTCTGGGTGTTCCCAGCACGTCTAAGTGGGCAGTTATTTCACAGAATATTTATCAGGACTGAACAGATCTTTTCTGTTCACACAGTGCAGTTAGCAACTATAAATACACCTCTGAATGTTTTCCTGCTGATCATCTATCAGCTGGGATTTGCATAGACAAAAAGCATTGCTGCCTTACACACAGCCTTTTTCAATAAAAACAGTATGTCTTACAAACATAAAACGTCACAAAATCACTTCATCTTAACCAGATAAAGTTTCCTTGCAAAGTACAAAATCACCACGTTGACATCATCTCAGCAGGGTTAATTGCTTTCCACAAAGATTCAAATTCCAAAATACTCCTTAACTAAATATAACATGTAATATTTAGACAAAAATACTATTGAAAATCAGTAATCTCCTTAGATTGATTCCTCCTTTCTCATACCAATATACCCAAATATTAATCATACTTATTAACACACAAGCATCAAAATCCCCAAACCCTTTTTAAGATTTCTTGATTAAAACAATCCCACAAAGCATGCACCTATCTAGTTAGCATAAACATTTGAAACATGCATTTAATGCCTCATCAGAATACAAGAACAAAGCCATCATATGCAGAAGGCTGGTGAGATGCATCCCCGAACAGCATGGCTGCAGCCTTGAAGGGAGTGTGAACAGCCTCGTACCTCCTGGGTTCCTGCTGCTCTCTTAACAGAGCACAGAGGAACACAAAATCTCACTACTGGCTTCCACACATTAGTCTGACCCAGAGAACAGATTTTAGCTGACTTCTTGAGAATATTTAGGGGGAAAAAAAAAAGAAAAAAGCAAAACCAAAACAAACAAAAAACCCCCAGCCAAACAAATAAACCCCATCTTGTGCGATTATTTAAATCTTTAAAAAAAGAATATAATCTTCTTCATGGTGATCTCATTTATGTAACTGCTGCCACAATCCAAGCAATTCAATATTCCATCCTGCAGGAAACCGAGCCCTTTTGTCTCCAATCAGACACTCATCGAAGCCAGGCTTAACTTCCAGTAGTTAAAACATACACTGAAAATCAAGTGTGTGATTGGTGCTTTGCTGCAGGAAGAGTGACATACTGGTACTTCAGAGGATTTATCCTTTACACAGCTGCATGTATATCTATACATTTTTATGCATACAAATATTTTCACATGAACCAGGTAGATTTACATGTATAGTATGAGACTTTAGAAGTTGAGTCATTACAGGACACGGAATGAAGTTTAGAGCTAACAATTCAGTGGTGACTTCTGCATAATGCGATATATTAAATCCTGGATGTTATGTAAGATATAATTACATAAAGAATGTTACCATAACTTCAGAGAATCAGCACAGATTCTCACATGGGATGCCATATCCCTTACTCATTACTCATCTGACGGTTTGGGAGAAGCCTGACATGGAAAAGCAGATTTATTCTGCTTGTCTTAGTGAGAGAAGATAGGATGAGATCTGCAACACAACCAACAGTCTAATGCAGAGCCTCAATTCTTTCTTAACCCACATCTTCAGTTAAGAAGCCCTTGTCATATTTACTACTAAAGTGGCTTCTGGTAAGACCATCTCCTGCCATATTAGCTATTTGTGTCATCTTCCTGGTAAGATGTTTTTCACCAGCAGAGATGTTGCAGGCTGAAGATAGAAAATATTATGTGATATAGAAGAGCAAAGGATGAGAACTATTCAATGGACACCACACACAGTGGGACCTGCAGGTAGAAATTCATTTGGGTCACAAAGCAGTCAGATTAAGAAGCTACTGAAATCTTACACAGCTAAAAATAATAACCAAAATACCTGTAATTACTAAATTAATAAGACACGTTAGACTTCACATGGCTCAAAGGTTAAGACAAGACAGAAAGCAGCACTGCCTCTTGCACAGGCACTACTTGCTGCTGCTGCTATCAGCACGGTGCTCTCCTCCTTCCTTGGCCAACACTACTCTTTCCCAGCAATGTTTCAACCCAGAGAAGCTGGTGGGAGTATCAGTGTTTTTATTTGCAGAACAGACATGAACAGGGCCTTAGTGGAGGCATCTGGACACATGTGACATCAGTAAGGCTTTGCTACTGACTGCAGTGCCATGAGGAGACAAGGCGGTGCCAGCAGAGAAATGCGTATTTTTTTTCTCAACAGTTATGAAGTACTTCAGTTTGGAAGCCAAAGTGCTGTTTTCATTTGGATTGCTATTCTAAAGCCCTTAAAAATTATTTTTTCCTAAAAACAACTGGAATTTTTTTTCCAAATATCACAGCAGGAATATTTTCTCTACAGACGTCCATTTAAAAACAGACTTGCAAGGCTGAAATTAAACTCGAGTGTAACCAGACTGACAAATTAAATAGGAATTTCAAGATTAAAACATACACTTCTTTTATCATGGGAATTTTTGCATAAAGGGGATATTTGAACATACTACAAGAGCGTGCCTCTAGGAATACACATTCAAAATACATTTTAAACAACAAAAAAATAGCCCATTAAATGGCTACAACTCATGCTTCATCCAAATTTGAGCTTGTGAGGATAATCACAGAAGATGTATATATGCTCAAGTCAGAAATCTTCACATTTTTTATACAGTGCTGAGGTTATTCACAGCTTTTTCAACATTGTCAAACTCATGTTTATAGCACTAATACCAGTACAACAGTAAATTGTAACTCTATGATGTCTCAAACTGATCAGTTCTTCTGGCTTCTGAGGTACTTTTTAATAAAGATTTCTTTGAAATGGTAGTACGGTTCTTTGTACTTTGAATTCTAATCAGCATGAGCTCATTTTTTCATTGATAGTTTTGAAAGTTACTAAAAATGGAATTACTCCCACCTCAAAAAATAAAATAAAATGTAAGAAAGAAAAAAAAGGCATAACCACTGTCTGAAATACTCCTGACAAAGAGAAGTATTTTTCATTTCCCACCTTGAAGCATTAATTTTTTTCCTTCCCCATTCTATGTTTTTCTCTTTTCCTTCTTATTCTGGCATCTGAGGAATTACCAGATAGAAAATAAGTGGTTTCCCTGCAGTCTTGGCAGATAAGGAAATCAACAATGAATCTTGCAAATTCTTTGTGGTACCAAAACCGCGCCTTAATATTTCCTTTACTTGACAGACTGCAAATAAGTGATTGTGACAAATCCCCAGTCCTGTCTTCTTGCCGATCAACTGTAGTTTCTACATCCCATCCGCAACAGATGGGATGTTTTGCAAACATGAATTTGGAAAGTCAATATTTACAAAAAAAGCACACCAAAAGAATATTGACCAGCATTATAGAAAATGGCAGGGCACAAGAAAAACAGAGGATGAACAATGAGTAAGCACTGGGAAGTTCAGACATAGTTAGAGGACAAATGTGAGAAAGAGGAAGAAAATGTCAAAATGGCTTAGACAAGTTTTCTTTGCATTATGAAACCAACAAAAAGGTGACATGATAAACTGTAGAAAAATTCAGGAAGAGAGGAAAATATTTTGCCCACTGTTATCACATCACTGTGCAAACAGACAGCCCTTCGATTTTAGGAAAGATGATTCTTTGGGATACATCCAAAAACTAACTCACACATTTTACATTTAAAATAGAAATGACTGAAAAACAGGACAGAGAATATTCCTTTTTTTTTTCCTTATTTTTTAACATTCTCCCCACAAACTTTCATGGACATTAGCCTTGATAGTGTTATTGAGTTCTTGGTTTTTAAAAAAATTAAATCTGTTGGACACTCGGGTCTCCAATCCAAACCTACCCAGTTCAACATGCACACATGCATGTGCAGAGAAGGCTTCTGCTGATTTCCCTTCATGACCTGGCCCAGGGGGCTGCTATAGAAGCAGCTATATATTCTGTCCCAATCCAGTGGTTCTAACAGGAAAATCTCCCTTGCAAGGAGAAGGATTAAAATATCCTGTTTTCCAGGAACACAAGCAATGTACCTGAAACACCAGATTCCCTACACGGCTGAGGCACAACGTGCAGGCAATAGGTTTTTCAGAGCCCAAAGGCAGAGAGCTGCCTGAGGCCTCTGGTTTTTATAGATTAGGTATGTCTATTGCATCTTTGTATGATTCCCCTCCAGTCTTTAGTGGGCTTCATCTTCTAATCATTTTTCTACACCAGCTGTTCTTTGAATAACCTTCAACTTGCTGAATAAGCTCCCATTTTTCTTCATACATAATTTCTCCTTTTTTTTTTTTTTTTTTTAAGATCAAGTCTTTCTTGGGGAAAAAGAAAAAGAACAAAACAAACCAGAAAAAAAAGAATTTAAATGACAATGAAGATGATCATTCTGCCAGGGTAATTATCAAAACTTGCTGAATGCCTAGCTGTGAACATATAACAGCACACTTTGCTCATTTGTCACTGTTTTAAAGGCTGCACATTTCTGACTGATGCTATTCCCTAACCAGACATCCCACTTTCTATGTTTATTTATTCCTTTCATCATGCATCACCTTATAGTTGTCTTTATAGAATCTTGTATTATTGATTTTTTTTTAAAAAATCAACTATTTATCAACATCTACTGTACAACAATATTGCTAGATCATCCACTGTGGTGATATTACCCATGAAGAATATGTCTGCCTCAGTATAAAAACAAGAGGCAAGAAAGCCATTGTGACAGAGATATTTGTTCTATTTAGTAGTTTGATGTATTTTTTTTTATGAAAATAAAAATATTTCCATGCAAGAAAATCATGTAACAGTTGCTGAAATAATAAAATTTAATAATTTCATTAAATTTTAATCTTAATAACTTTCATAAAATAGTCATGGGGCAAAAAGCCCAACACACTAATTAATAGCTTGCTGTCACTACAAACAGTGAAATAATCCATCAGTCCTGTATGTATAAACTTTCCTTTGAGGATTAATTATAGATAGAACATAGGATTTTCACGCTTTCAGAATCAGTAACTTTAGATCAGACTCTTATAAAGGTCTGAGGAATTTTTTTTCCCCAAGCAAAAAACTAGGGTATCTCTCAAATATTATTAAATATCTAAAATCTTGCATTGAAAAGGATTAAAGGAATGGGATGCACATGTTCTGACATTAAAAGGACATACGTAGGTAGCTCTTCAACTTTTTTGTTCTGGTTGTTTCTTATAACATCAATGTTTGGCAAAGTTTTATTGATAATTCTTCCAGATTTTCAATTCCACAACAGATAAAAATGCAACATGCCCACCAGGCCCACCTGATAAAATACTCTCTATCAAAAATAAGGTGGTACAGAGAATTAGCACAAGACTCTGTGCTCTACAACTGCCATTGCATATTCCTGTCACAAAGGCAATCTAATCACCAAGCCACCAGTTGGGTGAAGACTTCCACCCCGCTATCATTAGCATCTGCCTCTCCACAGCTGAATAGAAGAGCTTTTTTATTATTATTCTAACATAAAAAAAAGTTCAATCTCATGTTTCCAACCTGGTCTCCAAAGTCCTCCGGGAACTTCCACATTACCACTGGATCTGTAAATAATTGACAGACAGCATTAATCAGAGGCAAAGGAACAGAGTATTACAGTCAGAGTACATTAATATTAAAGAGAGGGTCAGCTTAGCGTCAAGCTTTGAGGCAAGTGCAAAAATGTATCTAAAAGCTAAGGAAGATACTGGATTATTAAAAAGACTTATTTCATATTTATGAAACTGTATGTTTATTGTTTAACATATGGCAGCAGGTTATAATGTACCAAACTATTTTCATATTCAATTCTTTATTCCTGGAATACTTCATTTTTTAAGCATGTTTCATTTTCACATTTTAATTAAGTCAAGAAATAAAGAGATATAAACCTCTTTCCATCCACAGAAAAAATAACAAAAGTATAAAAAGGGGAAAAAAAGACCTTTATAAAAGTACAGAAAAACATCCTTCGTGATTTTAAAGACAGTACCAATGTAACCATTGGTTAACCATGAGAATGCAACCATTCTCAAGGAAGTTTGAAAGAGCTAGCATGTTTCAATAGTTTCTGTTCAGAGCCAGCTAAAACCAGCATTTCAATAATACCTTCAAGTTTTCATTAACCTCTTGTAAACTGCTAATTATCAAAATAATCACTGTTATTTAGACTATATATTAGTCTACAATTTATATTTTTTTGAAAGTATCTAACACAGCAACGTGAACCACAACCATTCAACAAAAAAAAGAATTATGCTCTTCATACCCCCAACCAAAGCTTTAAATCTCCTCTAATACACAGCCTTCCCAAGGTGCTACTGCTACACAGCCATGAACACACATGAAGCCTCACAGGCTTCTAAACAACAGACTGGCAGCAATGTCCACGTGCTAGAAGTGAAATTTCCTGTCTTGCTGCAAGGGAGACCCGTGTCAGTGCCAAAGCCTGGACCAAAGGCTGCTCATGCCCCAGCCAAAGTCAAGCAGATCCTCCCGCCTGATTCCTCACCAGAACCACGGGGTTCTCCACTTTCGGCAAAATATGGAGGTTTCTGCTCTTTTTCATTGTCCCACATATGTTTGCTGCAGCAAACTGGACATTTAATGAGGAGGGAAATGCCGCTGATGGTGCTGTCATTCCCAGTTGCTGATTTCAAATCCTACTATTCAGCACAGAGCTGTTGCACACTGCGTTTGCTGCTGGCCCAACCACCAGGAGCTGGAGACTGAAGTCAGCATTCCTCCTTCACCCCGGGCCAGATGTTAAGCCAACAGTGGAACACAAATTTCTAATGTGTTTCAAAATTCAACTTGTCAATCAGCTCAATGCAATTTAGACCTAATTTGCATCTAATTCAAAACTAAGATTTTTGATAAAAATGGAGGCATTTGACTCTGCTTGTTGGACAAGTTTATTTTTTCTCCTAAGAACATCCAGGAAAGGTTCTGCAGCTATTATCCTGTACGTATTTTATGCAAGGAATCTTGCTCCATCTACTATGTGGAGCAAGAACTTTTGAAGACAGACACAAAACAAGAGATAAGATGCTATGTATATAAAAACAGGAAAGCAAATAAATACAGGTACTTACAACAGAGACCATTTTTTCCCCATCTGTTTTGTGCGTATTTAAATTTCAAACACATCTCAATAACGACCAAGTACAAAAGGGGTTTAACTATCCTGTAAGGGAGCTCTTGTTTTTATTCAAAATTAGTGCTGTGAAAAACAAAGCAATGACATAGCAACAGTGATCCCTGATAAATTCAAGAAGTAGCAAGTACGGTAACGTATCAAATACTCAATGTTAAGTAATTCAAAAATTCCTTGCTATAAAGCACTGAAAACGTGCAGAATCCAAAACATGCTTTAACAGAGCTTGTAAATCTAATGCCATATGTCTACAAACGTTTCAAGCACAAATTTCTCTCCGAAAGAGCAATCCCACTGCACTCCCACTACCAGGTACTCGTTGGTGAAGCTGTAGCACTGTCTGTCTCCTGCTGGTACAGACTGTCACAGCTACGCTGAGCCAGATGAGGGAACTGACCGAGATCAAACCAACTGTCCGAAACTTTTCAGGTCAGCGTTAACTAGATCAGTTCCCCAAAACCATTGGGTTTATGCCAGAAAAAAAGGAAGAAAAACTGGGGAATAGGGAGTTGTGGTGAGAAGAAAGCAGGACTGCTTCACGCGGCAGCACTCCAGCCTCAAGCATTTGCTAGAGCTCATGCAATACAAGCTGGTTACCAGCTGCCTCTAGTTCCGCTTCTCATCACCCATTTCTCGTTCCCAACTTCCCAAACCTTGCAGTACCACTTGCAGCTGCTTCTATTGCAAAAGCCAAGCTCTGTAGCCTGCGAGGAGGTGAGGGGACCGCTCTGCAGAAGGCCAGGCTGCCGGAGCATCACCAGCCACCACCTTGGCAACATCACCTCTACCCAGCAAAGAGGCCAGGCAGATGATTTGGGCAGAGGTGAAGTACAGTTCCCTGAGAAACATTTAGTATAGTGAACGCTTTAGCAACGCAGTAACAAAATCACTGGGGTTTCTGAAATCGCACAGGAATGGAATTTCTTTCCTTCACTGTCCTTAGTGCAAATGCAACTGCCAGGCTTCAAAACAGGAAGCAGATCGCAATAGCAAAACCTCTGGGTGTTATTTTAGAAGGTCACAATCACAAACAAAGTACAATATCAGAATTAAGCAAAACTCGGCTCTAGGTAACTTGCGTTTGAGGTCAAAACATGGGTAAAATTTACACCTCAATGAGGTGCCAGCAGAGCTAACAGCATCTCACAGGGCCACCCTTTATGTACAGTAACAAGATCAACAGCTCCAGCAAGTTCTTTCGGTGCCCTGATATCTCAACAGATAAAAAACCCTACAACCTTAATGTCCTGCTCATCTTGCCATCTTCACTTCATATTAGGGCTCTCTCATACTACTCCAGTCTCACTTGAAATGGTAAAACCAAATCTAAAGTAAATTCCAGTTCACTCAACTATAGGTATAACAACATTTATTTTCCTATCATGAATGGTTATTTATATCACAAGAGGATAATTAAATTCATGTGATCTAAACAGGAAGAATAATGCTTTTAATACTCCTTCATGAAAAGAAAAAAGAGCCAACATTTAAAAAAATATTCCTAACCCAATCCAAGAAAAACATTCAGTGCTGCACTCAGCAAAAGTTACACGCCTTCAAGACTTGTCCAAATGCTTTGAGCTGGGTTTTGCAGCTGTTATTACTGGCTTTTAACTGGTTATTTTAGTAGGTACTTGCCATACATTTATTAAGTAAGAAAATCTGATGTGACTCGTGCTTCAAAAAGAGAAGTTACTACACTCTTTTTATGCCTTTACTCTCTGAAACCAAACCCTAACACCTATAAAAAGCCTCAGGATTTTATGAAAATTATCCAAGTCTGGGATTGGGGGGTTTTTCAAAAGATTATGGTTTCTGCTTTTGGAGCTAGGCTTAGGCAGCATCTGACACATCTTCGTGGCAACTTCTCAAAAGTGCTGCAAAGAAGAAACAAAAGGGTACTGATTCAGAAATAAAAAGAGAAAGTATAATCCGATTCTGCAACTTTATGCACTCTATCTTCAGGTTTACAAAGACTGAATTTTCTTTTCACTGAGGATAACTTTCCAGATAGCCCATCTGATCTCGCAATGTTAGGTCAATTTTATGCTAATTTTATGGGTGAGAGGATGAGAATTGCTCAGAAATAGCTGTTGTTATAGTTGGCTGAGGAACTACTGAATTTCCCCTAATTTTCTTTTTCTAACAGACTTTTTGGGACAAACGGTTTGCACCAATTCTAAGTAAATGTAGTAGTAAGAGGAAATTTCCAAGTGCATACATAAAATAGTTTGTGTGTTACATGCATAAATGTATAGACCGTTGCACGTGTAAATGGATATTTCCATGTACAAACACCACTTTTTCTTATGCCTACCATATCCAGGACGTAAATCTCAGCACCTGCCAGTAACACTTGAAAATTCCTTTGCTACATACCCTACAGCATTGGAAAGGACATCTCCCTTGGTATAAGTCAGAAGAGAGACAATCATGGAAAGCTTTGCTGAGGTACCAAAACTTAGAGGGCAGTGAAATTACAGAGAGAAAAGCAAGTCACATGCAAGGCTTAAAAAATTAGTATTCAAGATGCTGCAATCTAGAACTGCTCCAGAAGACAAATGCAGGCAAGTATGACACACACTAAGACAAGAGGAAAATATATGCATATCCTCAGGGTAATTTCTCTCCAAAAATCTACTCTTCTAGAGGCAAGGTCATAAAGGATGTTACTTGTATTTTTAGGAAAACAACTTCCAACATAGTTTAACTTCTGTAACAAATGTAAGAAAATACAAAGGTACTATTTCTCATGGCACAGTAGATTAGAGAAGCAATGTATTCTAAACTATTAAAAAAAAAAAAAAAAAGAGAAAGCTTTCTGAGTTGTAACTTTCCCAAAAAACTGACAAGTTGAATACACTCTAAAAATACTCTTCATAATCATCAAGCTTGCAGATTATAAATGCCACCCAAAATACAACAGGATAAGGTAATTAGTACACATTCAATTCGGTAATGGAACAGAAATTATAGACACATGCTGAGAAACATCATCTTGGGTAATTCTCTTGATAGCAACAGAGAATATTTCAGACAGGAAAACACAGCTACTGTAAAATGAAACAGATTAATTAAGTAGTCCCATATTCTGCCAGGAGAGGAGGACTCTTCATCCCTGATGGTTTTACTGAGCAGAACCGACAGACTGCCAAGCAGAGTTGGTCATTTCTCAGGACAGGGCAATGGACTAGATGGCTGCTCAGTACCCCTCCAGTTCTATTTGCTCTGATGCTGTACAGATATTCACTGGAAAAAAGTTGTCAGTGCAGAGGGGAAAGAAGAGACTGGGGCCAGGAGTTAAGGGGGTGGGAAAGAAATACGGAGAGGAAAAGGAAGGCAGCAAAGCAAAGCTTATTGCAGACAGTTCTTCTCGTCTGGAAAAAACAAGAAGTGCCACATTTTTCCCTTATGTGAACATGAGAATTTAATTAATAAAGCTGAAATTATCTGTAATTATCTCAGGGAACACATATTTAAGCAACAAGTAGAATGGATTTTGTTAGAATAAGTAGTTTTCAGCAATAAAAAATTAGTTCGCCAAACCAAGTTTATGACACTGCTATTGTTCAAGAACAAAGGTCTCTTACACACTTAAAATAATTTTCCAGAAACACTCAACAGTAATTCTAGTGATGCTTTTGTATCAGTATAGTATTTAATACTCAACCAAATCACTACAACAGTGATTCAGAAACAAAGTAAGAGATGAACCATAACGTGCAACCCAAGGGTTTTTACAGATGAAATCATCTGATGAAAAAACCAGCATTCACATAAAAAAATTACTTATTGCACAAAAGACTTCTGTATATCATATTAAAATCCGCCTGTTAACAGTTTCATACATGAACTGCCAGAGATGCAGTAGAATCTGCTGCCAGAAGATGTGGGTGCAGCAGTGGTCTTCAGCTCCCTGGTTTGGGGGATCAAAGCGGAGCACCAGGCAGCAGCACAAGGACGAAGAGCAGGATGGCGTGGAAAAGGGGAGAAGAAGGGAGGTACAATGTTTTCCAAGCATCATTAATCAAAAGAAAGAACAAGGACAAAATATATTGAAGCAATTTGGTTTTAAAAAAGTGAAATAAGGAAAAGTCACTAACTTCCCTGGCACTTAAAACCTGTCAGACTGAAGACAATATGCAAACAAGGGTGCCACTACAGAAAATACCTGAAAATACACTTCTATACAAATCACATAGCAAAAGAAAACATATTTATAAAGCTATATCAAATTTTAATAATCCAGCACCTTCAACTTTTTTACTCACACTTTACTCACAAGTGTGCCTTCCTAAATTGCCTCCACAATTTCAAACAATTACTACTTCAGCAGACAGCAGTGGAACACAAGGCAAAAATGACAACATCATTGGCAACGTCAGTTAAAGAAAAATGTTAACAAGTTTCAGTAATTATATTTGCCAGATGTTCCTGCTAGATATTAATACACTGAGATTCTTCTGGGTCTCTAGGTGGGACTCACCTAGAGTGAGTCTTTCAAAATAAGCCACAGCATGGCCATAGCACAGGAGCCCAGTGCCTCCTGTCCCCTTTCCCTCTCCACACCAGTGGCCTCTGCCTTGTCGTCAACTGATTGCAAAGCTTGTGTCTCATTTTGAAAAATTATTTAGGCATTGAAGGTACCCAACGTACACTGGCATCAAAGGTGATACTTGGAATGTGTGACTTTTGACATTCTTCCTTCTAACTTTTCCCATAGAAAGTAAAGTGTGAACTAAATGACAGGGTCAACAGACACACGCTAAATACTGACCTTTGGGAAATGGAAAATAACAGTTTAGTAGCCTCAGTTACAGTCACGGTAGCTGGGTTACAGTCACACTGTTGTCTGTAAGTTTTTTTGACTGCACATGTGCCAATCAGAAATGTGATTCTTGTATCAGGGACTTTTCAGTCAGGTTCAGAAACCTAATTACAAAGACCTCACTGGCAAGATGAAAACATCTTCCTTCCATGAGGAAGCTTTTCCTAAGAAACTGTTTTTAACTTCAGTAATAACAGCTGCAGTTGAAGTCATTTTTGTAGGACATATGCTTGAAAAATGCTCCCAGTCACAAGTAGCACAGATTATTCACGGACTTATCAACTGGCTCAGAATTTCATTACATCTTTCTATCGACACATAACTTAGCCAGTAATTTCAGGATACCAGTGCTCACACCATGTTTGTGGAAATCTAGAGTTTTGTTTCTAATACACGGGAAAACAAAGGTACAATGCACAACTGTAAGTCACTCAGCCCTGAACAAAAGCCACACACACCACTATCTTCTCTACTCTCTGCAAAAACAACTTGCACTTGCAGCCAGTGGCCCCAGCTCAGTCAGCTCCTCACAGCATCACAACATCACGGCAACTCCACAGCCTTTAGGTGCTGGCCACTGCTGCCTCACTGAGGCATTAACAGCTCACAATTCGGACTGAAGTGTGAGAATCTGACGTGTACATCGCACGGTAAAGCCACACATGAGATTTGCTGATTGCACAGTTTATCACAGAATTATTTTGAAATATTTCTACTTTTAAACTTACACGACAAAGGTTCTTCAAGGTATTCAGTAATGTTAGAGCAGTGTGCAAATACTGACCTCCCAACTAACCACATGCAAGGTTCAGCCTAGTACATCATAGAGAAGCAGGACTTTGTCAGGTTTTGGACCTAAAATTTCCTCCAATCTCTTAGATTTCCCTGTCCATAAGGCACTTAAACTAGGAAATAAGTACTTCTTCCCCTTTTACAGGCAGGCAGATGGTTAAAATTTCTAGCCACAACTTGACATCTCCTTCAGAGCTTGCAGGTCAATCCCTTTTTGCCCAAGAATTTGTCCCACTGAAGGACAGAGCAGTAAGTCATTTCAGCTTACTAGAGACAGAAAGAAAGGGTCCTTTTGGCTGCAATGCTATTAGCCATGCTTCAGACTAAAACCTTAATCAGGGTGAGAGTTCATTGCACAGATAAGGCACAGATAAAATGAGTATGTTCAGCCTTTATCTGGTCGCTTCAGGAGATAAGCAGGGGTTTCTTCTACCTGGTAAATCTTTAGAATGACCTTGTCAAGTATGGCAATAACTATGCCTTTAGAAGCTGTGGTGTTATTTTTAATTTTCCTACTTCTATCTTGTACTCGTGAGTGAATATGGAGAACAAGGATCTAAGAACTAAGGTAGCAGAAGAAGAAGCAAATAAGCAGCACTTGTCTTAAGTCATCGCTAATGTTTAAGGAGGGTTTGCAAAACAAAACAGTTTTGCTAGATCTCTTGTTCGAAGAAATTTAAACAAGACAGGCCATGCTGTGATCTACTGAAATGAACAATAACTGAAAACAGCAAGACTAAGGGCATTCACCTTTGCAACCAAACACAAGTTTTACATTCCACCCTGTAAGAACAAAAAAGTAATTTGCCACACTCCCTTGCAAACAGACATTGTGCAGGAGTTTCTTTCGTTTAAATGAAGATATGGGACTTAAACTTCTCAAAAACTATTGTGGCATTTTTCTACTAGTGCTGCAATATGGATTTTGTGACCTAGAAAGATCTGGAAAAGTTCAAGTACATTATTACCAAGCAATATGTATTAAGTAGATTAGGAAGATGCAAAAACCCCTGCCCAGCTGAGTGCACTGAAGATGGACTGTCACTTGCTCTCCCATGTCTGATGTCTGACCAGAGACCATCATTTTATCTCACAGAGTGCAGTGTTATATGTGCTTTGTGGAACCCATACACACTGCATATAGAAAAATCAAAAAGCATTTGGCACATGACAAGAAGTACATCTCAGTACATTATGGATACCTGAGTTACTGCCTCCTGATTTACTCCAAGAAATATAAATCTGCTATCAGCTTGGACTGATGAAATCAGGGATATATGTGACCCAGTAAAGCAAACTGATTGGCTGCAGAAAACACAGAATAATATCCCAGCCATATTCCTGACAGACATTTTTCAAAAATAATACAAAAATAAATCTTACATTAGAGTTAACATGCCCTAAAGAAGTAAATTAAAGCAATTAAAAACCAAACAAAAAACTTAATGCTCCTGCAAGGTTTTTTTTCCTAAGCAAAAGTTAGTCCAGTCTTTAGCTACTTCAAGAAAAAACAAGCGTTGAAGGGGAACTCCCTCTTGGCCAAAGATGATATAATGACTATTGATTTACATCACTTCGTGCCTGAACAGTGCAGCAACATTCCTTCCACCTTCCGCTGGTGAGGACCACATCCTGGGCACAGCCCTACTGTCAGTACTTGAGGGCACGACTTCCCTGTAAATTATGCCCCTTGCCTTAAGTACTGACTAGCACAAGCAATAAAATGTGATTACTCAATAATTAACAGGTAAGTAATGACCTATTAGTCAATAACTTACAGGGACAAATTACCTAAAGGCCAGAGCAATAGTGGAATATGTAATACCTTGGAAAAACAATCCCACTGACACTGTCTTTACAACCAAGGACAGCTACAGGGAGAAGGGGTTAGATTCTCTGTTCAATATTCTATTCTAGATTATTTATGACATTTCATTACATTAATACAGATACTACTGTATCATATATTCACCCCATCTCTACAATTATGCTATGAAACAAGACTAGGAATTGTGCAATGATACTCTGCTTACGCGTGAGAAAGAATGAACGTAATTACGCATTACAAAAGCATAGTTTCAAATTCTTTCTCCTTTTTTCATTCTCCAATTATAAATAGGATTGTCGACATGAAATTCAAACCTTTCACATTTTGCTAACTGGCTGTGATAGGAAGGTATGGAAGTAGAACAGCACTGGTAACCAGGACCTGGCCTGGATGATGCCTACTCCTCTATCTACAGTACCACAGCTGAAACATATCTAACTTCAAAAACTGTAATCATATAAACCCACATTTCATAATTTTATATATGTAAATTGAAACAATCACAAACATTCTTAGTTACACAAAGCTCCAAAATTCTCACAACCATATTGATTAGCCATAGCATACATATAGTTTGCTATATGTGTGTAAACAGTTCACAAACTTTCATTTTAAAATATATATATATTTTCTAATATATTCTGATTCAGTGTTCATTTTAATCTCCGCTCTTCATGACACATTAAGCCAGAACAAAGATGAAGGAGCACTGATCAATAAACACAAATCTTTTTAGCCTTTCCTTTCCATCTTATCCCAAAGTCTATTTTAATATCATCAGGGGGAAAAATAAAACTCATCAGTCACCTGATGGAGTAATTCAAAACTTAACCAAACAGGGCTAATGGGTGAGAATTGAAATGAAAACACCTTGACAAAGAAAGCAATTTCTTTTCTTCGCACTCTTCAGAAGCTGTGGGTGATCACTGTAATCGAACCATCAACAGCGAGGGGCCATCTGTCCCAAGAGCCCTCCACGTGTGCAAGAATCAGCAACAAAAAATTTTAGAGGCTGGCCCACATGCATTCAGCCCTGATATGTCTGTGGCAGGCAGCACACAGCTGAAAATCAGTGTTTTGACATTTTTCCCATACCAATCCTTAAAAGTCAACACTAAACTTTTGATAAGAACAAAACACAAAACGCAGGTTAAGAGGTTGCTTACAGAAAGATCAGTGTTACACCAACAGCTGAGATCTCCCCTGTCATGAAGCACTCATGCTTTAGTATCCAAGAGCCATGTTCAGTAAAAAAGGCTACAGAAAACAACCTTTACACTTGCACTTATGTTATGAGTCCCCTCTAGGATTAATCTTTGCAGTTAATGAAGATATACCAGTCACTTATCAAACCACCTCACACAATCTCCAAACTCTGGGTTTCTTCCACAGAAAAGAAACAAAACATTAAGAAAGGGTCTACCAGACATTTCTAAGCCAGCAACCACACAGAGTGCATGCTGAGACCCAGGGGCTCAGGCAGAGGCACTGTGCCTTTGGTACCTAACTTCCCCGGGAACAGAGACCATTCTGATCCTCACCAACAACCTCCCAGAACTGGAGAAGAGTCTCCATGTCACACCCCTCCCAGGGATGTTCCCAAACTGGGCACTTTTCCCCTCATTATGCCTTTTAAAAGGGAACACCACACATGGCAGAAGGCCAATGAAATTTATTTCTTTGGCATTTTCTAACTGAAAAATATATCAATCTTTTAGTAAAATAACTCTTGACACAGCTGCAACTCTCTGCACCCTTCTACCCATCTGTCTCTAAACTCTGAAGCGTCACAAAGGGGATAGAGAGGGCAGGAATTTTTCTTTTTTTTTTTTTAATCGAGCTGCATTAATAATATTGTCCCCTCTCTGCTTGAGCAGGGTAGAACAGACTCAGCCAGCCACACAGCACACTGGGAGTTAGAACCAGCAAACTGTTTTTTCAGTCCTGCCAGTTACCTGTTGCCTGACCTCAAGTGAATTATTTCAGGTTCCCAAATATCATGAGGTCTTGGAAAAATTAATTTTTTTTTTTTATTCGGAAGACATTAAAAAAGGGACATTTCCATGGAGGCCAAGTTTAGTTATTTCAAAGCACAAGCCACACAAATACAAAAGACAAGTAAAAGCCAGTCAAAGGGTTTTCTCATAGGTTGTTTGCAGTTACCCAAGTCAAAATTCCCAATTATGTGCAGGAGAGGGATCAGCAAAACCACAGACATAAACAGCAACCCAAAATATATATAGAGGTTGTACCAAAATGCTCTCGTGTCTTGCAGCCCTCAAGGCAATGAGATCTGGGTTCAGAGTTAATAATTCCAAAGCACATTCAACATCTAGGAAACTCTCCAAGACAGTTCTTGATACTACATACTTCAGTGATACACAGAAGAATAATACTATTTATTCAGAACAGCAAAGTAGAATGGTGATGTAAATGCATGATTTCAATTTACATCCTGTTACAAAGCAACTGTGATGTGATTAATGTGCAACTCTGTTTTATCTTACGAAACCTCAATGCCTGATGCCTGCTTTGTCCAGTGAAATCTCAAATAAATCATGCACAAAACAGTGAAAATTAATTTAACAGTGTGATAATAGCAGACAATATATTTCACTCTAATAGAAAAAGCTAAAGTTCAAAACAACACACCACACTTGCATGGCCCATGAGGGGTCAGAACTCAACACATCCTTTGTAAATTGAGCCTTTCCAGAAGGCAAGGTCAGAAGCTGCCTTCTCCCATTTCAGCAGCCTGTATTCAAACTAGCCGCTCCAAAAGTACAAGAACTTTTTTGTCAGGAGCAGTTACTTCAACAAAGGCACCCTGCGAGGTAACACAGCTACGCTGGTGGGTGGGAGCCCAAGGGAGGCAGCTCCCTTGCCGATTTTGGAAAGCCAGGACACACTAGCCAGGCACAGCAGGCTCCGGCTGGGCAGGCACCCCTCACAGGGGCAAAGCAGCAGCCCAGGGAGGGCCTAGCACCAGGAGGAGTAGAAGGGAGAGAGAAAACACACCTGGACACACCGGGAGGAGCAGTGGGGTGGTTGCAGATGGGAAGATAAAGACTACAGGAAGGCAGCATTGCAGAATGATGAGCCATCCATATGCTTGAACTGAACATTTCTGCCTCTTAAGTAATGAAGGTCTTCATTTTACTTTCCAGAAGGCATTTCCAGAAGCAGAAAGAAGTGAGATGAGGCCAGGGAAAGTGTGAGTAATGCCTGTGTATGCACCACACAGCAATCAAAAGTATTAGCAAGGTGAAAAATGATACTATTATTATTGATGTGAAAGAACAAGGACTGACTTATTAATAAATCAACAACAGTACAAATTAAGATTATGTCTCATCTGGAAACACTGATTTACCACAGAAATCTGATGCTAAGATTTCAGAATTCACCTACAAACCGGCACAACAGCAACAGCTGTCTACACATAGAATGCACAAGGAGCTAAAATACATGGCACTGCACGTAACATTACACACGCTATTGCATTAATCTGTATGAAATTTTTCATTAGAAGTTCTCCTCTCAAACACCGCCATTCTCTCACTGAACAATTTTTCCATGTTCAGTGTTTGCATGAAAGAGTTTGATGCTACTGCAAGGGCTGCATTATTCTGGCTTCCATTTTCTATCTACTTCAGCTTCTTCCTTGAGGCAGATGGTTAAACACACCTCAGATCTCCTACAAGCCCCACATCACTAATCGCTTCTAATCATCTCACACCCATGCTCTGTCCTCCTGCACATTCTGCATCTCCACCAGTAAGACAGTGCTGCTGCCACAGCTGCAAGTTCACCACTGGAAGGCTTAGGAGGATGAGCTCAGTGATCAGTACCGTTTGATAACAATGTGATAACTACATGGAGTTTTTCTCTTTATTCTTTGCTTTGTTTCTGAAAATGAAAGGTATTCACCTCCAGGGGCTCAGCTGAACTCCATAAATGTATGTAAGAACCTAAACCAGCACGTATACAGTTGGAATCAATGCTAAGAGCTCATAATTTCTGATCTAACAAAATTAAAGTCATGACTGGATGAGCCTAAAAAAACAGAACCATTTATCACAAAAACAAAAAAGGCCAAGAACACTAAGAATTAATCACAGGTGTCAACCAATCCTCATTAAGACACGCAAAAGAATTTTTGGAGGAAATATTAAAATGGTTTCAGACAAGCCAGTTCCTGCATTAAAATACACTGTGCTGAAGCAAAAACCAATCACTACCCATGCGCATACACTTCTCATCAAGAACTCAATATGCAGCTAGAGAAATCAGAAGTTGCTTTGCTTTAAGATGATTAATTCAATTTTTTTATTAATAAAGACAACTCATAATCACTCATGCTGAAA
This sequence comes from Origma solitaria, assembly GCA_013397895.1. Lineage (NCBI taxonomy): Eukaryota > Metazoa > Chordata > Aves > Passeriformes > Acanthizidae > Origma > Origma solitaria. The sequence continues at coordinate 292,422 of VZRL01001470.1, forward strand.
ATTTCATAATCAGTGGGACAGAATGCACTTGTAAATTATCTCTACATAAAATAAGGTATCTCCTTATAGCATCTTTTTAATTAATTGTTTTTATAATTAGTAGAAAAAACCCCACAGGGTACAAAAATATTGCTGCACTTTTCAAGTACAAAGACAATACAGTCTCTCTCAAGCATGCCTCAGATAACTCCTCTCTTATCTTGAGTCTTCCATCACTCTGATAAACAAAATCCCTGAACTTTCTGAGCAGGGAGAATCCACTAATTTCTGAAAATACTAAAAACAGATTTCAAGAATCATGGATGTGCAAATATCACATCTTAATTTTAACAGGTTATCCCAAATTACTTATTATTGCTTAAATTCTTCATTCCTACCAAGCCCACAGAGGATTAGGCAAATTCCATAGAATAACATTCTGCCTAAGACTGTAAAGTGTATCTCCTTTCTTCAGGGCAAATTCTGTTTAATGTATTTATCAATGGTCTGGATGAGGGGATCACATGCAACTTCAGTAAGTCTGAAGATGAAACCTAGCTGGGCAGGAGCCTTGGACAGGAGTGTTGATCTGCTGGAGGACAGGAAGGCTCTGCAGAGGGATCTGGACAGGCTGGATCCACGGGCTGCGGTCAAGAGCACGAAGTTCAATTAGAGAAAAGTGCCGAGTGCTGCACTTTGGTCACAGTAACCCCATGCAGCATTCCAGGCTGGGCCAGAGTGGCTGAAAGCTGCCTGAGGGAAAAGGACCTGGGGGTGCTGCGCTGCTCAACAGCAGCTGAACAAGAGCCAGCTGTGCACAGGTAGCCAAGGAGGCCAAGGACATCCTGGCTGGGAGCAGGAACAGTGTGGCCAGCAGGAGCAGGGCAGCGATTGTCCCTCTGTACTGGGCGTTGGTGAGGCAGCACCTCAAACTCTGTGTTTGGTTTGGTTCTCACTTCAAGAAAGAACCTGAGATGTTGGAGAGTGTCCAGAGAAGAGCAACAGAGCTGGGGATGGGTCTGGAGCACAAATCTGATGAGGAGCAGCTGAGAGAGCTGGGGGTGTTTAGCCTGGAGAAAAGGAGCCTCAGGGGAGACCCTACAGCTCTTTACAGCACCTGAAAGGAGGGTGCAGAAAGTGAGGGTTGGTCTCCTCTCCCAAGTCATGAGAGATAGGACAAGGGGAAATGGCCTCAAGTTGACCTCAGGGGAGGTTTAGATTGGATACTAGAGAAAAATTATTCAAAGAAAACCTTGTCCAGCACTGGAACAGGCTGCTCAGTGAAGTGAGGAGGTCACCATCCCATAGAGGTATTTAAAAGACATACAGATGTGCTTTGGAACATGGTTTAGTGGTGGACTTGGCAGTGTTGGGTTAAGGGTTGGACTCAGTGACTTTAAAGGGCTGTTAAAGAAGAGGTTTAGATTCCTTTTCAAGATTGCAGAAGAAGTAATTATGGGGGAAAAAACCTCTCTTATTTTCCAAACTCTGTAGAAGATAATGAAAGGTGCCTACTCTAACATACAAAAATATTTTAACTTCTGGTGCTTCCCCAAGGACAGAAATGTCAGTCATTTTGCTTTAGAACACCATTTCATCCCATCAAATTTGAAAAGCCAAAAGATCACAGTTCATATTGTAGGCTGCCCACTGAAAAAGTTACAAAACTAACCCATTAACAGAAAGGCCAAAAGACTGTAAAGGGTGCATCACTTTACTTTCACTTAATAGCTATAGAAATCACCTACTCAGGTAATTCCAGCAAGAAGCACACTCCTAAGCCTTTCATTTAAGATTTATTTAATAAACAACTCTACATGTTTAACAAAGTCTCCACTGAAACACTGTATTTTAAAATCAGTGAACCCAATAGAGTTTCTAAGGAATGCAAGGAAAATGACATCTTTTTTCTCATTTGCAGATGCATCAGATCATGGAAGTATACTTAGTACCACCTTTCTGAGGAATTTCCCCCTAAAATACTTAAAAGAAAGATAGATACCTGTGAAACTGAGAAACAAATTATTAAACTCAGCCAAGGGTCAGAGGATGCACAAAGTCTGAGGCTGTGCTCTTTCCAAGCACAAATAAAATCAAGCTTGTACCAAAATATACTTCCCCGAGTGCTGAGAGGCCCTGCCACTGACTTGCTGAGGAATACTACTGGTTCCTGATCACTTCTGTGAATGCAAGGCGCTTAAAGCTGTCCAGGTCATAAGCAAATGTTTGAAGATGTGACATGTGAAGAGGGTCAACAACAAAGCCTAGCTTTAATCCCTTTGTGTGAAGCAGGAAGAGGAATTTTCCTCATATACACAACACATCTATGTCCAGTGAAGTATAAAACTTCCAGAGGTGCACAAGCAAGGCATTATATCTTCTTTGCTTTTTTGCATGCTGGGAGAGGCCGGGAGGGAGGTGAGCAGTGCTTCTCATGGGCTGGACGTAGTGAAGCACAAGGAATGGTTGTATGCCAAGCAGGGAGCTTTAGCGCACCAAGGGTATTAATCACCGTCGGTATCCTCTCCCAGCCTGAGCCAGGAGTAGCACAACCCATTAGTCCAAACGGGTGGACCTGAGAATATGGCAGGCTTAACTATTAGTTAACATAACTTCCATCATTTCTAATTGGATTGTGACTAAATTCTCAGCACTGATAATACCAAAATGAGATCAGAGGGGAAAGCCTCCATATTCCCTTTGCACAAAGACTGGAAACAGCTCTCCCCTGCTGTTGTACAATAGCACTGACCACCCAAAGATCCGTGGCTTTAGCTAAAAGAGACCCATCTCACTGCCTGTTGAACACAGGATATGTGTGAGGATATGGTAACTGTGATGTTCCTTTACAGATTTCAAAACACAGCCCAGAAACAGTGTGAACAGTCAGAAGGCCAAATACTAAATTATGTTAATCTACACAAAGGAAAATTAGAATAAAGAATTGCAATAACAACAGGACCTGATATGAGCTGGGGAGGAAGAGAGCCGAGGATCAGTGCTTTTAAGGGCTGCTGAAAGATTCAATTTTCATTTGGGGATCTCTTTATCAAGCATTTAAAAGAGAGCAAAGCAAGCTTCACTCTGTAGCCATGCACAGCTAAAACAGAGCACATCTTCAGACTTCCTTGGAGCCCATCAGAACTCCTGTAACCATTCCTGACACTCATTTGCTTGACCCATTTCTGATAAACAAAGAATGGAGTACTTGAAGTATTTTTCCCCCTTGTTCATCCCATTCTTCACTAGTCTCTTGTTTTGTGGTCAGAGGTTAAACTGCTGACCTCTCACCTTCAAGGCAAGTTCTTCCCCCCTTCCATAAAAGGTTTTTCACAGTGTGCAGCATTCGGATTAGCCCCTATCCCCCTGAACAAAAGCTATGCCTTTGTACCACTGGTTTGGGCATGGAGTCCGTACATCAGAGGAAGCTGCTCCTACTTACCATTCACAATAACTATATTGTGAGGCCCCTCTAACGCCTCCTCTCTCAGTGTCTAGACTTTCACCCAACCAGCCAGCAAAAAGAAAATCCTGTAAAGCACTCAACTGAAAATTAACTATGGTATCCTGTTGTGAACCTGATGAAGACGTTATTTGAACATACGGTAAAACTTTCCATTGTTTAACATAAAGATAAGAGAAAAACTTTTAAAGCCCTGAGGTTTAAATAGTCATAGGGATCAATTCACTCATGGGTCAGTAAATGCATTTTATAAGCAAGCAGCTATTGCTTATGTGTGTCTTTAAAATAATACACAGATTATTAAATTATACCCAAGCACCCAGCATTCTGGGTATTTGCAGAGCCTAATTTTATAGTCACTAAGGATATACACTAATGCAGAACTCAAGACATAGAAAAAGAATTGTATCTTCCAGAATTAATTGAAAGCATAGCGTCACTACTGCCTACTGTCCCAGTTATCTTCAGCAACTAAAATAAAAGAAGTACAGCAACAGAAATATTTTATGCCTTGCTGTATGAAACAAGAGCTGTAAGGAAACCTCTGGGCAAGCCAGGGTATCTATAAAGTTAGAGTGGAAACAAACCATTGGATTTTCCACAAAAGAACAAAATTAACAAAAAACCACTGCAGTAACTTGTATATTGTTTCTTTGCAACACTTGCATTGCTGTAGCATAAATAATACACAGTAGCAGAACAGTTTACTGAAATGGACTAACACTAATAAAAATCTATTCTTTCATCTTGAGGAAAAAAAACCCCCACAAGTAGGCCAGGGAAAAAAATCTAGATCCAAGCAATATTTTAATGTTTGAATAAGCACATGATATATCTTGAAACTCTGAAAAGAATTTATTTCAGAAAAATTTATGTTTGCATCTTCTTGGAATTCTTACGGCCTCTTTTGAGTGCATATCTGGAAAGAATTCCCTGGGCTTTGCTAGGAGAATAAGGCACAGCTGAGGAAATGCATCTCTCTCATCAATTTCCCCAATCTGTTTTGAAAAGAGAGCCAGAGTGTCTCAAAATAAGAGGCAAACAAATTGCTGTCTGGCATAGGTTGATTGACTGGGGGAACATGAGGGGGTGTGCGAGGTTTTTTTGGGGGGGTGTTTGGTTTTTTTTAGTGTGTTTTGTGCTGAAACAAGAAAGTGTGAAATCATCCCTGTCATAACAGGAAAAACAAAACAACAACGTTTATCCCTTACCAGCACCCCACAGTGCCTGGTCATGGCAGCAGCATGCAGAAAGCAACAGAATTTGAGAGTCTGGACACAAATGCAACGAGGCAGGATGGGCCTAACAACAACCTCAGTTCTCTCAAAAGGCAAACAAGGTTGGATTTTCAAAGGAAGCAGAAATCAGGAGTTAAGAACCTTCTCTGTCTCCAGCAATATCAGACATCAGGCACACACCACTGTCTCCCTCTGCCACACAGGTCAGTCATGCTTAGGAAGTATTTTAACATTCCTTGTAATACCCTTAAAAAAAAAAAAAGCCCGCACAGGATAGCTGTCAAACCTAGAGACTGCTGGGTATTAATCTCTTTAGCTATAAAAGTACTTAAGTCAACCTCTGATGTTTTAGGCTCTGTGATCTTTCCCAAGACTGCCTGGACTGCTTCCCAAGGAGAGATGTATTGCCCACTGGAGTCACTGCCTGCAACACCTGCTGCACTGCCACAGGAGCACAAGCACCCTCAGGCTTCTAGTGAACTACTTCTACTTGGAGATACCATATATAAACCCCATCAAATTATCACTAACCTCCAGGAGCAATACCAAAAATTAGCAACACAAGCATTTACTGTACATAAGAAAACCTCATGCCAGATTTTCTTCTCTGCCAGAATCTGCATTCTGACACATTTTCCATTTTTCTTTCAGTTACAAATACAAGAATGGAGTCTCTCTAGAGACACAAATGCAAGGAGCAGGTGATAGGGGCAGCACCCCAGACCATCCCCTAGTCAGACTGATCCCCTTTCAGTCACGAGGAAGGACAGAACAGTTTTCACACGTGCAAAAGGGAGGCCTGATGCTTTTGGCGATCACTAGAAATGGGTAATGGTTTTGTTTGGGATACAAGCAGGAAAGAAGTTGCACACAATGCGTATTTTAGACTGAGTGTTCAGGTGTTGGGTTCCAAGCAGGCAGCCTTATTTCCACAGACTGCACGCTGAGCTCCTTGAAGCAACATCAGACCCATTTTAAGCTGTCAGATCTGGAAAGCAGAGTTAAGCATCTCTCAGAAGACATTTCCTGTGTATTTCAGTCAGCTTCAAGTCATGCTGCCAGTATCACCAAAGCACTGAATTGCAACACCTGCCGTGATTAACTTCATCTGGTTTTATTAACCAGTGTTTTACCAGTTATGTGAAAGAGAACGTGCCTTCACACAGAGATCATGTATGCATTAAACATCAAGAAATGCATAGGTAACTCATTCGCAATGAATAAAATTCCAGTATGTTTACTTGTCCTTATGATGAGAAGCAACATCTTTCTTTTGCACAGAACTTCTGCAAGAAAATTTTTAACAGGTAAGTCTAATATAAGAGTACATTTCTGTTGTACTTCAAATTACAGAGCATCTCTTTAACAAACAGCCTCAGTCACAATTCCTTCCACATATACACTTGCACCCAAACTTAAACCCAAAACCAAGAAGACAGCTAAACAAGGAACCAACTACACTGTGGTAAGGGGATACTTCATTAAGCAAGACACTGAAACCTCATTTCTGAGGTGTCAAGAAAAATATCCTTTACAGACAGTTATAAGCCAAACACACAAAACACGTATCTAAGAATCTCCCTGCATAGATGCCTTTGTTGACCTTTGTCTTCATCTATATGCTATTGTTTATAATCTTGTTCTTTCTTACACTTACTTAAACTGTTTCTCATTCCTGACCTTCAAGCATATAGTAAAATTAACATCTAACAAGTATCCAATATGCACTGTTCTAGAAGCAGCTAATGAAAAAAGTAGACGACACACAAATGTACATCTAAATCCCCTCTTAACACCGCCAGACACACCAACAATTACTTGTCTACCATCACTTTTGGACTCTTAAGTCATTTTAATCTCAATTATTCAGTTACTAAAACTCCTTCAATAGATGGTAGTTATAGATCTGCGCACACAAAAGAGTAAGATTTTAAACCACTGTACAACATATGATTCATTTCAAGCACCACAAAGTCCTGCAACTAAGACAAAGGTTACTGATTATAATCCTTCAGTAACACTTGAAAACTACTTAAGAGAATTCTGATTACAAACTGTGTTTTCCCCAAAAAAAGGTTCCAATAAAGGGTAAGTGAATACATAATTTCTTTGCTGTGCTTTTGGAATGAGAATCTATAGAAGTTTGCTTTTTTAAAAAAACAAAACATGAACTATAGTGTTTGCTTTTTTGCTAAATATACAGGGAGGTTTTGGCAACAAAAAGGAAGCTCAGAGCAGATTCATCCATTCATAACTTTCATAGCAGATTCATTCCTTTTTATAGTTCTTTAAACTATTGATCTGTTTTCAAATCTGCTTCCACAGAAAGCAATACCAATCTGCAACTAACAGGAACAATTACCAGATGCCCTGAAATACTAAAAACTCATTAGAAATGTGGCAAATTTTTCAGCCTGAACTAAAGCAGACTCATAGTCTACTTCACTATGCTCTGCATATTGCTTTTGAGTAAAAAGAAAGCAAGCAAATGAACTCCCTTATCTTAAATGTAACACATCTGTGTGGTACCTAGAACTCTGAGAACAGAGTTGAGCAAGATCCTCCCCTCTAAAAACCAAGACATGGAAAGTGATGCAACACAGAAGCACAATGCTAATCTGCTCCCTCGCTGCAGTCAGTGACTGGTCACTGGATTTTCTTTCAGCTTCCTCGCTCTCTCCCTATGCCCCAGGGAGCCCTGCACCCAGCGGCAGGCACGGCCACCTGCCAGCTCTGCCTGGCCAGCTCTCTCAGGCAGGACAAGTCTAGTGAAGCAAAGCAACACCGGAGATGGGTCAGGATCCTTGCAGCTCCTCCTGCCACAGAGGGGACCGAAACAAAGAGGTGCCAAATCACACCTGTCACAGGGCAGCCAAACCCTCAACAGCAAATACAGAAAGAGCAGGGACCACTCTCACAAGAGCAGTCCCTTGAAGACTGACAAGTAACTAAGATTATGTTTGATAAACTATGAGGAAAATGGTGTGTGGTTTTTAAACTACTAATTTATTGAATTTCCTGGATTAGGAGTGTTTTGAAATAACATCTTGCAAACGTGTTGCTGCATCAGGAAATATTTGCAACGTTTTAGTGAAGCATTTGGTAAATTTCCTACTTGAATAAAGCCTAAAATTATTTTCTTTTTGAAGTTAAGGTCACCAGGAAGTTGTAACTTTCATGTAGATTTGCAGCTGAAGAGCTGCTATGGTGCAAAGGTAAGAACAAGACAGTCTAATCTTTTCAAAAGCATATATTACAGCACTCCATGGGGGTCACAATCCCAGTCCCCTCATATTTAATTAGAACAATAGCTTATAAAGAGGTGCTTTTTTCCATTTTTTTAAGGTTTTCTATTGCTCAAATATATTTACATGGTTATACAGCAAATCTACTCCACTGCACCAAATTCGCATTATTTGACGTGAAAGTGTTGCTTAACTATAGACTTTGGCCCCACCGTCTCCCACTTGAAGGGAGCTCATAAAAGTGCTTTAACTACAGCCAAATACATAGCTGATTAAGGTTTAGTCACCAATGAACAAACAAAGGTAGGTAATTTACTGATATTATAAAAGTTATTTTTCAAAAGAATATTTACTCCCGGCACAAGAAAAGCTAACACTTAGGAAAATGAGGTAATTTCTCTATAATGCAATTATATTTTAAATCCCAGCATGTATATGCCATCTTCTTTGGGGCAGTTTTAGGAGTGCTTATCTGCTCACTTTTACTTCAGTTTCTTTTTTAAGAGCAGTAACTGAGAGAGCTTTGGCTTTCTCCCACCTGCCAGTGGAAAGACAGGTTATGGAACAGAGAACAGCAATACTTACCACTACCACCAACCAACTACTACCAAGAAATGCACTGTGCTCAATATTAGTCATTCATTTCAAGCTTGAAGCATCTCCTTCCTGCAAAATGTTATTCAAAGACTTAGCTTTTTTTGCAGAACTTGCCTAATGAACACTTACTAGCAGTAAAGCTCCTAGATGCAGCCCACGGTAATGCATCACGCAAGCTTCCAGCAACGTGATCCTGGCTTTTGACACTTCCCTTCACGGGTGACTGCTGCTTGCACTTCCTACTAACGCAGACGAGGTGTTTTACTTTTGTGGAACCATTTCTTCCCCAGTTTGGCTGAACAAAGCAAAATCCAACAGGGTTTAAGGATTAGGTCTGGCCCTTACAATGTGGGGGTGTTTTCATCCTTTTCCCTTAGCACTGCTAAGTCAAATGAAAACATAAACCTCACACATGCAAAGGAGGAAGCAAAGACAATAACAGGACACTCAAAAGAAGAAGAAAAAAAAATAAAAAATCAGAGCTAGCTCTGTAAACATATTCCAGAGCTGAAAGATCTTGTATCCTATTAATAACTACTGAGCTATCTAGCCACAAGTTGGGAAAATATTTCATCTATTGTTTATAAAATGCTTTTCTTTGTTGACTTACCACTATTCAAGAGCAGGCTTGGTTGGTATCCTGTATGACACTGGGTTTTGTACCATCTTATCTTTGGTGTATGTGATCAGTCTTCTAACCACAGATATTTCTACAGGGGAGGATTGCAGTTCATTGCACATAAAGCAGATTTTATCCACACATCTGCGCATTCTATCAATGCCTGTAACTTCTAACACAGCTACATATGAAAGAGAATTCTTGTTTCACTGCTCACATATTTTATTTGAAGACAATTAAAAATTGTGCTAGAATATCTAAGAATTTCTCATCAGAAGAGTCAGTTAGCATAGCTAATAGCTCAATAAAACACCATTTTCCAGTGCTGCTCTGTATTAAATATTTTTTTTAAGAACAACCTAATGAAGTCAGAAACATTGATTTCAAATTCATCTCTCTTGGCCATTGGTGTTCAAAGTAGATCTGGAATAAAGTCTGTCTCTGCCTAACGCTGTATATTTGCAACATTCCAGTACATCTAGTTAATACCCTGTGAAGTTAAACAAAAACCTTCAGAAATGTCAGTGAACCATGTATGGACATGATGTGGTAATTAAACTTTAGAACTATTGATTTATATTTCAAATGTGGTTTCTTTAGTCTCTAAAACACAAAAAACATTATGTCCTGGAGCACTGGTTAATAGAAAGGCACTTTCTCACTTTCTGTAACACTTAACTTTCAACATTTACGTCAGATTAAGCCATCTGTATCTGTTTCATGTTTTGCATTGTGTTCGATGCACAAGCACAAAGTTACTTTATTAACTGCTATGCTAAGGAGTATATACCACTGTACATACCCAAAGCAACATTAACTAATACAGGTCTTAAAACAAAGAGAAAAAACAGCAAACCCACTTTGATCTCTCCGCATACAAAGCACTCCAAAACATCACTTTGTTTGCAAATATTGTTTATGCTGTTCCGGCACTTTCTGTCCTAGCAAGACTTTTTGTCTTGCTCTCTGAAAGATGAATATTTCAAGATGTGCTGACAATTAAAACATACTGGTCATGCTTAGATGAATAATTTCTAGTGTTACAATACACAGAAGCAGAACTCCAGTAGCAGAAGTCCCCCAGTAGCACGTCAGTATCAAGTTCCCCTGTTACATTAAGATAAAAGGAGGAGTGTACATGGTGAGACACAAAACAAACAATGTTCATTTATCAGATTATAAAATCCCATTATGTTCCAAAAACATCGTGTGAGCAATTCTGATTTGGCTCCATACAGAGCCCAGTTATGCCCTCAGCAGAAATCTGGAACTGCATCTACTAAAGGTATATATTTATTTTCCACAGATTGGCTCTAACTCCATGTTACAGTACAACTGTAATGAGCGCCTCTGCAACTGTCCTCAGCTGAATTCGTTACAGACTCTTACTAGAGTCATTCATGATGGTAACAGGTGAATGCATAGATAACTGCAATCCCAGGCCACAGTTTACTGAAGTGACTGCATACACATTCCAATTTTTATCATCAGTACTTCTCTCTCCTTTTAGATGGGTTGTTGAATATTTTAAAAGCACATGAAGTACAACCACTGTTCACCAGAAAACTAAACTTTCTACTGGATACTCTCCTTTTGCAGAGAATATCTTATAACAAGGTATCTTCATTTTCACACAGATTACCACACAGAGTATCTCCCAGTTTATGAGAGTCCAGCAGCCACAGAAAGCATCACCAACCAAAATATCCACATAGAAGCCACATAGATGGGTTCTGTTAGAGCAAATTTACCAAGAAGTTTTCTGGGGAATGCAGAGAAAAGCAATGTTTCAGAACTGAGAAACATGCACTCCCATGTTAGTAGAGTCAGGCAAACCTATAGATTGAACTGAAGAAATTTAGGGCTGCAAGCAAATTAATTTTTCTCCTTTTAGAGCTTCAATACATGCTGCAGTTTCTGATCTTTCTCATCTATCTAAACTGCATGAAGCAGATCATACATGAAGAGACCAAATTCATGTTCCACATCACCTACAGAACAAGTGCTTGGAATTTGTCCATCCTCATGGATTTACTGGCTTCAAGAGCTCTGCTGACCACAGCCAACACAATTTGGTACCTTTTTACTTCCAACCTTCATTCTACTTCACTTCCACTGAAAATTCTGGTAGTTTAATTTATTTTATTATTGTTTGATCTGGTTTACCCTGTCCTTCATCGCTTTCCCCAGCAGTAAGAGTTTCTGCTTTGTTCACTTGAAAACAATGCAAATTTCCTCCAAGGACTGCAATACCTGACAAGTATTCTCAATGACAGTCTGCTGTATCTGTCAGTGTCCAGTAACATCACACAAAACAGTTTATTTAAAAAGATGAGAGTCACCAGCACCAACAATTTAAGACAGGCTGTAGTTGGTTAAGGTTTTTATTGCCAGTGAAAAATGTTTTCAGCCAGGCACTTGAGGCGTGGTCATTTCAAGCTCTTTTTTTTTTTTTTTTTTTGCCAAGCAGTATCATAGTATTGATTTTTAACACCACAACCAGAATGCAAAAAAATATGTTTCAAATCATTCTTTGTAAAATACAGTGTATTATATCAAGACAAGAAAAAGAAAGTTCTTTATAAATTCCTTACTTATTAATTACATGTGTTAGTTTTGACTTTTTTTTCCTGGCTGACACTTGTAAATGCATTTTTAGACTAGAACTAGTAAGGTGCTAGAGAGCTTCCACCCCAAGTTAAAGCAGATGGAAACACATACTTATGTTGTATGGGATGTGCCCATTCCCAGAACTAAATTGGGCTTACTCAGATGCACCAATTAAAAATGCCTGATTGAAATGGAATGCTCAGAACCTCGCCTAAGTCAGTTTGGGTGTCAGAATGCTTTACTTGTCCTGGCACAGCACTACTGATATCACAGCCTCCTCCAATGTGACAGCAAAAGTTCATTGGTTTCCACTAAAGAGGCAAACAGTTCATCTGCCACCAGGAAACTGAAGTTCTTGTTAATCTGGCAGTATTTTTAGCAGGGAAAAGTTACCTAGAGTATAAATACCAGCAAAAGTCTTTCCTGGACTCGAAATTCGTTAGAATTTCCTCTGTTTTGTCACAATACTGTTAACTATTTTCAGTTCTGTGAATTACTGCATGATACCAATCTAGCACAATTGTCATCTTTAGCCAGAATTCTGTTTATACAAAATGAAAATTTAATCTATCTCCAAATCTGCAATGCTTTAAAGTGACCATGGCTGGGCAGGTATCTAACTTTGAGTATCTGGGATTTTTCTTAAGAGCTAAATTTTGCTGTGAACAGAAAACTGGGAGAAATCATCAAAGCTGTCGAACCCATTTCTTCAAAAATAGGACAAGAGTTTAACATAACCCAAACAGATTCCAACACAAAGACAAAAGGAAGATAGTAGGACAGAGTAAGGGCATACCTAGTTGTGTTTAGTTTCATGAACTGGCAATACATTTATTTTAAAAACCCCAAAATAATTGAAATTAACAATAAGAGATGAAACAACAACTACTGATACATTGCATGGCATGAAAATCCCATTGGTTCCTCCCTATCTGAGCTGCATAATGAACTTTTCCTGTCAGCTCCAGAGGCAGCCCCAGCCCCCGAATGGCGAGCATGCCCACGGAGCCAGCCTGCCAGGTGCCACTAGAAGCAGGAAGGATGCTTACCTCACATGCTTTTAGCACTGCCAGCTCTTTGAAATGAAACACAAATAGCACACACACACAGCTTAGGAGCCAAATGACCTCCAGAAGATGGGAACAGGATGCATAAATGATCAGCTCTTGCCAGCAAGACTAAGTAACAGTAACTGTTTCCCTCTTGTCACTCTAAAGGCACTGTGGTTTCACTCCGTTATTTCAAACTCATGACAGACTTCCAGGTAACATTGCAATCATCACAAACCCTTGTCCTTTACCTTTGTGCTGCTCCTTTTTCTTATTCCGCATTTAAACAGAACACAAACACATTAAATGTAGCCCAAAACACTCTTTTTTTATACTGCACCTTAACCTGAGGATATAAAAATTACAACTATTCTTTAATAATTCAACTTCATTCCTGGAAACAGCTGCCTTAAAACATTAAGCTTTTCTTTGTAACTTCTGAGGGAAATAATGCCATGTCTATAATCATTATCAGCATGGCTTCTCTGTGTTAAATGTAATGACAACACAGCACAGTTAAATTCAATATTTAGTATCCAGTATTTATAAGACAGAAGATTTTTGTGTTTAGCTTGTCCTCTAACAGAGCAAAAGAATTGCCTCCTCCCAAAAGCAGACACTTCGCCCCATCCACACAATGACAACACAACAATATTTACATGTGTTCTAATACACTTTCAAGTGGCACAACAAATAAAACCCTTGATACTGAACAGCATCTAAAGTCAGACAAATAGGAAGTAATTGTGTCATTCTATCATTCTGAATTTAAGGAACAATGCAATGTTTAACCACTTTTGGCTAAATTACTTGGTTATGATAATTATGCCTCTATGATGATCAAACTTGCCATTAACTAAGAAAGTTTGTAAAATACATCCCAGAGAAACCCTGACCAACATGCTCTTTACAGACACAAGTTTTTAATTTTACCTAGGTTTTAATCTGTATCTGAATACCCATGCAAATGTGTAAACCAGATTCAGGAAACATAATCTAAGGGCGTCATTCAAACCTACTTTCTAATTAAGGATTTAATACTTGGACAGAGCCTTCCAAACACTGAGAATTTTGCAAAGGAACACAGTATGACTGCAAACTGCTGCCTTGGCTTTCCCAGTGCAGGAAGTGCAGATACCACACCCAAAAATCTTGTTCAGGCCTTTTTTCTTTACTTCTGCTTTTTTTCTTCTTTTTTCCATATAAAGTTCAGTACTAAGTTTTAAACTTTTCTCCTTAACCAGATTCACAAAATATAAAAAGTCTTTGTTCACCCAAATTATTCAATTCTAACCACAAAGCTACTGTTCTCCAAAACACATGGAAAAATATTAAAGGCACATATAAGAAATTAATGCTTTCAGGATTTTAGTACTTTATCTGTCAGTCACATGGAACCTTCCATCCTAAGTATTTGCCTGTAAATATCATGTTTTTACCAGGATCTTGGATGTCAGGATCTTACATGTCAGCCTGCCATCAAAAACACAGATTCTTCACACATTATTTACAAAGCAGTGCTATGCTCAAATTGCTCTTACTATGTATTATTTTAAGGAAAAAAAATAGCACTTTACTTGGCTTCAGGGGTTTTTAAGCCCTTGACAAACACTTATGTAAGTCTTCCCTTTGTAGCCCCGATCATGTTTCATTTTATTAATAAACAGAAGTATCTATTTCAACAGCTAGACGATGAGCATGTGCATCGACATGTATCTGCCACTGCCCAGATATTATCATCAGTGGCAAAGGAAAAAAAATTAAAAAGACTATTTCTGTTAACCAGACAGGAAACCCTACACTTCAGCCTCTTCAAGTTAGTGGTAGACAGAGAAGTGTCTCATAGCTTTGCAAAAAAGCATTTTAAACCTTGGAAGTTTAACCAGTTTCAAAGTTTTTTCAGCAGATTTTAAATCCTCCATATGCACAAAACAAAACAAAAAGTCATTAAACGATATAGGAAGATAGCAAACAGCATAAAATATCCCACTGAAGAAAGATAAAACTCTGTGTACGATGGGCTGGCTGTACAGTGTGTGGGAGGGCTGAAGCATGCTGACATTAGCTTAGGAAAATATGCAAACTCTTAACACTTCTGAATGCAAGCAATTTAAAAGCCCACAAACTATCCCCCAGGCAGCCATCTCAAATAGTGAAGTACTAAAACAAAACTAAAATTAAATTTGAAAAAAGCACAAGAACGTCAACTTCCATACTGATTGACTACATTACATGATACATTACAAAGATTGCTGTTTTCAGCTTATATTTAGTTATACTAGTTCATTCATTCTACTCAATTTTATACAAAATCCTTTTTACAAGAAGTTAATATTTGTATTATTCAACTCATCAAGTTTTTCCCTCTTAATTTCACTGCCCCAAACGCGATTGCTGCTGAAAGTGGCATATGGCATTACATGAAAAATTGACACAGACAGGCAAGTGCCTGCAGGGGAATAATTCATCTCTACCAGCACTGATAGCACAGTGCCTGCCCCCACATTACTACAGCTGGAATCTCTGCAGCAGGGCAGAGCCTGCCACTCCTCCCAGGACTGTCCTCTGGCTGCTGGGGAGCAGGGTCGGCCCTGCCCACTGAGGTCTCTTCACCCTGGTAAAGAATGCAGGCGAGATAGGAGAAAGGGCTTCCTTGACCTATTTCTTCAGCAGCTCTCACCCCTTCCCCTCCTACACACACGTATCTGCACCCACCTCCATATTACACATACATCCAAGAATCTCTGGAGGTTGGTGGAAAAAAAATATCTGTAGGAAATGAGACGCTGAAAAGTAGCAACATTTTCCTCCACATTTTTGCCTTTGTGGAGAGGCTGAAAGCTGGACAGACTACAGTCTCTTCCAGCATTTCTCAGTCTCTGGAGAACAAAAGGAAAAGGTAAAAAGCATCAAAATGCCAATCTTTATCTTAGATGCAAAATCATTCTTGTCTTGTTTTTGTTGTTCGTAATTCTTCAACACCCACTCTGTGCTAGTGACAGTCCAAACACACAGAAGACATTGTTCATAGCCTCAGGGGCTTTCCAATTAAATGCAAGAAATTTGCACACACTGAAAATACTCATTTAGCTATAACTGGAGGGTTTAAAGATTATAGTTTATGAAGGATTTACAGCTATACTTGGTGCTCATACACAAGAGAACTACAGCTAAACTCTGGTTTATATTCCTTGGTTTTGTCTAAAGGGCAAAAGTGATGCTCTACCTGCTTTTCGTGCCCTCCTGGTTTTGTCTTCAAAACATTTACACAACCCTCAACAAAAGACTACGAAATTTTCTTCTCCTAATCAATCAATCCTATGGAGAAACCAGGCTAGATTAAACATCCTTTTTAACTTGGAAATTTCAACAGAAAAGCAAGGAACCATTACAGGCATGTAGCACAAACCTAAATAACATATGAGTTAACGGGGTGGGGGGGATGATGTTAAGCTTAATGAAACTTCTAAAGAGTATAAAAAGAAAGTTTTATCTTTTTATACATAAAACTGCATCTAAGCTGAGACTACAAGCAGATATCCAATGTTTTGAAATTACATTTTACTAATTGAAAAAGCACCTTTAACTTTACTGGTGTAAAATAAATTCCAATATGTTAATACAAAATTTGAGAATAAAAATACACACATAAATGAGAGACTTGTAAGAAAGCTTATCTACTTCATAGCTGCTCTTTATAGTCACCTGAAGAACACAGCATGCTTTAAAAAAGTAGAGAAACCTAACTTGCTGTGGGCCAGTACTTATTTACTACCCTTCCAGCTAAAACCAACAGTGAAAAAGGCTAGCAGTATATGAAGACTATATCAAAAGTTTCAACTGCTCTTAAAAAAAAGTTCCGCAGACTTCTTCATGTATTACACTGATAGAATTATCTTTTTCATCAGGTTCAAGTGATGCTCTAAAACAAATGTAGAGCAGAGGAAAGGAGTTATCTTGATCAGCATGTTACACCCACCGGCTCAGAGCATGCGGTGAACAAACAACCCTCTCTAGTGAAGAAAAAACAGAACAAGAAAAAGTGGTGCTTGCTCTGTCCATAATCCTAAGGGCAGCTTTGGAAGACTCTTGATCAAAACCTTACCTAAGCCAGACAGGTTGACCTTGGACAAAACTACCAACTGCATTAAACTTTTTTTCAGAATTGGGACCTTTCTGGAATTACGTATGTTATTAGTACCTTACAGACCACAATCATAGCTCATACAAAGAATTTTGCATTTCTAGACTAATTCCTGGATTTAATGCATACTCTAACAACATACAATTAAACTGGCTTTTGCAGCTTTTTCTTGAAAATTTAATGAAAATAAGACCCTTAAAGAAAAATAATTCAGAGATCACACATGACTAAGGTTTATTATCATTCTGGCAGAGGCAAGATAAACTACAGGAGTTATTCATGCAATTCAACACAACCTATTTAACACCTTCTCTGAAAATCGCATTATCTAACCCTAGAGCTGTATAAGACTTCTTAGCATTTAAAAAGGAAATAGAGACAAAGCAATCAAATTTCAAGAGTTGTTCCAACAATTATTCTGAGATTGAACAGAAAATGAACTGGTACTTTAAAGAGGTTTTCAAGCAAAACTTGAACTGTCAGGACTAAAGAAGTCCTAGACCCAAACCACAATATTCAGGAGTTCACTCTTCTGGATCTACCTGCAGCCTCCAAGGAGCCTTTTTGTTGCTTTTTTTATGTGCTATAATCAAAGAAAATGAAGGTGTAGCAAACAGCATCTCTTAACCACACTGAAACCAATGTGAGTCATCTTCTTGGGAAACTGTGGACAGAAATGCTGAAGACTTCATGTTCACAGAAGCTGTTGCATGTTGCCTTTCTACTGCTAGCTGTGGTATCTGCACTGCCTTTTTCATCTGGCCTCTGCAACCCAGTTTCAATAGACCCAATACACAGGATACAAAATTTACAGAATTAGTTAAATTACCAGCTTCATCTCTGCTCATTTAACTCAAATCCACAGCTGAGACTTCAAGGTGTGTATGCACAACCTGTATATGCTTGTGTATTCGTAGATACACTGATAAATATACACTCCTCACAAAGATTACAATGGCACTATTCATTTGAACATGTCCTTTGGAAAAGTTCAGAAACATCAACCTTCTAGAAATTCAACTTACTTTTCATGATAGAAGGACCCGGATAGAAAAACAGAAGCTGCAGACTGCTTTGTTCAGACCATTCCTAGGCTCCAGCATATCTTACAGTGCCAGCTGCAGTATAATTTTCAAGAGACAAGAGTACCAGGGAAAGAGTAAAGTTGCTGCAGGAGCAGCTGTTGAGCAATAGCCTTATGTTAGACTGTGCACTTAGGACAACTGTACCGCTGCTTTACTCCTGATACCCAGTAAGGGTGATTCAGCCCCAAGTGCGAAAAACTTTTCACCCTAAAGCTAAAGAGCAATTTGTGTCCTTAAAATACCAGTTTTGATAATATCTGTTATCAAGTTGCCCTCTGGGTCTGTAAGCAAAAATTTAATACAGAAGGCCTGCTGCTGATGTTAAATTGAGCACACATTTTTGCTATTTCTTGTTTTCTTGTTCATTAAGGAATAACACAGAGAAGAATTACAAAAATAAGCAACTGCCTGCGAGGCAGTGTAAAACTTTTTGCTACAAGGTGCTACTCACACTGGAAGCCGAATTCACAATTAACAAATACCGGGCTGTTAGAATAGCTTAGCACTTATGTCTCAGTCACTTAGCAAACTCTGGTGAACGAAAGTTAATTCATCTCCAAGTTTTCTGAGGAATGGGTTATGAATTTTCAGAAGTAAAAGTTGTCACATCAACGTTAGTTACCAACTGATGCTTACTACCCTCAGCACTGAAAGGACTCGAAGTTATGACATGGGCTACAATCTGATGTTGGTCTTAAGGGGTTTTTTCCTCCTCTTTGGAGATTTACTCTGAAAATACAGGAAGCAATATATCCTAAACTATTAAGGGAATTATGAGAATATTTAAATAGAGAGTATCCTTTCTTTCTCGCCTGCCCCAAAAATGAGGAAAGGGTTGCGGGATCACTGTTCTAGCAACGCTACTGTACACTCCTGTAGTGTAAAACAGAGTAAGAAATAAATAAAGTATGCGAGCTACTCTTAAATCACAAAAAACCCAAAAAACATGTATACAATGGGAAACAAAATTTGATCCCGCTATAAACAAATACATGCTAGCACAACTGAGCCTGTAACCCATTCAGGAGCTACCTACCAAACACAGAGTGATAAATCCATATTAATGTATATGAAACCTCTTTGGTTTCTACTCAATGTACAAAAATAATTAGTGGAATGATTTAAGAGCAAATTTCTTAACACATATAAAGCCTGCTGCATTTCATGTATGTATGATCCTTTACAGCTGGAAGAGTCCTTAGGACAATGTAACATCTGAAAAACTGACATTCCTTAAGGGCTACGTTGTAATTAAGAAGTTATGAAAAAGTATTTTTCCAAAAGTGTTTAACCATTTTAACAGCAAAGTTTTTCAGCATGTCACATTGTTGCAGGCATTTAGCATCCTCATAAAAACACCTTATTAAGAGTAACACATGTAGTCGGGCCATCTCAATTTCAATTTCTTAGAACAGTTACAGACTGGCACAGGGAAATTAAAATGCAGGAGAATGCAGGCTACAGCAAAGCTTGAAAAGAAAAAGCTTAAAGATACACGGGTCACATTAAGGTCTTCCTCTCTCCTAAGTCAGCTTCTCCTGCTGCTCACTTATGCAGGGAGATCATAATTTTGTGGGTGTGATATTTCCACAGCAACACTGGTGACAGTGATGTCACAAATTCAGTCCTGACATAGCTTCAGGATCAAGTACAAGGAGCAGATGGGATGCGAGGGAGAAAGCCCCTATTTAAACACAAATCTCTTTCATAAGAAAGAAAGAGGCATGAGCAAAGAACCAGGTGAATGGATAATGTTTTCAAGTATGATATATTCAAAAGATTATCCTAGCATGAAAATCTATTTAAAGGCAAGACCTACAATACAGGGTAACTGTCAAATTTGTTAGGCCTTATAATAAACCAACCTTGAAAGCTCCCTGTTTTGCATGACAAGCCCTGCGCTCCATTTCTAAAGTGGCGGTGAAGACAATACACTTTTGTCCCTTGTGAATTTCCTTTAAGTAACTTTAACATTCAGATATATTAATTTGATACATCACTATGCTCATAATACCATATGTAAATATGATGTCAAGCCCTCACTGGAGTGAGTTTGTTATCTGAATTAGGTATGATGGAAAGACATTAAAGCAAGTCCCAGATGGGTCACCAAGTACCACAGGATGGTGACTGGAATATTCAGCCAGCACTGTTTGATTGGCAAAAGGGACTGTACTTTTGTCCTGATATGTGGATGCGTGCAAGACCCAACACAAGCTCCAGGCCAGCTAAAGACCCCTAAACCACCACCACAGTCACACACTGCAGACTCCAAAAAATTACTGTCATGGCCAACCCATGGACCAACACCAGCTGAGCCCACAAGGAGTAGACGGGATTGTGACAAAAAGTGGAATAGCAGAGAATGCAACCACAATACAGTCCAAGCACAGTCTCCACATTAACTCATGTCACAGCGTGAGGAGACACAGAGATTTCTTAAAGATGTTCCTCTCCATACAGAAGAACTGATGAACAGCAAAACAACCTACCAAGGGAGGCAGGGGAAGTGCTTATGACCAAAATTCAGGCATAGGCAGTCATTCACAGAGCTGCAAGCAATGAGAAGTGGTTTCTTATGGCAGCAGTGGCACAAAGATGCACAAGGAAAATCAGAATTCAAATGGGAGATAAAAAGAATTAAAAGGATACAGATCCATGCTCTGATCACAGAAGAATAAGCTCACGTTTTTCAAGGTTTCAAGATGAAGACCTGGAAGGATTACCAACAGTCTAGATCTCAGGAGGGAAAGGAAGAAAGGGAATAAAATCTGCAGGCTGAAGCTGGGCCTAAGCCAAGATGTGAATAGGCCCCCAGGAAGGGATGTTGGGTGGAGGCAGACACTAAAAGCACAACACAAGGAGGAACAGATCAGAAGTCAAGTAGCTAAGCAGGGTTCCCAGCCATTATCTGTGAAATCACTAAGGCAAAAACCGCAAAAGGGAGAGAAAAGAAGGCAAAAAGTGCCACATGATACAAGCCACAACAATGATGAGAGTTAGCAAAGTACATCTGATTTGCCAAACTATGACAATACCAACAGCAAATCAAAAAAGCAGGCAATAAACTTAAGGATGCTGGCTGGTCACAAAAAAAAATTGAAATACCTAAAGAACTACAATGGTTTAGCTTCAAAAAAATGGGGTTTCTTCCAAACATATTAGGCATATTCCCATGACACCACTTACAGAAAAGCTGTCTGAAATGTAGGGAAAAAAAAAAAGGAATAGTTTGGGGCTATAAACTTCTACAGGCCTCTTACTTGTCAGAGCAGTAAACTCTGGAAACAGTAACCATCAGCACAGTAGGATAAGAAATATAGTCTATTTTAAGACGTAGTTTATTGTTTTTACAGTTGTGATTAAGACACAGCTGTCACAAACTAACATGACTGCAACACAACCCCAACAAGACTCCTCCTCTCCCCTTGCTTTGTAAGGCCAACAACCTCAGATGAGAACATGAACTGAGTTCCCCCAGTGGACTTTTGAGAGGTCACTTTAATTTCAGTACTAGAAATCCCATCTTCTTTTTACCCAAGAGGAAAAAAAGCCTCCCTCAGACAACTCTTGCACTACTACATCTCTTTTACCTTGTGTTTATAGAGATGTGAAAGTGACGGCTGATACAAGCTCAAGTCAGCACTCACTGCTGTTTGTATGGTGTAGCAAACCAAGGTAGCTGCCAAACATGAGCTACAAAGAAAGTCTCTTCCTATTGTTCAGAAAATAACTTACTTTCTCTCTACCACACTGATTAAAATTAACATTCCCCTGATAGAGAGAAGTCAACTGTTCCTCTAGAATGAAATCTTACACAGAATCAACATTTTAAGAGTAGAAAATACACTCCAAGTCCAAGTTTTGCAAATATATCATGCAGAACAAAAATATTTTTACAACAGCTAAAATGAAAACATAACAAAACCTCACAACAACAACAAAGCAATAGATTTTTAAAAGCAACAAAATAATCATAGGCACATTCTAACACAATCTCAGTCCAACAGCAATTCATAGTATAAAATAACACTAGATTGGGATGCCAAGTGTTTTTTTCCAACTCTCATTTCTCTATATAAATGTCATAGGCACAGCGTATTACCTTCGTTTTCTGAAGCTTGGCATTTTACTTTCAGTACCAAATCAAAGGTACGTTCCGGATTTTCCCTAGAAGAAGGAAGAACAACCAATCAATCATATACATGTTTCAGATCTTATTTCTACTATTATAGCCTTTCCATTCTTTTTGTACAATAATAGTTAAAATCAAAGTATCATTATAACAAAATTAGTACTCAGATTAGTTCTAAGGAAGAACTAAAAAGTCACATTTCCCTATTCAGCCTTAAGAAAGGAGTAAGAAAGATAAACAAGCTAAACTGTGATTTATATATGTGATACTGTCACTGGCTTATACATCAAATAGCTTTTAAGTCACTCTTATCATATCCCACCTAACAGCTGAGAAAAAAGAGCTACTGTACTCCTTATCAATCAATCAATCTGCAACATTAATGGAGTCACAGGCAGCCTTTTCTAAAGCTTTGTCTTATTTCTACTAAACAGTAATAGCCCATCATCAGACTTCCATTTTAATTCCATGAGTTTAGCCACTACCCTTTAAATGCATTTGATTACCACCACAAGGCCGAGAATCATTTGACTTCCTCTTTCACCAGCTATTGATCGCCAGCTGGGACTTTCAAGGCTGAAGCTCAGGCATGATTCACTGCGAGAGCCAACATGAGTGCACTAACTGGGGATGGACACAAGCCCCAGCTGGCCAGGAAGCCGCAGCCTCCCTATCTGCAGTAGCCATCATGGGCAGCTCTGAGTGACGGCCGGCGCCTCTTTCACCTGATGATAATAACAAACTGCATGTGCCAACAGCAATTAACACCCAACCTAATCCCAAACTACATATTTATTAGAACAGTTCTAAATGCCATTATCGTGCCATCCACCTCTCTCTGCCTACCAAGCACACTGCTATTTATATTAAAAACAAGTGGTATAACCGCGCCCATATCAATTATCTATTTAACCACATAAAAGGCTTGCACTTGAACTCCTGTCTTGCGTAACACCCCGCTGAAGTCAGCTGGAGATTTAGGCATAGAAAATAAAATCCAAGACTTGGTTCCAGGTTTCTAGAACGCTTCACATAAAGCATACAGCAAACTAACACATTGTTGTTTCTTTAAATAAAGTTTTGAATGAATTCCAAAGGCTGAGCTAGGGAAAAACTCAGCTGTCACAAATTAATTGATTCAGTACATGTTTTCACTGACCTCAGCACCATCATCAACTGAGATATGCAATTATAGTCTAATTCAGATTATGAAGACATAACCTGCCTATGTCACACTCTTTCCTTGCATTTTAAGGCATTTTGTTGGGGGAATCCTGTATCTACAGATCTCGTGTGTATGAGATGAAATTCTGGTCAAAGTTGCAACAGCCTAAATCCAGGACATTGAAGATTTACTCTGGTGTTAAACTGTCCATTGTTCCTCTGGCTGGTGAGTAAGTTCAGAATGAAACTGATAAGGCTGTGCTTGGTTGAGTCACCTAGAAACTTAACCACAAAAATCCTTCATATAAAAGAAATTACATCTCCCCATGACATTGCTCTAGTTTAGGCACTGGGTTTATACTCTCAGGTTGGGGGTTTAATGTGAATCAGTTCAAGTGTTACAAACACCAAATGAGTGCTTCTAACTCAACTCCTACCTGAATTACACTCATGAAAGCAAGCTCTTTGAAGTAATACTGCCTTCTGTCTTTCACTGTAGTATTCTCAAACTGCTTTTGCAGGAAAATGCTTCTAAGTTTACTCTTCACATCCCACTACGCTTAGAAGTGTCAAAAATGTGTCAAACTAATCTGAGAATTGTGAGCCCGTCTCTCGGTTCCCTGCCAGCTCCGCGGTGCCAGCCTGCTCATTCAGCACGTATGCACACGGAGCTGTTTGTCAATTACCGAAACCTGTGTGTAACATCTTGTCACTTTCAATGTCACCAGAACAGGCGGCCGCTCCCGGAGGGCAGCCTGGACGGCAGTGCTCCCAAACACCCAAAAAACCTCTTCTGCACCTGCCGTGCCCTCATGGCAAAAGGGTGGTCTGCAACCGCCATGGCCATAGGCTAAAACACATGGAGTGTCACCTGAACGTGGGGAACAACTTCTTTACGTTGAGGATGGCAGAGCACTGAACAGGCTGCCAAGAAAGGTCATGGAGTCTTCCCCTGGAGACGTTCCAAACCCACCTGGAAGTGTTCCTGCGTCACCTGCTCTACACGACCCTGCCTTGACAGGGGGAGTGGACTGGGTGATCTGCAGAGCTCCCTCCCAACGCTGACAATTCTCTGATCTCCTGAAGGGATGCCTAGAACAGCCTCGGCCGGCGGCGGGCAGGGGCACTGCGGGCAGCTCTGCTGGGCCCCACGGCCTCGGGACCGCGCTCCCACCCCCGCACGGGCCCCGTTCACCAGGCACAGCCCGACCGGCGCCGGGGCCTCTGCCCGGCCGGGCCGGCGGCTACCGAGCGCGTCCCCCGCG
>VZRL01001470.1:317716-357527 GCA_013397895.1 Origma solitaria
GGGGGTGCCGTCATGTGTCACCTCACGGGCACCTTCCCCCGCTGCTGAAGCGGCTCAGAGCAGGAGTCCGGCTGCTGCGTGCACTGACACTTCCTAACAGCCCTTCTGCGTTCTTTATGCACAGCGGGACAGTGGAGCTTTTCGTACTAAAGGTCATAAATGTTAGTTTAACCTGCGGTAATCTGCTTAGCTTTTGTTTTTATCGAGTGCTAAACAAACACCGTCCCACACTGCTCAAGAGCTGGTGCAGCAGGGGATGGCTGGAGCAAACCCACCGTCCTGTAAACACACATAAAAAGCTTTAAATCTTTGAGTGCTTCCCGCGAGCTTGGAAAGGAAATGAAACTAACACCGTCCTTGAGAGGCTTCCAAGTCTCATTCATCTGAGAGGCACCGAGCAGCCAAATTCCCACCTACACCAAGTTTCCCTCACCAACATAGTAACACTGCAATGAAAAAGTGCATAAAATAGATTCTGTGGTACTGGGCCAAAGAAAAAACGTCATTTTTTTCACTCTTCCTCCAGAAACTAATCATCGTATCAACAGTTGAAAAGATGAAAAAAATTCAAGCCAATTATATATTAAACACATAAAACAGCATTAGTCCATTACTGGGGCTGAAAAATCAAATATTCAAAAGTCAGGAAATTACAAATACTAACTTCTCCAAACCAATATCATTTTGGCTGCGCTGCCCATCCTACACACCTCACAGGACATAGATTAACTAATAATAAAATGTATAGATGTGCAACAAAAAGAACTGAATATTCCAGCAGCAACCTTAGCTTGGGGATTTTCTTGGGTTTCAAGTACTAAGTTTCCCAGTCCTCATTCTGCAGTAATTCTTGGCTGTGTTTTAGCAGCCAGTATCTGCAACTCCCACTGAAGTAAATGAAATTGCTTGGGGCTTTGTATCCTTAACACATAACCATGCACTTCATGTAGCTCAGGGGTTTTTTAGAAAAAAAAATTAAGTGTATATTTTTGTATGCCATGAGAGGCCCTCACAGCAGGCAGCGTTAATTCACCCACTGTTAAATTGAACTCTGGTGGGATCAGTCTGGATAAAGAGCCAGGAGAGAGGGGAGCAATGTCTGCTCCAGCAAGGAGATGGGAAGAGCAAGGCATCCATCACCCGGGGATGTTACAGAACCAAAAGGGCTCCAGCAGCACCTGGTAAAGCTGGGTACAGGAGAAAGGGCATATGGGGAAGGATATGGGACACAATCACAGTTGTGTCTGTATCTCTGTCTGCCTCGCTCCTGCCCTCCATCTCTGCCCCCAGACCTACTGTAAAGCACACAGAATTTGAAAGTCTCTTCTGCAAAAAATGGCCAATACTTTAACAAGGCTGAATTTGGATCAGATGATTAACCAAATATTGAGACATTTTATTTGGATGGAAATGGAAAATTTCCATTTGAGGTGTACAAGAAAGCAACAACAACAGCAAAAAGCACTAGGATTTCAGTAAATCTGTATTTTGGATTACAGTAAATATTTTATAAGTCTAGTGTGCGTTTGTTTCTCTCTTCTCTTAAGCTGCTGATGTTTGCCACTTTCACAGACAGAAGAGTAGTCTGGTGGCCTGTCAAGCTGATCTACCGTGCAATTCCAGCCACTCTTGGACTGGGGTTTGTCTTGGCAGATAGGACCATTGGGTCCCTCAGATTTCATTTTATCATAATTGGAGAAGAAACAGGTAGGGTTTCTTTCCCAAAGTAAATACATGCCTTGTCACTGGAGTAAATTGACTGCATGCAGTGACTAAACCTCTCCTGCCTGGAAGAGCAGGGAGAATAGAGAAAGTTCAAGTTTAAAATAGAAGGCATACGAGAGAACACCCTGTTGAGATGAGGCTCACATCTCTCAGAGCTATTATTGCAGACTCTGTGAAAGCTTAAGCAGACATCTCTGCACAGGTTACACTTCGTTCATATTTTCAAGACTGTTCTGCAACCACAGCAGCTTTTATTAAAAGACTGTTTTATTGAAAGAATGTTTTAGGAAAGGTTCAAAACCACCTCTCTCTACTGCCTTGTTTTCAGCCATTATTTGGAAGAGGGTTAAGGAAGGAAAAACTGAAAGATAAACCTAATAGAGATATGCAGAAAATTTATTAGTTTAGTATATTCTGAAGTTGGGAGCCTACTTTTCTTTACTCTTTTGTTTTCCTTTCCAAATTGGAGCTGTGAAGCAAATGATATTTGGACTTATCAGAGTCAACTATTCTACACGTAATCTGGAAGACACAAAGCCTTTTTCTTTATGTTTTGCATAACATGAAAATGACTGACCTCGACCTAAATTATATCTAAAAGATTAGCATAGGAACTGATATAAGAGGATTTGCTGGAGGTGGGGGAGATGAACATTTATTTCATAAATAGGAGCAACTGAAAAACTGGTAACTTAGAAATGAAGATTCCTACTCAATCTTCAGTTGTGCTTTACTAGTGGTGAATATTCATTAATTCATTTTCATAGCAGGCTAATAATGTAAAGGAGCTTTAAAACTGATACAGATACTTACACAATTCACCTCTTATGTGCTGGCAGTAAAAGAGGTTTCATGTAAATGAAACCTACAAGCCTTATTTTTTCTTCCAAATATTAATGCTTTGGACTAAGAGGCTGGATGAAAAAAATATCCAAAAGTCTACTTCATCTGTATCAGGTAAGAGAAGAATGGAAGTGCCATCAGGGCAACTCCATCTTGAGGATCATAAATGGCCTGTGTTGGAAGGGACCTTAAAGATCATCTAGTTCCAAGCCAGCTGCCGTGGGCAGGGACACCTTCCCCTAGACCAGGTTGCTCAGAGCCCCATCCAGCTCAGCCTTGGACACTTCAGGGATGGGGCATCCACAGTTTCTCTGGGCTACCTGTTCCAGTGCCTCGCCACCCTCACAGCAAATAATTTCTCCCCGATACCTATTTACTTTCATTTTGAAGCCCTTCCCCCTTGCCCTGCCACTCCGCGCTCTTGTAAAATGTCCCTCTCCAACTTTTTTACAGCCTCCCTTCAGGTACTGGAAGGCTGCAATTAGAACACCCCAAAGCCTTCTCTTCTCCAGGCTGAACAAACCGAACTCTCTCAGCCTGTGCTCATAGAAGAGGTGCTCCATCCGTCCCTCTGATCAACTGGGCGGCCTCTTCTGGACTCACTCCAGTAGCACCTCGCACTTGGTCTTAGGAAACCTCATGAGATTCCCAAACCCATGAGATGCATTATCAATGTAACAAGACACAGAGCATACTTTCTGGTTTACAGCCAAGCTCAATATGGAAACAACAGGAGATGTAGATGAAAAACACCAAACAAAATGCCAAAACAAGCATCCACATCCTTTCTGTTATGCAGCAATCTGCCATTCTCTGCCAAATCAAAACCATGTGGGTTTGGGTCTATAAAAGTGGTGCAAAGCAGGGTTAAGGTCTCAAAAAGGGAGATGAGAAACAGACAAGAAATGGCCACACATCGTGTCACTTGGAAACAGTGGAGCAAGGAAGAAAAGTTCCATGAGAAGCCAATTACTTTTTTTAAGTTGATACCACTACATTCACACATTTAGTGATTTTCTTTTGGGACAAAAAGCATAAAAGGGACAGAGGGAAGGGAAAAGCACAAAACCTCTGAAGACAAAAATTATTCTGTTCAGTATTTAGCACGGGGGAATTTGAGTCCTTTTAATGCAAACTGCAAGCACTTATGCTTTGTGCAGGGAGATTTGCAGAGAGCACAGGAAACAGAATTTACCCTACAAACAAATGCCACCTATGAAATAATGGGGTTTAGGAGTCCCTGTCTGAATCCAGCTCTGTACAGGTCTAAATCTCCCGCGGCAAATAACTCCAGCAAGGTTTTGAGAGTTGAGAGTCATCATCACCATAAGCTGGAGCATTGACATATTGTCAATTAAGGACTCTTAGGTATCACGGAATTCCTCACTAGGCAGGTACAATTAATTTAATAGTAAAGCATACTACTGATAAAAGTGATCTTCCTCTTAAGTGCTGCTGAAACACATAAAGGGATTTCCTTCAGAAGATTGTTAGCAGAGCTTGCTGAAAGAGATGTTGTCCCCTGGGAATACCAATGGGTTTGTCAAAAATGGCAAAACCAAAAACGGTGAAGTTTCCCACTCTATAGTTACAATAGATATTACTTAGAATACTTTGGTGTGATCAGCATTTTATATCTTGTACCAAGAATTACTTTTTCACTCACCCCTGAGTCTGTCTGTACTTGGATCAGTTTTAGTCCTCGTTCTTTCAAATAAGTTACATAAGTTTTTGTTATCTCAGCAGCTATCAGTACATCTCCTAACAACATAATCACCTTGTCAGACCTCACGGACTTGGAAAGCATCTCTTACAATGAGAGTTTGCTAATGGGGTTAGAGGTTTGGGCTTTTATCACCTTGTTTGAATCTTTGGCACACCCATCCCAAGTTGTAAATGAGTGACTGTGTCACCTCCCCTATGCAAATTTTTCCAAACTACCAAATTCACAAACATCCATTTCCTCATTAAGCTTCTTAGCCATAACACTGTCATGAGACAATACTTAAAGAGAAAATACTGTACTTTAAGAAACACCACATACTTATATTAGGTGATTTCATCATTCAGTTTCTTTAAAGATAGTCCCTTACAAGATCTGAAACAGGTCTCTTTCGAGAAGCCTGACAAGTATATTAACTAAATACATAAATATGGTATACATATCTACAAACATTCTACATTTTTATTGATTCATTGCATGATCATACAAACATCTTTTTAAACCTTCCAATGTTATTTATTCAAAAACGCACTGTAAAGAGCTTAAATTTTCCTGCTTGAGAACAGATGAGTATTTAAGGCGGACATGACCAAAAGTGACACCTTGCCATGGCTGGATAAGGACTTTTGTATGAAGCTTGTGCTGTGTCATCGTTAAGGTTCAGGGATGCAGTTCCACCCACTGTCATTGTCCTTGCAGGCAGGCTGCGTGCAAAGGATGATTGCCCAAACACACACACCCAGGTAAATGTACTTATTAATTGATCCGTGGAGTCCTGAGCAGAGAGCATTGCTTGGAGAGAAATGAGGATTCCCTGCTTTCTAATCAATGTGTCCTCCCAACCACACTGAGAAAGCAGGTCTTAATCAGGTCAGCTTTAATTACAAGTTTAACAAAGGAGATGGGGGAGCTTTTATGAGCATAACTTTAAACTACAGAGCTTTGAGAGATAAGACACTCAAAAGTTTAAATGTTTACGATACGGCTGTATTAGCTCAGCGTTTGGTTTACTGGTAGTATTTGCAAATCTTTGCAGTCTGATCCGTAATACCTTTTGTTTGTTAGATAGATTTGCATCATAATCTGTAGAAGATGTGAGGTATGCATTTAGTAAATATTTACAAGCCTTTGTAAGGTTTAACCAGACATTTACTTTACCCGTGCAGTCTGGATACCTTATCAGTCGTTTAGATGTAAATTAATTTAGAAATTAAAGATGAGTAAGTTAATATGCATAGAAATATTAAAGTCATAGGCAATTTAGAAAATTTGAGTGGATTCCTAATTTATTCAGACATGACAGCTGGCAGAATCTAGCAGTAGAATAAGCCACCTTTCAGGTCTGCTGCCCAAATCCAGCCTTCAGCCAGCAAATATCAAGTGCTTTCCAGTGGATGCTGATTATTCAAAGGAGTGTTTGAAAACAAGGGGTGGTCTTTGCCCAGTTCCAGTTTAGATGCGAGTCAGACACCTTGCAGCTGGGCCTCCCTGTTAGGAACTTCAAACAAACGAAAGACAGAAAAAAGAAAGAAGCTGTTCTCTTCTTTGCATAGGGAAAAAACAATTCTCCAAGAAACTTTCAAGAAATGTTGGTGGCAACATTAAGGGAATATACCCAATTCTTTCCCACACTTAGTGATTATTGTGGAGATTTTTTCAGCCCGGCAGATAGTTTGCTGAAGGAAGAATTTTTTACTGAAGCAGCAGGGTCTGGCAGCATCTTTCAATATGCATGGGCTCAGGAGAAGGAAATCACTCATTCAAGTCATTTGCAAGTAAAAGTTTCTTACCAGATTGAGTGCTTTCTTGCTGAATAAATTCAGTTCTTCTCTTTAGGCAAGAATATACTTCTCATACTTCTCAAATGTATATTTTAAATGCTGCAGGTAGCAGGCTACCTGATGAATCTGGTACTCATTAAAACTACGATGGAGCTTTTTTAAAAAGTTCTATTCAAAGCAGTATGAAACTGATTTTTGTTATCAGACATAAAAATTTCATAGTCTTGTAGTCTTCTGAATGTGGACTTACTGTGGTAAGGCCAAATGTGCGTAAAATTAGGAACTGAACTTTATTAAAATGAAGATGTGTTAAAAGTCTATAGGCTGCCTTAGAAACTGTCTGCTGTGTCTACCAAAAAATTTCAAACAGTAAATCAAGGAATGCTAAATATTAAAGGAACAGTTTCCAGCTATTTAGTTGCCATAGATTAAGGCCCTCTGTATGCACTAGCATCATTATGAAAGTGTATATACTGACAGATGTTTTATATGAAAATCAGTTATAAAAAAGCCAGTCTCTCAGCTCTACGAACAGGATATAATTTACAAATAGCCAATAACATGGTGTATTTTTATATTTATTTGCATTTAAAGATCAAAAATCACTGTATGGTTTCCTGTATGAAAAGATCCTGCACGATATCCCTAGCCCTATTCTAGTGGTATGGCTGACATAACAGGGAGCTCAGAGTGCCAGCTTCTTTGGCCAGCAATTTGTCCTCATGTTTTGTTGAGGGTGCTTTGCTCATAATTACTTGCATAAGGTAATTCAGTAATGCCAGCCTTTCTTCTTAGGAATAAGAAAATTCCCTCTAACAAAATTAATTTTTTTTTCTATAAAGGAAAAACTATATCCCTGTGCAATGTATGAATCGTAATGTAGGTACATGGCAAGTTTGTAAGGAAGATTTAGTACACTGCTGTTTGTTTTAGCACTTTGTAATGCACCTGGATCACAAGTAAATCACTGAAATATCAAATACATCTTCTGCAGATGTCTTCCTTCAGAGGTGGGAGGACAGCTGACCCAGTCATCATTGTGCTAAATAGCTACAAATAGTGCAGGCAAATGGGTTTAGGTCCCTCTATGGACTTGCCATTGTTGATTCACTGCTGCATCAGATACCAAAACCACAAAGTGAATGGGGAGGTTCTAAGCACAACAGCAGTGAGTGTAATCCCAGTAATTAACCAATACAATAATCAGCCATATTTGTTAGTATGCTTACTGAAGAAATTCTTGAGTTCCACACCAGGGTAAAATAAGATCTGCAAAAGGAAGTGACAGCTCCAGAAGAGAAAGGGCATTGGGCTATTCTTGGGGAAGTACAGCGCTGCTGCATTAACACAGCCGATGGCTTTATTTCCCGTAGTTAGTCCTGCTGCCTGCCCTAACCACTGGAGCCACAGATCCGGTTTAAGAGCAGAAGCAGGCTAGGACACCATACTGTTTGGCATTTGGGAGGCTGTGCCTGAGAGGCTTCAGAAAGATGACAGCAGCAAGCCTGTGGAGCCACCTCACCATTTTATTTCAGGGCTTCACTGCTCACTGGCAGTGACGGGAACAGAGCTCAAAACTCTCCAGTGTTTCTCTGATTCTGCCACAGGAACAAGCCGTTTTGTTGTCAGAGTCCCAGACAAACACAAGAATTAAATCATACTGATATGACTTATTTTGCACAGAATTTTCCATCTGTTCCTCTTCTCAACAGTTCCATCAGAAAGTCGTGTTGCTTCATACTCTATTATTAACAGATGTTGGAGCAGAATAATGTGTACGTGTTCCTGCGAATTAGAAGTGTTGCTAAGTACAAACCTCTGTCCTCAGATTTGCATTGTAACACCACACCAAAATACCTTGCTGCCATGTGAAATCCCACTTGTGGGATGGTCCCCTCCCCTCTGGTTCCTGCTCCGAGCTGCCTGCTCAGGGCCTCATGCGGGTTGGTTCTGAGCATCTCCAAGGCTGGGGGATACTGCAGCCTCCCTGGGCATCCTGCTCACTCCAGTGTTGGACCACCCTCACTGAAAAACTAAGATTACTGTATCAAGTCAAAATTTTTAATGTTTTAGCACATCTTTACTGCCTCTCTCCACCTCTGGGAAGAGTTGGGCTCCATCTTCTCCTCACCCCTCTCAGTAGCTGCATACACCAGGGGGGTTCTCCCTGAAGCCACCTCTCCTGAGGGCTGAACAAGCACACCTCTCAGCTGCCCCTCCTCTCTCAGAAAATCCCAGCTGCACAATATCTTGGCAGCTCTCCGCTGGCTCTGCATTAGTGTTTCATTTTCTTGTGATGGGGAGCCCAAAATGGGGCAGAGTAAACAAACAGAGGAACTAATGCCTCCCCTTCAGCTGCTGCCTGGCCTTTTGCTCCCAGAACCTGGAGTGCCTTCAGCCGCTTTTCCCTGAGAAAGCATGTTGCTGATTCACAGTCAGCTCCTTGTCCACCAGGTCCCCCAGGTTTTATTCTGCAATACTGATTTCTGGACAGCAAATCCCCAGCCTGCATTGCGTCAGGGCCCTGATTCAACTCCCCCTGCCAGCATTTTAGTTGGTTCAGGAGTTTATTTGACTGAGTTCAAGGTCAGCCTTTTTGCTGATCTGAGCTGTTTGTTGGGAATAAAGCTGGAGATAACCTCAGGAAGAGCCTCCCTGCCTCTCCATCCCTTGGGAGCTGCTTTCAAGCTGAGGCTCTTGCACTTGGCATCTGCCTGAGCGACACTGCAGCTGTGCTGCAGCTGTGTCAGTGCCCATCTCCTACCTCCCTGATCCTGACCTGCTGCCTTGATTTCCCGGCTTGACCTTGAACCTGCCTCATCACAACAGATTTGCTGTGTGGTCACTGGACCCAGGCTGACACTGGCCTCTCTTTCCAGGCATGAAGCACAAGAAACCCCTTTTTACCCTTTGCATCATTTGCTAATTTCAACTCATCTTGAGCTTTGGATTTTGGAATTCTCTCTCTGCATGCTCAAGAGGTATCTCTGAATACCTCCTGGGCTGCCATCTCTGCTTCTACCTTCAGTGTGCTCCGTGTGTGTGTCTGAGCTGGGTCAGGAGTCCCTCTCTACCCATGCTCCGACTCTGTAACTCTTGCTTCACTTTCCATGTATTGCGATAGACTGCACTTATGGCCTAAGGAGGTTGTCCCTGATGGCTGACTTGCTCTCCTGAGCCCCTTAGCCCTCCAAGTCTGTTTTACATGGGAATTTGCCAAGTCTTACAGTCACTGCAGCCAAGGCTGCCCTTGACCTTCACCTTTCCAACCAGTTTTTCCTTCTTTGTGTGTAACAGGTCTGGTAATCAGTTCATTCATCACCTGCTACAACAAAATGGCCTCAATACACTTCAGAACCTCCTGGATACATGGTGCATGGGCCTGTTATCATTCTAGTAGACAGGGCATTTGAAATTCCCTGTGAAAGCCAGGATCTGTGATAAAAAACACTCAAAGTAGGACTAAACAAAAATTCATCTCCATGCACACAATATGTTCAGACTCCAAATATCCCTGCAAACACGTGATACCAAAGAGAAACCTCATCATGCACGCTACAGCATGAGTGGGAAATGCAGCTTAGAGCTGTGGTGAGCTACAGTCAGACAGACAATGTGGATGGACACAATGGGACTGAGCCTAAGACAAGACCTTAAGACATCAAGCAAGACATCACTGTAAGTCCTGAATTTGGTGTTGACCCTAAAGAAGGAGAAGATCACTATATCCTTATCACCACCACTTCTTGAAGTAGTTAATCTCTGCATGTGTCTATCCAAACAGCATCAGAAGTACGACGTGAGATCTGATGGACTACATTGAAATACAATAGTCTTGAAATCCTCATTTCCAAGGATCAATTTTTTATTTATCTTGCAATCTCCTGAGAAAACAAAGTGAACATTCCTCATTCGGGGACCTTTTACACATTAAAATGTAATTGCACTCTATAAAATAGTCCAAGGACGTGTTCTTTCTGCTCTGTTATCTCCTTAGTTTCTTTGATGCCAGCTGTGAAACATGTTATTTTGTATACAGGCTTCTATGGCAAAGCATCATTGATGGGCATTTCAAAAAGCATTGTGAAAGCTGTTATCTATCATTCATGGTTTGCTCATCACACCTAGTTTCAATTAATAATATTAAATTTATATAGATTAACAGGGCTGGGCCTGTTCCACAGAGTACAGACCAAATCATTTGAAATATGCCAAGTGAAAGCATTTCAGAGATCTTAAAGAGTATTCCTGATAGCAGCATTTACACTTATAAATATATCCATCACTGACACAATCTATTGGCAATTGTTTCTTCCACTTTTCCTGAAATATTTTGGACAACATTTTTTTCCTCAGATGGAGTATAGTAAGCTTGGCAAGGGGGAAGACACAGGGAATAGTTTTACAGAACAATACATAATTTTTCTTTTTCACAGAACATATGTCAGGCACCAGCAGACTCAGGAGATGTAATCCATATGAGAGTTCCTCAAATGTGTTACAAAATATAGTCAGAATCTTGCAAAAGGAATTTCTTTCTTTAGTTTATAAGCATGGGATGACAATTAGGTATAATCAATCATTCAGTACACTTAATTTCAAAAAAGAGAGAATAAAGAAGAAGAGAAGAAAGAAGTTTTCCACAGTGAAACTATAGGATATTTCCAGGCATTAGTTAAGTAAATAAAATTTGGTTTGAACTGAAGGACCTCCTTAGAAGACTTCTAGTTTAGCCTGGAGACATGATATACTGTGATTCTGATGTGATGCAGCTTATTTTCAGTTTTGTAGTCTACAGATTGAATGAAAATTACGTACAGTACAGAATGTGTTATCAATCTTCTCACATCATAGAGGTTGTTTTTATAATGGATACAGTAAGGGGTTCTTGAAATAGTCTAACTGCAGTGCCCATGCACTTATCCAAATGCCTGCAATTCCCTCTGCTGTTTTCCTGAGACTGTCTCTGCTAAATGTTATCACTGAAAAATTTAAATTTCTCATCATGCAGTCATCAACTTGTAACAGCACTAACCCAGAGAAGTAATAACATATTGTGTTTTATTGTAAGATGATTTCTGGCCTGCTGAGGAAGTCAACCAATATTTTCAACAAATCTGGGCATTACCCATGAAGTAAATCTCCTTTCATCACACAGTTATAAGGCAGAGGACCAGTCATCCACTGCCAGTAAAGACATTTGTCTTACCTATTTTGTTCTGTACTCATTCAGAAACAGAGAGAACAGCCTCACTGCACTTCTCAAACCAAACACTTTCACTGCCCACAACAGAAGAATCAGTGCAAGCCACCTTTAGTGCAAGCAGCAAAGCAGCATCCCTCCATCCATCTGCTGTATCCAACTACACAGGAGATCGGTATCACTCAAAATGACTACTGAAGGACGACAGTTCTGCTTCTAGAGCTAAACTCATCCCGCACTTTAAAACCGAGTGCTAAACCCAAGGGAATTAACTAGGGACACGCAAGGGATCCCAGTTTCCTGGTGACTCTTCACAGTTAAGCACCTAAGAGAAAGCATTTCTAGAACTAGGCCATGAAAATGTCTGCCAACAGAGAATACTTTTCTTGGTATCATAAAATTGAGATGTACAATTTTCTCACAGCTTTAAAAGAAGCTGTATTGAAAACATCTGTCCTGCAGCTGGGTTGCAGGGCAAATAGGATCCTAAACAAGTGGGACAAGCACTGGTTGACCTGTGACCTGCAAGGTCACTGTGCTGCTTCGCTTCCTTTGCTGTCTTCTTCGTCTAATACAGGGGATTTACCTCTGCAGAACCACAAAGGAGCTAACAGGTGCCTGAGAAAGAGGCAGAGGGGCCTAAAGTATGAGTACTAGTGATGGAAAATTTCTTAAAGCCCTCTGACAAAAAAGTTGCACTTTCTTGTCTCCATATGAGACAGGATGCTTTTCTGGGACAAGCAGCAACAATGCTGTTTTCTACTTCTGCTTCAACAGAAGTAGAAAAATGCTTTTGATGCATTATGATTAATTAACCTTAAAAATGGTTCTCTCTGTCCTTAGCTTTTCTTTAGATTTTACTGCCTATTCATCTATGTCTATGAAACACTTACAATTTGTAAAATTTTTTGGCTGCAATGTTAATGAAGTACATTGAGAATGTTAATTAGCATTTTATGTTTCAAAGAACATTCTCTTAATATTCTCTGCAATCACTTTTGGGGTAAGACATTTATATTACTACATATAAATATATTGCTTTATATTTTGAAATTTTCATGTCCAAAAAAGGAATTGTGATCTGACTACCTTCAGTTCAACCTTGTCTATTCTGATATTTTCCCAAATATCATGAAAATCATTTTCTTTGGCCTACTTTTTTCTTCCACATTCCTATGTTGTCAAATTCCTTCTTTTTGCAGGGAGTTAATTTTCTTCAATTTCCAGTGCTCTGAGCAGCTCTGCTGCTGCTTATTCATGAGCCCCATCATCTGTGCTCTTGCCATCAACTCTCTCCACGTTGGACTGAGGCACACATCATCCCTTGAGCACTGGGATAAAGTTGTGTTTTCCCATTTAAAAAAAAAAAAAATCATTCAAGTTTTCAAAAATCTTTCATTCACTTGTGTATAAACTCAAATTTGAGAATAATTGATCTTGAAATGTCTGGCTGAATATACAGCCTGCCTGAAACAAGAGCAGGAGAGCTCCCTCTGTCCACTCCCATAGTTTGTGTGAATCCATGTGGATCCAGCGGGAGACTGATTCAGTGTGTCAGGGCTAGGGGATGGAGGGAGACCTGCACATCCACCCAAACAGAAACACAGGGTCCTCTGCTGTGCCTGAGAGCATTTTCCGGGAAGAGGGAGAAGTGTGACGATGTTAAACCAAACAAGAGACGAGAGCACAAAGATCTCTTTGTCAAGTTTCCAAGACACAGTTGCCTTCATCCTTTCTTGGTGTGCAGAATGCTTCCCCTGGCCTCCTAATGAAGCTGCCAAACACCGCCCTCTTAATATTTCATGCATCGTTTCACTGCATAGACCTTTCTGTCCTCGGCATTTGTCCCGTATCAGTTTTTATCCACTGTATCCTTACAGTGCTGGGGACTAACTTCACCCATGAGGCTGCTGGTACAGAAAGCAGTGCTGCCTTTCCCAGTGAACCCAGGAAGGTTTTACACTGGCACTTCAGGCTGTAAGAATGAATATGATCTTTCTCATGGGCGAGGCTGTCTGACCAGATTCTCTCAGCAGGGAACTGCAGCCCAAGTTCACGTGGAGAATCATTACTGCTTTGTTTTCCAAGCGTTAGCATTAAACAAAAAAAAAACAAAAAGAAAAACACAAAAAAAAACCCAACAAAAACAAAAAAAAACCCAACAAAAAACAGAACCTGAGAATTCAACTGATGAGCTTGTCAACCCCCAATCAGCTGTTTGTAACAGACTTATAGAGAGTAATCCAAACCAACAAGTTCTGCTGAGTGCCACTGTTTCCACCCCTCGCACCTTCTGGCACAGCTGAGTGCTCCTTCACTCCTTGGTGCAGCAGCAGGAAGCGTTTTGTGCTCGCTCAGATGCACTTTGGTACCAAATGAGTCACTGTGGGCTTTGCCTCTCTCCCAGTGCAAGTTCATACTGAGGGCCTTTGCATAGTTTTCACTTTACAAACCTATGTAAAGTTCAGTGCTATGTTGAAAATAAGTTTTCATTGCTCAGAGCAGCCTCATGTTTCTTAAAATCCACTTAAATCCACAATAACAGACTGTAATTAAAGGCAGAGAATAGACATGTTGCAGGAGACAGATTAAGTCCCATATCGTTAATATCAGCCCATCTTCACAAAAGTCAGGTAATTTATGCCAGCTGATGTTTTGGCCTTGCATTTTAAGCTTCCAATAAGAAATTAGGAAAACAATACTGAGAACGACCAACAGTTATAAAAAAGATTTTAAATTATTATTTTAAGATTTCATTTCTACATTTTTGTATAAAACCCAAATGTTTACTAATCAGGTCAAGGCATTTGTCTATTCAGGAGCCATCTCAGTATTGTTGAAGAATTTGGCAAAATTCTCAGATCGACTTTCTTTTGTAGCACTTATTGCCAGAATGCTTTGTCATTTTCCAAGAAATGTATATTTATTGGATTCATTGTCCCAGCTGGATTATCGATTCCATGGTTCTCCTTTCCAAATCACTGTTCCAGCTCATTGATAATTCTATCCAGTGCTGGTTACACAAACTGTTGTTGAAAGTCCTCTTTACTTTGAAAAGCCATGTGTTGACCAGTATTTTTAGTTAACAGATATACTCAGCCAAGATGACAATCTCCAAATTTTCTACTTCAGTGTTTTTCCGCAGAAGGCAATGAGCTGTTTGCTGCAATAAACTCTTCTGTTTTGCCCATACTTATGGCCACAATCCATGCTCTAAATCACTGTCTACATTATTTTAACATAAATCCTCTTTCAAATACCCTTCTAATTCAATGGCATGCTGTAAATCAAATACACACTATTATAACTGCCTTGAGACTCTACTGGAGCTCTTCAAATATACTCTTTAAAAGCACTGACTTTATGGCAAGCTTCAGGGTAAATTTACAGCATGATACACAAAGACTTAGTCACAGGATCAAGTTCTGCATGCAGAGAAGCTTAATGGCTTTGTCTTCTCAAAGACACAGGTGGTTCACTTTAGAAATATATATAGTCCCACTGAAGTTAATAGAATTATGTGTATGCTTAAGGTTAAGTATATGCATAAGTATTTTCAGGAATATTTCCAGTATTCCCATTTATCTAGATAGCTACATATTTAAAATCTTACCTTTATAATCTGGTGTATATTTTTCTCCCTTCAAAAGCATTTTGTGTGCTTTTGGAGGGGGATTGGCAGATATTGAGGTTAGCAAAACTTGATAAAACGAATCCACTAGCTCAGATCATCAAGCGATTGGCTCCATTTAGTCACACTTATTAAAAGCATCTCTAAGAAATGGACCTGGGTGACAACACTCCCACATGAACAGTCCACAGGGTCAGGTTTAGGGCTATCTCAGTTTGCTGTTACAGTTTAGGACACAGAGGTACATTACAAGTTTACAGTGCTTTCTTAAGCAAAATCAAACACAGGCAAACGCTACACCACTGCCTTTCTTCTGTTCCCTCCCCCTCAAAAAGAAAAAAAAAAAAAAATCCATCCCCCCCCACACACGCATAAAACACAATAAAATAAAAACGCCCTCAATGTGACCTCCATCCTTCTCTTTTCCTCCCCATTGGCAGAGAAGGCTACTTCTGCCAGGCAGCCTTGGAGTGCTGCTTCTTTCTCCACTTCAGATATACGCCTGAGGCTTTAAACGCTGTCTACCCAGCTGATTAGAAAGGATATCAGGCTGACAGCCACGATGATGAAGACCAGGAACAGCATGAATAATAGTCTTCATGGTTTGATATAAACTAATAGATCAGATTACCTATTTTTCAAGAGATTTCTACTGCTGCACAGCAAATCCACGTTGAAACTGCAGCTGCTCTCTGGGCACACGATCATGTGAGCCACCCAGGACGAGCCCTGAACAACTGTGGTGAGGAACAAACAGTCCATACTTCAAAACATAACTTTCTGATCATCTTATCAGGAATAATAGCCTCTGTAAGAGACAGGACGCATTGAAAATGCTAAAAAAGTTAAACTGGCTAGTATTTCTACAACAGTTTTGCTGTGGAATAATCCAAGAGAAAATGTCTCAATGTACTTGCCTTCCAAAGGAGTCCCAAAGGAGGAGTCCAGATTGCAATTTACATCTAGATTGTCTGATTTATGAAGATCCTCATCTGCAAAATTCAGCAGCCTACAGAAATTAATCCCAACAAGCTACCATTATGAGAAAGCTAAATGTGATTCTCTATCACCTGGGCAGAGAACTGAAAACTGGAAGATTAAATAACCTACTGCATAGCACTGAGCAAGATACTTGCAACCTCAGACCACAGCAAAGTTTTCCAAAATATGGAAGAAGCATGAGAAGGGGTTCTGCGAAGATCACTTCAATAACCTATTATTGAAACCCACTCTCATATTAGGAAGCTGAACACTAACGAGGATTCTATAACGAGCAATCTTAATTTTGCTTACATGAACCAGTGTTTTCTACTAATGATGTGACAAAGTTATTCCCAAACATGGCAGCTGACAGATTTCTTTATGAAATAATTATTAAACCAACAATCAAGGTTATATTAGACTTTTAGAAATCACACTATAAGAGTTACACATGCAAAAGAAATTTGATTTAAGTTATCATAGCTTGCTTAAGTTTAGTTAAATGGAAAAAGAAACAAATGTTTGTCTCTAACTACGATTTTTATTTCAAAACAGTAAATTTTAAGGAAGGGAAACAAAGCAAAAAACTTTCCTGAATTCATCCAGAATGTTAACATTAGAGTCTTGGAATTTTCTTAAACAAAGTTTGCTAAAACTATCTGGAATTGATAAATCAGGAAAACTGCAGAAGTAGCCACATGATAACCAGCTCCAAAATCACTTTAGGAGTAAGCCCAGAAGCTGATACAAACTGGTAAAGCCACCATAGAGTAGAAGAAACAAGAGTCTCATGCCAGATGAGATTTCTGGTAGAAAGAAGCAAGTGGTTCACGTAGCTTAGCAAAACCGAGGCTGGGAGGGCAGCTGATCCCAATTTCCCAATTATCCTTGAAGTTGCTGCTACCAG
Organism: Origma solitaria; assembly: GCA_013397895.1. Taxonomy (NCBI): domain Eukaryota; kingdom Metazoa; phylum Chordata; class Aves; order Passeriformes; family Acanthizidae; genus Origma; species Origma solitaria. The sequence continues at coordinate 334,511 of VZRL01001470.1, forward strand.
AAGTTTTTAGCTTAAGTTATAATAGCAACAGCTCAAGGAACTGGGCTAAAAATGTAATCTTCATGGAGATTTAAAGAGGAAATAAGGTTTCTTTTCAGAGAAGTGAATTATGAAAGGATAATGACAGTGCAGCTTCTTGAGTCAGGGCAGAAAACAGCAACTGAAAAGGTCACTCCAAACCTCCTGCCCATGCTCCTATCTTTAGCCTCGTGCTTTGCCCTCTTCTAAACACCCTAATAAGTAAATGCAATTTATTGTGCTTTATCAAGTCGTACAAGACATCTTCAGGGAAAACAATAACCAAGCTCTTCTGCATGTTTTTCTCAGTCAGGGACTGGAGCCATGGCATTTGGATGAAAAAATCTTTATTCTTGCCCAGTTTTCTTCTGTGGAGCCAAAGTGTCTGATTCTGCTGGCATCCAGTTTCAGTTCTGATTTCAGTCCAGTGAACCTGGTAACTCTGGACTATGATCTTTTACACCACAAAATTTCTCACTGTCTTTGTAGCCAAGTTTATCATCATCATTTCTCACAATAAAGCAATGCTGCTGACTGTTTCAGATCATTTCTCACTGTAGTTTCTGGCCTTTCTATTCTGAAGTTCACAGAACTGACATGTAAACTGGTTTTCTCCTTTACTCCTTTCTTTCCCCAGTTGTACAAAATTATTCTAAAGATCACGTCATCTGTTTCAGTCATCTTTGCTTTTGGCAAGTAATGTTTCAATATCCATTTCCTGATCCTATTCCTAAACGATCATAAATAGAAAAACATGAATATAAATATGCCAGTATGAAGTCAATGCCAAATGACTCCTATGTCCCCAATGTCCTATATAATACCACTATAATCTACATTTCAAATCCTGCAAAAGGTTTTTGCATTTGCATTGTCACCACGGGCTACATGAAGCTGAAACTAGAGTGCTGTTGGTTCTACAGCACAGCAGCCCATCCAGCTGAAAGAGTGCAGCCTTAGATTTTGAAGCTCAAAAAACCCAAAAAACCATATTTTCTACATGGCCTCAAGCTGCAGTATAGGCAAACCTAAACCTCACATGGATAAGCATCTCTTATCCCATGGTCTAACCGGAAAACAAGGGACAAGCTCTCTTCTGACTTTGGGAAAAGAAATATTGGTTTGCAAGAGCACCAGGGTTTATAATGATTAAGACAGAGATGCAGAATTCTGCATCATTTGATAACTACATGCTCTTACCTTTCACTTTTAAAGAGTATCTGGCTGAGAGCACTTCTTTTTGTGATGGGCCAGGGAAAGCAGATTGCAACATTTGCTTTCTCACAGGTTTGAAGGAGGGAGGAAAAAGACCCTCAGAAAACATTAACCTAGTACATGGAGCTTGATATTTCTCTAAGCTAACAGAAAGCAAAAGAAAAACCTGCACCAGCAAATTGCTGTTAAGTCATAAGGGTTCAAGGTATGAACAGCCTGATGGGTTAATGGACACACCTACTTTTTTGATGTAGGGCCATAATGGCATTCAGCACATTTTTCCACTTGCTTTTATGATGCCAGGATTTCATCTTTCATGTTAAAGGATTTTTATTACACCAACACCTACACTACAGTCCACCATCCTTATGGACTGCTTCAGTAAGGAGTCCCATCTTGGTTTGGAAAAGGGACTGCTTTGGTGAGTCTTTGTATATTCTCCTTTGCTCATCCAGCTTGTGCTGGCACCCACGTCCTGGTCAGACACCACAGTGCCAAGGGACAGGGAAACCACACCTTTCCTAGTAGTAAATGAGCATGCTCATCTGGAAGAGCCTTTAAAAAGCTCTCGGAGGTAGTTTTCTGCCAATTCAGTGGTCTGAACAAGCCCCACAGCTGGTGAGGCAATTTCCAGGGCTGTCAGAGGAGGAAGAGCAGGATCACCTCTGGCCAGTGGCCACTCCAGCAACTCCACCTCTGAGGTGAGGGAAAGTTTTCCAGAAGAGCTAGAAGGGACCATAACTCAGCTACTGAGAAGTGCAGGCTTGAGAGAAATGGCCCAGTAGATGGAGATTTCTTTATAAAATATTTAAGTGATAATTTGTCTGACACAACAGTTGAACTTCTGTTTAAGGAGCACCTGATTTTGTGTTCTACTAAACCAGTTATTTTAGAGATTAAGAGTCCATTTGTCATGCTTACTTTGAGGAAGTGCTGCAGCCGTTCTCATTTCAATGCTCTCAGCCCTTTGCTTTCGCCGCACAGACACGGAATTAGTTTCCCAAGCAGGATGTGTGAGCGCAGGGAGAGCATCTGCTTGCAAGCAAGCAGGCACACACTAAGGAGAGGGATCAGATACTGGCACAAACATTCCCTTTCAGACCTCTACCAGGTCACTGCAGCCTCCCCCAGGCCACACATGGCTTTCTGGAAGCATCAGCCCCTCGGTCAATGAAAAGGGCCATTTGTTCCCAGTACCACAGAGCTGCTCCAGCACAGCACTGGTGCTCAGGGGAGGCACCGAGCAGATGCTCTGGGTCGCTGCTTGGTGGCCTGGGCTCTGGCATTGCTCACTGCAGCTGCTGCTGCTCTGTTCTGTAAATATTCAATATACTTAAAATCTGTGCTCACGTCCCTACCCGGCTGCCCAGCACACTAATGCTGAAAAAAGATGTGTATTGAAGTGAACAGAGCAGAAGTTAAGTCTGAAAGGAAGGTGGCCCCATTTCCTCCATCACAGAAACCAGCTCCAGATGAGTTTTCCCCACTCACCTGAGCCAGAGGCAACCCTCACGACCAGAGCCACCACTGCTGAGGTTTTGAGCTCCCTGTACTTCCAGAAGCAATACAGCTCCAGCACTTGCTTCCCAAACATCTAACTTCTGGGGAGAAAAACTTTTATTCCCCTCTCTAACATGAGCATTATGTGAGGCCGTCTTACAGCCCAGCACCAAGGTCCTATTTCTGGCCCTGGAGGTATATTCACTTGATTTGGCAGCCCTTTACACATTCTAAAACCAAACATGTGCTAATGCAGCAAGCTGAGCACAGCTTTGCTGTTCTGCAAATACACAATTACTTGTGCTGAGTCTCTGTATTAGCCTCTGCAGTCTGGGCTAATGCACAAGGAAGAGCCCTAGTCACAGCTACCAGGGTGGATATTGTACTCTTCCAGAGTGGGCCTGTGCTGGGTTCAGTTCAATCTCCAGCTACAGAGCAATCCATGCTTTCCAAATGAAGAAGGACAAGTTTAGCGGATAACATAGTAAGGCAGAAAATAACTATTTCATGAGAGGTTTTGAAGTTCCCCCATTTCTTTTTGTTCCGCTGCAGAAATGTCGCAGTTGGTTTCCTGCATCCCAGATGACTGACCAAACAGCTCAGGATCACAGAGCTACCCCGAGGGCAGTTTCTGGATTGTCACCAGGTACCAGAAAACTGTCATGTCAGGCTGCCTGGGACTTTGGATCCCTGGGTCTTGAATGCAAGTGTTAGACTAATCTCCCACTTCTGTTTACTGAGGCTATTGACAAAGGGTGCTCAATGCCATTTGACCTGCATTATAAACATAAGTTGTCCTGTAAAGTGACATTTTTAATTTGATTTGTGAGATGAGATTTTTCAAAAATACTCTGTGTCTAAAGTTGCTCATTTTGATAGGACTTTCCGTGTAAATTCTTAATTCAGACAAGTTTTAGGTTCTCATTCAATTTTCTAATCAGGGTCTGAGTACACTAACAGAGTGTGCAGCCATTCCCCCCAGTTCTACTGCTCAAAGCTGCCTGTGGTAGAGTATAGCTGTTCTATCTGGGATCAGGCTTGCATGAAAAAGTGTTGTAAGAAACCCCACTCCTTCACTGGGGAAGTGTTATTTTATGGGGTTTTTTTGGGTAAAAGTTTTCTGCTAAAAATCTTTGTCGTGAGAGCGACTATAAAAATAAAGTTCAGTTTCCAAAATTCTAATAGTCTGTCAGGTATTAAAATTGTGTTTGAAGAGTCCCTGCAACTATTACTTTTTAATGATACAATATTTTTTAGAAAATGCTTCAAGGTTGTTGCTATGGAGTACCTAGATCACCTGCAGCTATAGGAATAAGCATCCTGTAACGTATAATGAATGCTGAGGCTCTACTTAGTTTTGCCCAGGGCTTGTTTTACCTTAAAATGTTGGGGGCTGTTTTGGGGTTGCTTGTTTCAGTAACATTTGTGGTTAAAGGGCTTAACTACAGTCCAGGGAGAATTCTGGTGCTGGTGTTTTACATTTTTCTATAGTGAGTACCAAACTCTTTTGCATAGTTGATCTTCAACTCATCCAAGAGCAGTTTTAGCAGAAAAATTGCCATTTATAACTTTATGGCTAGGACCACTGGTAGGCAGGATAATGGGGAAGTAGACTGATCTGCCCTTCCCCTGAGACACAGGAGGAATTAAAATGTTCCCTGTCCACTCCTAGCTGAGATGAGATGCTAACAAGAAGCAGAGAACCCTATACACTGTCAAGTCCCTATTTCAAAGGGAACAGAACACTTACATTTTTATGAACAGTGCTGAGTGCCAAAGGTATTGGATAAACATACATCATTTCCGTGCAGTTTTATGAATCATTCTGTAGCTTGTATTAATCCCAGATGGTATGGGAACATCACCTTTGAAATGAATACTGGTGGCTGAACCTTACTGACTTCTGCTGCCCAGAACCACCACAGCCACATAACATTCACAGAGAAGGTATAGCTCCCTGTTCTCTCTCATCTCCTCAGAGACAGCTTTCCTCCATCTAACAATGTTAGTTTAGATGCTTTAAAAAAAAAAAAAAGTTAAGAACCCATTGGTTCCAGGCCTGCTGAACAGATTTTGTCAAGCTTTTCGATATTTGACAATACCAGGTTATTTTCATGGAACAGATGGACAATGTAAGGACAGGCAGAGATGAAGCATTTGGTTCCTACATAGACAGGTAATTGCTCAGCACTTCTAGAAAGCCCAGAAACAGAGGTGTGAGTGCTTTTGAAAGCACTTTCTTCTTTGAGAGAAGATCACCTACGCCAAGTTGTTGTTTTGGGTTTTTTATAGCAGTAAAATATACCTTACTTGTAATCATTCTTGGGCTGAGTCTCCAGTTCAACTCCTGAATTCCACCAGACAAAATAGTCCAAATCTTGAAACATTCAATGATTTCAGATAGTTACTACAGTTCCCTAAAGTTCAGTGTTTACTGGGGCAAGTAAACAGAGAGGTGCAAAAAACGAAGTGGAGCTCAGCCGCTTGATTCACCTTTTCCAACAGTGGCAATGCTTCTGTGTGAACTTTAGTGGGGATTCAAGAAACCCAATACATCCAACCACAGCACCATTACCTCAGTCTACAGCAAAGCAGAGCCCGTTAATTCTGCAGAACTAACTGCTCTGTGAAATCCCAAAGATCAGTGACAGAATGGCTCACAAAGGTCATGGGATGAGGACTAAGACAAGCTGTAAATAAGCATGAACTCCCAAAATACAGGATCCTATTCACTAGTACCTTCTTTAGACATACAGGATCTTCTAGACAGCGTCCTTGGAAGAAGTTTGAAAGTCAGTAGATAAAAGACGTTCGTCCTGTGAATGACCCCACTGGCATTTTCTCCACATCTCCCATAATGACAAAATTCAAGGTAGCAATTTTAGAGCATCACTTCCAAATTCCCACACCCTGGATTTTGTGAGTTGTTTGCTAAACACGAGGCATCTTTACAGAGTGCTATACAGAAGAACCTGAATGCACTTTATAAAAAGCTGATCACCCTTCACAAAGCTCCAACTCCTGGCATACAGATAATTTTCAGAGACAACTTTTTTTTTTAATTTCTTGCCAAAGGCCATGCGATTCATCAGTAGCCTAGGTCAGATTTGTAACATATTTTAGTTATCTGCTCAAGCCACAAGACCCAATTGCTGAAATAAAGAGCAAAAAGAACACAAGAATGCTATCCAAAATAGCCATCCTCTCATTCATGTCTGAGAAACATACACTACAACTTTTTGATCAGAATAATATATTTTTACTAAGATAATACAAAAAACTAACATTTTCTCCATTAGCCAGCAATATCTTCTAGTAAATACATTTTTTAATTCCTGCACAAATCAGACTAATATTCCACTATGAAATAAAATAGACATTTTTGACATGTCTTTTGCCATTTAAAATTATTTTATTCTTATGGGATTCAAGCCACTGTCCCTTAAAGCATGCCAGCGGCATGTGAATGATAATGCAAACAGAAGTAAGGTCTGAAAAGACTCACATACAAATATTCTCTTGAATTTTAAAACTTTTCAAAGCATAAGCTTATATCTGTAAATAAGTATATAACTATTTGATATTAAACCAACTGAAATGAAGAAAAAAACCTTCAAAACTATCTTTCCAGTTTATGCTTCACTTTTTAGAGAAATTATTTAAAGTATGTAATAATAAATCATCTCACATTTTTCTCATACTGAATGAGGTCCACATACGTTTTCAGGGGTTATACATAGTATCTGCAATTCCCAAATTAAGACCCTGTTCCAGGTGCCATCTTGCCTTCTATAGAGAGCTCTTCCAGACTTGTAAAACAAATCACATTCTATCATCATTTCCCAAGACTTTTAGTCAACCACAGGGGATTGGAGGGAAAAAAAATTTAAAAAAAAAAAATTAAAAAAAAAAATCAGGCCAAAGAGCAAGAGCAACCCCATAGCATAGTACAAAATGTAGCAACATAGCAGCAAGTAAGGTAAGGAGAGATATTTACAAATAGGCTGCACTTAATCTATAGAAAATATTTGATATATACCCCAATGTTTTCCAGCTGCCTAAAACCCAGTAACTCCTGCTAACTGGTTTCATGCATAATCCTCACAAGGAATATTTATACGCTATTTCTTTGGCACAGAATTATTTTAACGTTCTCATCATTTATACCTCATTTACAAGCTAGTTTCTGGTCACTATGTACTACAAAAGATTTTTCCTTTCCTCCAGGTTGCAGGAAAAGGGGATGAGCTGCTGTGCATGAGCTCTGGATACATTTCAGTTGGGGATATTTCTTTGACAGTAAGAGACAAGATGAGAGCACAGACAACCCACAGTACTTCAATGAATTAACATCAGATGACTTTGGTGGCTGTGACAAGCAATAATTTGAATCCAAACCATGTAGAAGGCCTAATTCTGTTCAGGCATAAATTGGAACAACTCCAGTGAAGCAAATGCAATTTGCTGCAGAGGTATCACAGGATGCACACAGCACAGCTCTGGGCACTGCAGGGCTCACGAAGGCACGGCACTGCACATGGACACGCAGGCTCTGTCTGCTGTAGAAACCCTGGAGCTACGGAAAGATTCCCCAACACCTTTATCACTGCTGTGGCACCACCCATGGTGACAAATACCAATCCCAGCTCGCTCCTCCACAGCAGCAACTTCTCTCTGCAAAGACTGCAAGTTACTGCAGTAACCAAAAATTGCTCTGACACCTCTCAGAGCTCCTGTTTTAGGATCACTTCTCCAGCACCGTAAAGAAAGCTGCAACCCTTCTCTCTGAGATTCTATGTGACACCTGGGCCAGCTCCCCCTGCTCCGTTTCCCACCTCTTTCCCAGCCTTCCTCTTTCTAAACCAGTGCATAGGCAGGACTAGTAGCAGGTTTATCATCTTTTTTTTCCAAGGTTTTCAGCCTCCTGGAACTCGGAGGTGGTGTCAGGGCATATCAGCACCTCCCAATGCACAGGAGAGAGGGAGGCCCTGTGCTCCCAGTCTGACCAGACAAGGCACAGGCAGCTTGCACGTGTACCAGTCCTTCCCAGTGCTGTCTGTCCTGAATGTCTTTGCCATCCTTGTTCATTCCCTCTGGACATGAGGAGCTGAAAATATGTGCATTAACTTACCAAAGGCAACAGGATAGCTCTACGTTTTGACAAAAACTCAAAGGCAGTTGTGCTGTCACCTATGTCTGCTGTAACTACAAAAAGTACTTGCATTTATAATTTGCGTATGCAAGTTATTCCACAGATTTCATTAATCTGTTCCTAAAAATGCTACTAAGAAGTGGGATATCTGTTTAAAGATAGATTCAAGAGGATAATTTGTTATTTAATAGAGCAATTCTTCCATGTTTATTTAAAAATTTTCCACTAGATACTGGTACACCATTATCAAATTAAATAACATCTAATCAGGCTATCAGATTATTGTATTCTTTTATGAACCAGTGATTGCTTAATGGGTTTTATTTTAGAAACAAAAATATTCATATTACAGGAGATTAATGCTATGAAAAAATATCTATATTAATATCTCTGAGCAATAAGGGACATGAATTAATGGATAGATGACCTACTTACAAAAATGTGGTGGTTTTAAAAAATTCAATATGATGTCTTTTTAAACCTCACAATGTTAAGTCTTTGAATATACTTCAATAAAGAAGCCTTCTGTTATGCAAAAACATTACACATTCTGACACAGGAACACGAGTTTGTTTTTAATTGAAAGAAATCCTGACACTCTCCTGCCCGGGAAGTGGGGTTCCATGCCGTAATGGAGCTGGCATTCCGAGGTGGGGTGGGCAGCATCCCTTGCTGTCTGCCCGAACCTCAGGCCAGCAGTGAGCAGTGGCACTCTGGTTATGGCCACAAAGGTGTTTGAGCAGCACAGACTGTTCCTGCAGTTTCCAGGCTCTCTGCTGAGCTGCTGCGGTGCTCCCCAAAAGGAGGAGCTTCAGGGGAGCAAAGGGGGCCAGCATTGCCCACCACCCCGTCAGGGTGCTCTGAGCACTTCAGGGACAGCCTCTGAAAGGAACGGCTGCGGGTAAGACAGTCAGCTATCTACAACTCCATATGCAGCACCTCTAGTTTCTGTATTGCATAGCTAAGCACTCTAACAGCTGAATTGAGAGCAGATTTAATCTTTAGTTGCTTCTGAGAAGAAGAAAAAACCCAAGTTACACTGTCATCTAATTAATAGTATTTTCTTTTGTCTTATACCACAAGTTCTGTTTGCTCAACCAATTATTCCTCCCTTCTCTATCCTACTCCTACCACTCAGCTTCAAATCAGCCAGTCATTTATTTTCTACCTTCCATCATCATGCAATAAAACTGCACTGGACGGCTTCAGAGCAAGATGTTTCATACTCAAGGCACTTAAATTGAGGTTAGACCTTGCAATTTTACAGCAGTAATGCCTCCAGAAATGAAGTTAAGGCCATGTCAACTTCATAATTTTTTAATACTATGTCTTATTTCAGCATGAAGAATTTTGGGAGAAGCTTGAAAGACAGAAAAGAAAAACTAAATGTTTTTAGTAGCTTCCTATTGTTTGCCTTATAATGCTATCACAGTGAGTCAGTAGCTCAGACTTGTAAATACTATCTTACTTCATCTCTCTGGTTATTACTCAGCCAAGCCTTTCTAAAATATTTAAGTAATCGTTCTCCATCTCTATTAAAACAACAGATGGAATTCCCAACCTTCAATTTTATGTCAGGATTCTGCAGTAATTTATTAACAGCTTGAACTCTGTTCTCTTGAGGGTTTAACCTGATGGTTGAACCCAATTACATTACAGTCCTTTGTTCATCAAGGGACATATGTAATATGATATTAAATATGAAACAACTCATGCCTGAATAATGTAGGCTTTGTGATACAAATTGATGGAGTGTGGAAGCCCAAATTCCAAGAACACAAACTGTTCTTAGTTCTGATTTTATATCACAAAAATTCAGGACTAATTCCACTGCTGTCAGCTGACTTACTAATGTGAAACTAGCATAAATTAGAGCTGAATCATGGTTTGTCTCTCTCATTACTGTCAAGGCATGCTGATGTTCTAGTCATGCAGCTCACAAGCTGGTTTGTGACTCCCAGAAATCAGTGTACATTTATATCAGTACATCCCGCCTCCGCATCATTTCAGTCCCACCAACACAACCTTGAGGAACCCCTCCACACCCACAGTATCCAGACTATAATTCCATGCAGCTCCAATAGCTTTTTCCCACAGCATGGAAACCTCCCACGCAGAGTGGGAAATCTGCTGTGCTGTGGCAGTTATATTTGCCATTGTAAAATCACTCCTTTCAGGCTAACTTTGGCAGGTTAGCATATTGCTTTTTCCATTATGAATCTTCCTTTCCTACCCTATTTTTTCCCTTCTTGCATCACGATGCAAGCCTTGAATGTTCATTACTGTGCTTCTCCCACAATTTGCTCCCAGTCCCACACTTTATGGATGGCGTGCCCTTCCTGAGCTCTTCCATCTGGCTCATGTGCTCCTGCTTTTCACCTATGTTCCAGACACTTCCAACACATTAAAAAGAAATCCTAATTAAGAAGTTAGACGGATGAACACCTAATATCCAAGGAACCTCATATGCAGAAAATGTCACTGGCTAAAGACCTCTTATTTTGAGATAATTTACATGTTCATTCCAAGGCTCAATGTCCAGCTGAAGCATTGCTGTCAAAACAGTTCCCCAGTGACACAGGGGACCAAATGCATTCATTTTTGTGTTAAGCTATAATTACAGTAGCAAAAAAGTTTATTTTAAAAAATCTAGCATGCTGAAATTAGCAGGCAGTCAGCATATTTAGCACACAATGAGAAGGACAAGATGGGTGGAATCACATCTCCCTGAACTGGAAACCTCAGAAAACCCACACAAAGTGGGAGAGAATCAGTCTGCCATCCGTGGGGGAGAAACAAGCTCAAAAGCACAAATAACTTGATTGGAGGACAGATGTTTCAGAGAGATTAGTTGTACTTCAGAACAATACAGTCACTTGGCTACAAAGAGAGTGGCTGGCAGGTCAGGTATGGGCACCTACAGTGTAGGTGTCTAAATAGGGAGCAATTTTGCACATGGTACTCAAGGGGAACAATATGGATATTAAATATAACCACTTGCCCTGATGCTTTAAGACACCACTTGCCCTGACCACAAGGTCCTGCTCAAAATATTCTTGATACAGTCCTTACATATTAAGTCTAGAGATGGCCAGGAAGATCAGACGTTTTGCTTCGCCAGATGTCAGTCGGCTAGAAAAAGCTATATTTTTACTTCTAACTGAGAAAAAATGTAGTTCAAAGACTGCAATTGTGTTTCTATCCCATGAAGCAGTGTTGCTGCCAACTCTAAAAGCTTTAAAACCAAGACTGGATCTTGAAATTATTTCATCAGAGAGCAATAACACTTTTTTATGGTTCAGTTTACCATGTGTAATTGCCAGTGTTAATCTAGACAGAAGTATTCTAAATCCCAGTCCTAAAGAAACTCTAACCCTGTCCAAGTTTGTTTCCTGGAACTGAGCAAAAGCAAAGGACACAGCTGAATTTTTGAGGCAAGTCTAGGAAGTTTTAAATCATTACCTTTCATATGGGAGGATCTCTCCTTTTAACTTTTATAAGCTCATTTTCTGGTTTGGATCCTTTAAGTTCTTAAAGCTTGTTATATTTTTCATATATCTTTCTGGTATGAATTCAAAAGCAAGTCAAAAAACCTTGATGACTGACTCCATCCCAAACCTTTGTGAAGGAGGACTTTGACTGCATTGACCCAAGTGCCTCCATCGGTCTGATAATTCCCTTTGCCTGGAAAGGGAAGATTGCTTAGGAAGGTTAGCCCCTTCCAGCTGAATCACTGGCACACACAACAAGCAAACCAAAACAAGGCATCTCCTCTCCTTGTTCACACATTTTAGGACAACCAGCCTTTTCCCCCATCTATAAAGCATGAGTCCAGCCCCTCTGAAAAGCAGTTGGTTGTTTTTTCCATTGCAGCTCCTCAGGCAGTCCAAGTTGAACTGAGATCAAGTTCTATTTTAATTATTCTATTGTGCTTTTGGTGTTTAAACAATTATATTTCATTGCAGAGACAGCTGCAGTCCAAAAGCACAAACACAAGCACAATAATTTCAGATGGTTAAGAGAGTTATTGGAAAGCCTGCCCCAAGACTGAGGTGTGTAGTCCTTGGTCTCTCCCTTTGTGAATGCATTGCTACGGCAGATCATGATACAGAAGCAATTGCACCAAGTCTTCAACCCAACCCGTGTGAATATTAGATCTGAAATGAAAGGTTTGCTTTTGTGACAGAACAAATACTATATATCTTAAAATTATGTTCCCATCTTGTTACAGCAGAGCCTGTCAAACCCCTGCCTCCTCCAGTTCCCAGCAGGCTGGCAACACACTGCTGTGGCCTCTCTCTTCCATCTCTGTGGAGTCTGATGCTCCTTGGTCCCATCCCACCGGATAACAAGGCTGAGCTCCACACTGGAGGTGACCTGTGGTTTACACGAGAGCAAGTGAACTAAGAGCTTCCAGCTCTCAAAATGCTCACGCATTTCAAGACTTCAGGGAGCTGATTTTACAAGTGTTTCATTAAGCCTTTACTTCATTCGCTGCCAAAATCTCTTAAGATGTCTCATCTCTGCCATACCTGGCAGTGGGGAATTCTAGAGCCCCCATGGGACATGGGGTCAGCAAACTCAGGCACTCAGTCTCCTTCACTGCATGCACATCAGATATTTTTTCCACTGGAAGTTTTTTTCCCATCATTCTGAGCAGTGTAATACACTAACACATTGCATGATGTAAATGAGAACTTTTTTTTTTTTTAATCAAATACCTTTAGTTAGCAACACACAAGCCAGAGAGCACCAAATAAGTAATCGAACATGGACCAGTCACAATATCAAAAAGCACAGTGAATGAGATCATTGACTAATCTGTCCTAGTCACAGCTAAGACCATAATCATAATGCAAATCAAACTTCCACTTACTAGTTGGTTACTTAGCACTTACAAAAGGGACACAAAACACTTGCATAATCCAAGATTCCTACGAGTCCAAAATCTTGCATTTTTAAGCAATGTGCAGTCAGGGTTACTACAAACCCAGCATTGGTATGCTACCTATTGAACTGTAATCAAACATGAGTTAATTTGGGATATTATTTTTTTTTAATGCTCATGGGATATTTTTAAAGCACATTCTCTACAGAGAAAGATAAATAAGTGACATAACTCATGCTATGAGCAACATAACCTTACAACAGTGCTTAGCTACCAGACAGTAAACTGGATATGAAAAATCAAGGGGCTCTTCAAAACTTGATTCTTCAGCAGCTCTGTCATACAAAGGTGGCACTGTCATACAGCTGAAGAGGCAGAGCCCAGAAAACAGAAGAGACGTTCAAAGTTGTCACATGAAACCTTTTAAGCCCTCAGTGCCTTGGCACACTGCTGTGCCTGGCCTTGTCCTTCCTCACACAAGGCTACACTCAACCCATTAAAGGCAATGAGAGCAAGCCTTGGAGGAGTCAAAACTGGACCCTGTAAGGGGAATTTTGCAGGAGTCACATTAGTTAGTAGGTGCTTTGTTTTTAATTGAGTATAAAAACAAATAAAGAGCTGTTATCTTCCTAACCCTTTTGGGTTTGTTTTTTTGTTTGTTTGGGTTTTCTTCTTCAGCATAAGAAACAAAGTTTTTAAAAGTCCTATTTAATTTGGGTTTTTTTGCTGTTCTCTAATAATAAAAGAAAAAAACCAAAGGCTACAGACTAGTTAAAAATGCAATAATACTTCTTAATAACCAATCAAACCTTACCCTAGAGTCTGAGATCTCTTAAATGACTACCAACAGAGACAGGCAACGGGGAAGGTAGGACTTGTGCTTCTCAGGAAAACAACAATATTAATTTTGCAGCTAAAGATTTTTTCCCTATTTTGCTGTTATACTACTCCTATAAAAAACTATTTGGTTTGGGTTTCTTCATATGCACAGCAAGAAAGCTCGTGATGCACACTACCCTGGAGCATTACCTCAAGGAAAAAACTCTTTTGTACCAAGCTGGCAGCATGCACATGAAATCCACACTCTACCAGTAAATATTGATCCCTCTGAGCAAGAGCGAAGTGAATTTCACTGATCCAATCAGGCAGGTGGCTCATCATCCTGGATGCAAGGAGGAAAGGGAGCAGAGCTCTCTAGAGACAAGGATCCAGAATGGGCTAGAAAGAAAGGACACCTGACTTTCCAAACTGAGAGTTTTATCTATTTATTTAGCTGCTCCATAAAGCTCTTGCCACACTTAGGTAGAATTCAGGGAAGAGGTAGTGTATCAGATCCTAGACCTCACAAGTTATATACAGGAGCAAATGGGACAGCTTTAATGGTGCTGCCACAGAAAGAGTCAAAGGACTTTGTAGACCATAAACAAAGCTCTTCACCTCAATAATGACTCTAGGTCTCTGAAGACCAGAGAAAAAAAAAAACAAAACCTTCAAATTTCTCCTTTCAGTTTAAGTAAACTAAAAAAAAAAAAACAAGCAGCAAAAGTCAGTGTTAATACTGGTCAGTTTAGATCACATGAAGATGACTGTTTACAGTGTGCTGCTAAGTCACAAACAAGCTGCACTCAACAGGCTGCAGTACCCATACAGCCTTTGGCTGGTGTTTGGCACAGGGCTGGGTGAAGAGAGCTCCAAGAAAGGCTCTGGGCTTATTTTCCTAGCTCCTGAGGCTTCAAAAGTGACATCCTCACTAACATGAGATATGTAAAAACAACACAGCCATCAATAATTTCATCATCACCATATCATCAGCAAATATCTGATAATTATCTCAAGGCAACCATTCTTAATTACACATTATTTTAAAGCGCAGAAATATTAGGGGAAGAATTACTCACAAGTAAATGCAGCCCTAAATGGAGACCAGAAGCTGTGTCCCACTGCTGACAGGAACAGCATTCCATCCCTCCTAGGTGTGAGGCACAGCTCCCTCAGACCTCAGTAGAGATCTGTGCTAGCCAGAGTCAGCAGCAGCTCATGCATAACAATCAACCTGGTTCAAATACCATCCAAGATATTTTTCTTTTTCTCTAGTGTCAGCAGAGATAAACAGCTTGAGTAAGGGCATCAGAGTTACAGTAAGGGAAAGATAGTCTTGTGAGGAAGCTAAACCCAATTAAAAGAGAGCACTGCAGCCTGCAACCACTGAGGACACCCACATGTTCAATGCAGAAGGTTACCTACAGTGCTGTAGAAAAATTACTCCATTAAAACCTACCACTGGAGGCAGCAGCTGAGGAAAAGTTGTAGTTTTTTTCTGAGATGAAAGTCCTTATGGTTGGTATTTTTACCTGGGTTTACCAGTTTCTTTTGCTTAAAGGCAAAAAGCATGCAGCCATGAGGCATTCGAAGGCTGCCATTACAACTGTTGCAGAAGGCAGCTCCCAGTTCCACTGGTTATTTATGGAAATAAAATAGCTTTACAATACTCCTAAAAACTTCTCTCTCGAAAGAAATCCACCAAGACACATATTCTACTCTTCTAAATAAAATTAAGAAGAAGCCCAGCAATCACTAACCTCCTTAGGAGCAGAAATCTTGATGTGGTTCCTTGAGGACAGCGCCACACCTACACACAGCTGAGACAGAGAGAGACACCCTGGGCTGAGCTTAAAGAGAGCCCTGGGCCCCAGGGCTAGGGGGTGCAGGGTGCCCAGGTGAGCCTGTTCAGGCCATGAAGCCTTGTTGGTGCCCTCAGGGACCAGAGAATTACTTCTAGTCCTTTTAGCTGCCAAACACACATTATATCACCTTTTTTCGGTTCAGGAGAAAGATGCATATATGTTACATATATGCGCACACAGAATAACCCCCCTTAGCACTTTCTCCAGATCATGCCTACCATTGAAATTAGCTAATACACCTGCATTGTCTCCTGTAGGAAAGCCTTCATTATCTCACTCAGTAAGTGACTTCACCCAAATAATTGGAGGTTTCTGACACATAATAATGTGAGGTGGTTTGTGCCCTTGGTTTGGGATAAAAACAGCATGGTAGAAATCCCTTTTTTTATTTTAACTGGAGCTTCCACTGGAGCTATCACCCCTTGAACCATGCTACTGATACAAATATATTTCTCAGTGTCCATAGGGCACAGTAGAAAATGGGTAATAAAACATTCAGTGTCTCTATTGTATGCACCTCTGAATAATCTTTCCAATTTGGCAGATATAAGTCCTGACAGAATCCCCCCCTCATATCACAAAGACACCTGTGTTGGGTTTTATTTGCCCATGTATTACATGAATGCTGTTTTATGCTGATTCCTACTTCAGGTCACAGATAAAGAAAACAAAAAGTTCAATGCTAGTTTGAAGTAGATTGCATTATGGTATTTTTAGCACCTTTTAAAAAATTGTTATTAGTTTAAATAATTAGTTTAACTTCTTTTAACTCTAGGAAATACCTAGAAAAACCGATGAAATGCTATATCTTTTCCTTACTGGAGCTAAAACCATATAGTAACTCTAAGTCTTCTACAAGCGCCCACAAATATTTAATTTGTGTCCTCATTTATAATCTTTAAAAAGCAGTTTTAGAAGACTTTTTTTCCTGTGAGAGAACATAATCTTCATCCAACTTGCAGAGGAAAGAGGCTCTCTTCCCAAGTGGAGCCCTCTACATTCCTGTATGCCTTATACAAACAAAATTGCCAAGTCCTTGAAATCCCAGTGCTAGTTCTTGCAATGGACTCCCTCTATATGCGCCAGAGAAAAAGCAATGAATCATAGAGAGAAGCAGAGGCTAGAGCAAATCAGCCCTTTCCCATTAAATGCTACCATATCCAGCATTTCAATTAGCTAATATTGATACTATAATTCTGTATGTTGGGGATTGCACGTGCAATACATAACAGCAAATTACTGCAATCACCAACTGTTGAACAAGTGCTTTTGATTCATGAGCTACTCTTTCATCTTAAAATTGTAGTTTCCTATTAACAGTTAAGTACTATAAATGTACATTAATATAAGTGAGAAATGAGGTAAGTTTACAAAACACAAGAAAAAATAAGTCAAGGGAAAAGGCACAGCAGTGAGTAACCATGTATGCAATGGCAGTCTCCCTATGATGCTCTCCCCTTTTCTTGCTAGCTCTCTGCAAAAATCACAGTTGTTACTGCTAAGGGGAATTTGACACTACAACAATCCCTCAGACCCCTGAGCATTTCAGACTGCTCCCCTTTCCCAGTTTCCTTGACCTCAAAGTGCTCTGTAGGCACTGGATAGTCTTATCTTTCATGAGGAGCTGTGCAGAGGATTTACATTTATATGGTCAGAGGGCCTGAGATGATATTCAAGACCTAATTCTCATTTTTGCTAAGATTGCCTTGCATCATGATGGAATAAGGCAGCATTAGCAGGCATTAGGTTCTCATAACTGGGTAGCTGCCTGATTTTTTCTCTGGCTAAGAATGCAGTGGTGATGAGGGGAACACCAAGAGAGAAAGCAGAGTCAGACAGTAGCAGAGATAATCAATCTTAAACAAAGCTAAGTTGTACATAATCTGCATGCTCATTAATTACTTTGTTGTTACTGTGCTCAGATGTCACAATGGCACCACACCATGTAGTAGTATATGATCCATTTAGCATTATAATGTGTTTTTTAATATATCAGCACATAGAATTTGAAAGGCTATTTTCCTTTCTGGGTTTAAAAATACCTGTCATTGCTAAGCTCACAGCTGACTGTATTATCTAGCGCAGACAGCTGAGAATGTGAGAAGTTCACTAAAAAGCATTTCACAAAAATTTCTAATTCTCTTCAAAGAAAGGTTAGTCCATACAAAAAAGCAGAGTCTATTAAAAGATGCTCAATAAGATACATTGCATGTTCTCCAAATGTCTGTCACAGATGGCTTTCTGTCTGTAATTGTGATTTGAAAAAATAGTGATTTATGCTCCACAGAACACAGGAAAAAATACAGAAGGAAATTAGAGCCAGCCACTAGAAAGGAACAGACTCTACTAAGTAAATTGCGAAACTGTAGGAAGAGCTCCTATTTCTCAGGGCTGAAACTCGCCTAACATCCAGAGAAGAGGGCTGAATGATGTGCAACATGTCAACATATCCTTATTTAGGGACTGCTGCCTTGGACGAGCTGCCAAACAAGGGGAAAGCAATTGAACCATGAGAAAAGCAGGTAAAAATGTGTAGTGCTTTGGCTCAGAAGTCACATGTATGGAAAGCCCATAAACAAGCAGTAGTCACAGCAAAGCACTGCTCACCTTGTGCCTGACTAACCCCTGCCATGGTCACTGAGGCTGCCAGCTCAAAGAATTTACTAAAACATTTCTGGGACTACTCACTGTTCCTACAAATGCCAGTTTTCTGGGTTGTGTATGGAGGCACCAAGTGGCAAAGGATAGGTTCCCAGGAACATGCCCTAAAAGGACTCTGTGGAGGATGTCCTTCTTGGCAGACCACGCTCATTCCCATTGCTCCCCAAATGTGCTGCACAGGGAGCGTGTTCTGCGGCAGATCGAAGGAAGCTCAACAGTTTTTCAGATTTAATTCCATGCAATCTTCTGAAAAATTCCCCTCATCTCAGAGGACTCAGTAGACTGCAACAGAAAGTTTACTCTCCAGTGTTCTTCAGACATACAGGGGCTATATGACCTTTTGTACTGGCACCTTTTCAGTGCCCTAAACGCTATCGCAGCATGTGCAGCAACACAAACCTAATGGAATATATGGCCACACGAGAAGAGATTCCAGCAGCATCTTTGCACTGAAACGAAGAGTTCAGATTCTTATCATGACACTCCTGTCTGAATTTCACCACTGAAACGGATTTAAAATCCTTGGTATTGAAGCATGTCCTCCACATGAATTTTACAAAGTTGCAGCTAAAGCCTGTGACAGAACATTCTGCCTTCACTTGTTTGGGGTCTCCTGTCTGCAACAACTGAAGTCAGCAGCAGTCAGTCAAAGCCTCTTCTGTATATCAAGAACATGGTTACCAGTTATTCTCTGAAAATAAGCAATATGCTCACACCTCCAGACACTTGTGGACAAATGGATCACTACAGGCCTTACCTGCTAATTCTTTTGAACTATTTCATAAAGTAGAGGTTCAATGGTTTAGGATAAATGAAGAAAATGGGCTCCTCATTTTTAAATTTTTTTCATTGGAAAATGAGAATTTATCAAACTGCTACTGAAATTGAATCCTACAAAGATTACAGAACTGAGACTGACATCTGCAAAAGTGGGTCTAGTTTTACGACATTCAGTTAACTGAAATATATAACTCACACACCTATAAAATGGGCTACTCAGCTGGAAAACCAATGTATCTTCAGCTTGTGACATTTTAGTATATACAGATTTTCTTAAATCATTATTTGTTGTTATGGTCAGAACTGCTAAACAGCATAATCCACCAACTCAATCTATAAGGACAAAATAAGTAGTTGCCATCCAGCACTCCATCAACACCCCCTCGACCAGATGCCTTCTCAATCTTCTCTTCATCATCCAAACTCAGCTGCAATACTTATCCTGAATTTGCAAACAAATTCCAATAATCTGGCATGTAAGGTATAGATTTTCAGTCAGCTGGGAGCTCTGTGGCTGTTGAGAACTAGACGTGTGCACTGAAGTAAGGTACAGGAGTTCCAGAGGACTCCCGTGGGGCTGCAGCTTTGGAGAGTTGGGTCACATCTTCCACTGCAGGGTTTACATCAGCGAGGTCACTGGGTACTTAAAGGGAGCCTGCGCAGTCATTTATAAATTAAGATGTTAATGTCAGGTGAATTAAGATTACACCACTGGGTTAAATGCTGATTTCTTTGATTTCTTTTCTAGAGCCTAGTTTTAAGGACACAAATTCAAGGAATGTGACATTATGTGGAAAGTTCATAATTTATATAAATTATGAACATGACTGATGATGCATACATCAAGCAAGTAAAGACAATTCTAGGAAAGAAAATAAGCTTCCAGACTGGGCTCAATGTTTGTACACATTTTTGGATCCTGAAAGGCACCACATAGAACAGTACATGAATTTATAAATAAAATTAAAAGCTTGAAACCAATTTGATGCAGCCACTCAATCATAAAGAGAATTATTTAGAGCTATTCACTGCTGTGGAACAATGTACTTTTCATAAATTTTTAACTGTAGTCAGAATCTCACTATCTGTAAAGCTGCATTGTTTTCAGCTCCTTAGAATTGCTATACTTTTTGTTAAATGAAACTCCTATTTTCCAGACTCCTCTTTGCTTTAGGGTAAATGTTTTGCAAAAAATCAGCCAAGAAATATATAGCCTTTATATATATATATACACACATATAAGTTTATGTATATATATATGTGTGTGTGTGTATGTAAGACTATGAAAAAAGAAGTAGTTTGTTGTGCTCACGTTAGTAGTTCCAAAGACTTTAAGCACCACTCGTGTCCCCTGCTCTGGAGCAGCAGTGCACTTGGCAGGGAGAGAGTGTGCTAGGAGCTCTGTGTGTTGGGAATGAGACTTTTGCCAAATACGTGAAAATGTATCCTAATTTGGCCAAGTCATAAACTGTAACAAGCCATGCCTTGCAAGTGCCCATGTGTCCTGCTGTACCTGCTGAATACATGCAGCTAAATTCTCTGATTACTCTGTTCCAGTGGAAATGCTCACATTCAGGGTAAAGCATGACTTTATTTGCAGATTTTCTTCTGGACTTTCCCCAGGTCTTCCTAGGCTGTCTGGGTCTGGAATCGGTGAAAGAAGCCTTTTTCTCTGATGCTATCTGCACTTCCTGCTGGCCTTAGAGCTTGTGGGAGAGAAAAGTGTCTGTTTTACACGCAGAACCAGCAAGGGTTGAATTTTAGTGGGAGAGAACAGAGGGTAGACTTCAACTGAGGCAACAAACTGACACTCAGTGTGGAGGAGGAATAAAGGGGCATCTGATGAGCAGCTGTGTTCCCTGAAAACCATCACGTCTGGGAAGGCAAAAAAAAAATAAAGGAGTGAGGAGGTGATCACTACATTGAAACAGGCAACAGGAGAGGAACCAGAAAGGGAGATGGGTCACTTTGAGTCCACAACTTCAGAAAAAGGTCAGAATCCATGCAGGCAACTAGAAAAGGCTGAACAAAAAGTTTGGCGACAAAGAGTCCAGCAGCAAGGCTTCAATTCCACCGAGGCGCCTGAGCCACTCAGTTCATTTTTTGGAGATGCTTGGCTGTGGTGAAACTCGCTTTGTTGAGACTGAGAAACCTGGAACAAGGAAGCCAGAAATGCTTCATCACAGGCATTGTGGCTGGGAAGGGGACTGAGGCAGAAGACCTGAGAAGGAGGTCTGGATCTCCTGAGAAATACCATGGGTAGTCTGAGATTGTGCTGAAAATCAACATCAGACTCACAGAAGAAACAGGTTAAGGAGATAGGTATGGGAAAAGAGAAACTGTGTAACTGTGCAATTTAAAGTGATATCGAAATATAGCAAAGCATGAATTATATTTACGCTGACACTGATTTCAGGCATACCCCGAATAGGGAGTCCTTGCCAGCAGTGGCTCCAGATGTGTGGCACTGGGCATCCCAGGGGAGCACAGCTACGTTGAACACCCCAATCCCTAAACCGTTCCCAGATACCTAAGCACGACCAGCGGCCCCTGACAGAGAAGCCACAGAGGGGCCTGGCCTGGGCCCCCATACTCTCGTCCTGGGGCGCCGCTTCCCTCGCGAGCAGCAAGCGGGCGGGCGGGCGGTGCCGCTGGGGGTGGATGGCGCCGTGGGGACAGACTCGGGCTGCCACTGACCGCGCACATGCCCAGGCCGAGATATCCCACCGGCACTGCCAGGCCTTTGCGGGAGCCCCAGGCCGTCGGAGAAGGGGCCACCCCTCAAACTCTGCCCGGGGCGCATCCCCGAGCCCCAGCCGGGGGCAGCCCCTCACCCCCGGCACGGAGCGCATCATTGGCAATTAATTAGCGGTTTGATGTGATGCGGGAGAGCATGGTTTGCATTAGGGAAGAAATGACCTGATAATCGCCCGGCAGCGGCGTGCAGATGTGCTAAGTGACTCCGGTCCCGGTCCCGATGGCATCTGCCTCTCCCCGGCGCCTTCGCGGCTCCCCTGCGGACGGCAGCGGCTCCGTGGCCCCGGGGCTGGCCACTGCAGGGCACCTTGGAGCGCGAAGGTTGGAGGGATAAACATTGCTTTCGATCAAGGAGCTCTGAAAAGCAGTAAAATACGTCAAATACTTTCTGGTAACTGCCTGAAATGTTTTACAAGTAAAATTCGAGGAGCTGAAATTTGGAAAGAGAAGAGGAAATCGTGTTAGAGAGGCGACAAGGTCCCAAGTGAAAGGCGGGTGAATGTCCTGTGGTCCCCGGCGAAACCAGCGTCGCTGTGCCCGCCCTGCAGCTCCGCTGCCCCCGGGCCCCCGGCCCGTCCCCGTCCCGCCGCACCGACGGCTCGGGCTCACCGGGGCACTGCGAGGCGTCCTCAGGGGACGGCGAGGCTGTGGCTGCACTCAAATGTTACCTTAGAGCCGCCGCAATCGCTTCTGCAACCTGTCCCCGTCCACTTAATTGCCAAGTTTTTGTGAGTAACAGACTGAAATTTCTTTATAAACGCACTTAATCATGAATCACCAAGCAAGCGTGTTTCGTTAAAGCAGCTACAAGAGGACAATATCAAACTCGCTTGCAATATGAAACCTGAAAGAGCTGAAGGCTCCAGAGAGCCGAGGCTGGTTGCTTTTGCTTTCAGGCTGGCCAGCAGAGCGCAGTGGATGCAGTTCCTGGGGCTGTGGTGCTCTCCGAAGTTGCCCGCTTGCAGAGGGGCGACTGCTGTGGCTCTGCACGCAGACACGTGAGTAAGAAACCTCGGCATCAGTTTGTATCTTGTCTCCGCGACTTAGTAGAATTATTTATGCTGGGGTAGTAAGAGTTGGCAGCCCATCTTATGTGTTTTACCATGACTTTAAATGAGTCAAGGACGTTTTAAGTCCAGGAAAGGTCGTTGACAGATTTTCTTAGTTAAAATATTGCAGAATTTCCCATTAGCGTTATCTCCTGGAAATAGCATAAAGAGCGCTACACAGCAGCTCTTTAATTGACTGTCGTTTTATTGAAGTTCTATTTCCCTTGGCAAGTCCATCACGTTTAGAAAGAGAACCCATGCCAGGAAGTCTGTTTCCTTCCAGCTTTCATTAAAAAAAAAAAAAAAAAAAAAA